>CM060106.1:45819415-46386915 GCA_030522415.1 Channallabes apus
TCACACGGGCGTTAAAATCGACCGTTTTTCTGCCGTTCGTAGTGTCCGGTGACTGCGGATGAAGCGCAGAGGGTTTTCTACACATAGGAGTCAATGACTGTGTTCACACGGGCTTTGGTGACGTGCGTTTGTCCGGCTGCGCGTTTATACGTTGTTAAAAAAACGTTGCATGCAGCTTTTTCTTGGCGTTCAAATTCCAACGAACGCCAGGAAACCGCGTCTTGTTCATTTTCTCCGCGTCCATTTTACGCTTCGGAGGACCGGATATATCCCATGATCCTACATGCTATACATAGGGAAATGCGGAAAAAAGACAAAAATAAAATGCTTATAAAATAAAACTTGCGCGGAAATGTTCACATTTCTTCATAAACCACAAAAAACTTCCTTTAATCCGACGTTGTGCAGTCAGAGGGTGAACCCAGTAGCGACGGCGATTTTTTCTCTCTCCCTACGTCGCTATGTATTATTTTAAAAAAATTTTATTATATAAAAATATAATTTAATTAGAATTTTTAAAACAATAAGATTAATGTCTAATATAGCAAAATGGTCCATATTAAAAGGAGGCACCTCAAATAAAATGACATGGGCTTTCATATCCAGTTCCCGAAAAACTGCCCCCACAGGTTAAACACACAAACTACAATTTGGGCTGCAGGCTGGCGTTAGACAGAGACAAACGAACGCCAGTGTAGAAGTCAATTAAGCGGCACTACAAAACGCAACATAAACGTATAGGACGTTCCGAGCTCATTCGTTTATTCAAAAATTTAATGCCCGTGTGAACAAGGCCTAAGGCTAACCAGTGTTAGGAACTGTGCATTACAAATGAACTACTGAACTGATTCTCAATGCTGTTTATTGCAGATTCTGGTTGATAAACATTTTTCATTAGTTCCTAGCTACACAAACAAGGCCAAAGGCAAAAACAGTAAAAAAAAAAAAAAATTATAATAATTAAAAAAAAAAAAAAAAAAAAAAAAAAAAAAAAAAAAAAAAAAGAGATCACACTTCGGTACAGTTTTGCTACAAGTTAAGTAAGAAAAGAGATTAAAAACGCGGTTTGCGAGTGTTCTGCAAGACGAGCAAAGATTTTTAATAAATTTTGACTTGAAAAACGAACAAGTCTTGGTTTACGAGTACCAAGTATCATGTATCACGCACGCGCTTCTTGTTTTGATGCTCTTGCGCTGCAGAATTGTGGGTTATCGTCTCCCTTGCTGGGTCTTAATGCTCATCTCCCCCTGGTATAATCAACATCCGTGCATGCGTGTACTGTTTACTACTACACTGTGACCACGTGTGTGCGTGTAAAACATATTTTATTTTGTGTTTGTATGCATGTATGTACAGCGCGCATGTACTGTTTATTATAACACGTGTGCGCACACGTGTAAAGCAAAAGAAAGTGTCATTAGAGAGGTTAAAGATACACGGGTCAGCATGCCGTTATGTGTGCATGCGCTCGTAATTTGACACCATGCCCCATCACACACAAACCCTCCTCTCGCCCACACACACACACACACACACACACACACACACACACACACACACACCCACCCACCTCTGTCGCGATTCAAAGGTAAAGTGCAGGTTAATTTGTTTCTTATTTTTACTTTACATCAGTGATTGTCAGTATGCGCTTATGCATACTATTAGTGATGTTTCTTGCTAATTTTTCCGATAAAACAGTCTTTCCGTTAATGTGTGTGTGTGTGAGTGTGAAACTCAAATAAGAGGGGAGGAAGTGTTACTGTGTAAGACGAGGTGAGGGGAGGGGCTAATTCCTCCTCTCCTCCTACTTTAGCTTCACACACACACACAGCACTTGCGCGCATAAACAAACACTTATCTGACGGAATTTATTTTTAGTTTTTATAAAAGGTAAAGTGCAGGTTAATTTGTTTTATTTTTACTTTATATTTTGTATTAAATATTTTTATATATTTATTTTTGGGGGCTGTGAAATTAATAATTTGAGTTTCCATTATTTCTTATAGGAAAACTCTGATTTACGAGTGTTTTGAAATACAAATTGTGCTCATATAATACAGGTTCCACTGAGAGAGAGAGAGAGAGCACGCATACTCATTGGCCTAGTGCTCAGTGAACGCATCACTATTCTTAATGGGCGGGGCTTTACATTTCACCTCTCTCTGTCTCCGAGTCATTCATTCTGTCTCTCGCCATCCTACTGAGTCTCAGGCTGTGCCATGGATGAGTCAAAAAAAGTGAAAATACATAATGTTCTTCACCTCAAGTACAGTAAATGTTCACTGCAGTTTTATATTGTCCATGGTTTGTTCAATGGGTGTATAAGAAACAGTAAGGTGAATTTAACAGTCTCATCATTCATTAGCATTTGATAGCTAACATTATTTAAACCAGCTCACAGCTGCCTCTCTGCATTGAGGCCCTGTGTGATGAGATCAGACTTCCTGTTTATTTGGGATAAAGCTTCAATAGAGTATATAAGCATCCTCATGAGTTAAATGATGCTAATCATAGAAGATAAGAAAATAAGAGCATGTTTATTCTCACTTCTTTGCTCCTTTGATTGTGAAGTAATTAGTAGACTTGACCGTTATTTGTGTACAAAAAAAAAAAAAAATAATAATAATAATAAATATATATTATATATATACAATAAACAACATAATTCTCTCCTTGTTTTACTTGACCCTTGGCATGGAAATTACCAATAAAATGTCTTGTGTTGGACAAAAAAAATTAATAATCAAACATCATCTTGTCACCAGCGACTTTGCCATAAACCGATAAAAAAAGAAGCGCGACTGAATTCCTAATCTTTGAAATTGCATACCTGTGCAGAGGAGGCCATCTTTGTAGTATAAGGCATATACCCGAGCACTGTGCCCAATCAAGGAGCTCGTTTCGAATGCATCCTCCTCCTGCAGCTGTTTCATGCGACGTTTGGCCTTAAGGTAGACTCGTTTCCAGTGGCCAGCATCCTGGATGGAGTCGTCAATTCGCCAGCCCAGGTCTCTGCACACGCCTTGCCACACTTCTGTACAGGCATTGACTACTTTGTTCCACTGCTTGCACACCAGGCAGCAAGTGAGCAGTGTCTGCGGGTCAAGCCAGCGCAGCAGGTAAAAGGCCAGCTCCAAGGGTAGGAGGCGCAGGAAGTCACGCTTCAGCAGTGTCTCCAGTCCATTGGAAAGGTGCCGCAGTTGAACAGCACCACTCAGAGAGATCAGGTGATCCAGCAGCTGATTGCGCTGCTGGTCATTCAGTGCCAAGAAGGAGGTGGAGACCGACTCCAGCCATCCCTCAAAGGCCTCCTTCTCCATGGGCACATGAGGGCGACTACCTGAAAAGGAATGATGATTTAAAAAGTCACACTGAAATACTGGGTCTCTGGACACAATTTAAATTTGCATTCTTTTTTTTTTTTTTTTAAACGGTGATTATTAACCTATTTATAGCATTGCCGCAAGTCTGAGATGTCTCTAATCAGTTAAAAAATTATAATAATAAAATAGCCGATTATAAGCTTGAATTAGATTAAGAATGATACAGTAACAGTACCAAATATTACAAATTCCTGAAACATTAATAGAGTATTTTATATGCATGTTATTTTTATTATTATTATTATTATTATTATTATTAATAATGACTTATAAATCACCATTTTAATGTGACTGGGTAATTTAACACTTAGAGCTCTAACCATAGATTCACTGCAGTCTCTTTAATTCACGCCTCATTGTCCTAAAAAGGTTTGAACAAACTACTACCAACACCATGAGCAGTACTACAGTACGAGCACTTTTCTAGGAAACATCTTTGTACATAATACTCTAAAGCTAAACGCATATTGAATATGGAGTGATTAATGAAGTCTTTCCATAGAAGTAATACACATTCACACACTGCCTACATTTTTGCATCGTGATAAAAATGTCCTCCATTATACTGTATGCAAATAATAGTATCAGAGAGACAACCACCTAAATGCTGAGAAACTTTTCAATCATACATTCCTGTTTCACAACAGAAATTAATGAATTCACAAGTACATCTCTATAGAACAATGTCTGTTTTATTGTCTATTCACCACTGATTCATATTTCATAAAAACAACTGGGAGCCATATTTTTCTTATTGTTCCTCTGCTATGACATTTATTTTTCTAAGTAATTTTTCCCATAACACAGCCTATAACCTATGGCTCAGGGAGTAAGTATCAAAAACTATTGAAATTCATTTGTACAAACCATTCTTTCTTAATGTTGTAAACACATCTGCAATAAACGGCCTACTGAAAAGTGCAAACTACGTCCGTTTCTTCATCACATAACAGCACCAGTTAGTTCAGCAGAAGTTGTCCAATTGCTGAAAAATCTCTGATCACCTTTAATAGGAAATTATAAAAAGGACTGGTTTTTAAATGAAAGTGTGACATTGTTGTTAGGGATCCTCACATGGAGAAGTGTCGACCTTGAGACACAGTAAACTACAATTATCTGCACTACTTCTAGCTCCAAGCAAGTACTGTAAATCCATTCAGCACAGTTTGGCAACAGAAAGAAACAATGGAGTGTGTCGACTCAGATTTATTACAGCACCATAGTGTCCCGCATCGCTGTCCAAAGGTAAATTCAGCGCAAAAGGATTTTGGTTAGAATAGTTAGGAACACAGCCATGAATAAAGAGTGGTAGAAAAACATCCTCCGAGTGTAACTCCTGCCAACCATTCAAGAACAGTTTGTTGATGAGCAATGCCTTTTCCAGCATGATTGAACACCTTGCCATAAAGCAAAAGTGATAACCAAGTGGCTCCAGGAACAAAACTATAAATTTTATGTCAATGGCCAGGAAAAATCCCCAGACCTTTATCCCATTGAGACCGTGCAGGCAATCCTCAAGAGGCATGTGGACAAACAAAACCCCCACAAATTCTGACAAACTGCAAGCATTGATTATGCAAGAATGGCCTGCCAGCCATCAAGTCTGGATGTGACCAAGAAATTGACTGATAGCAAGTCAGGGAGAATTGCAGTGGTCTTGAAAAACAAGGATCAACACTGCAAATATTGACTCTCTGCATAAAACTAATGTAACTGTGTACAAAAGCCATTGACACTTATGAAATGCTTGTAATTATACTTCGAAATACCATAGTAACATCTGACAAAAAGATAGAAAAAAAACTGAAGCAGTAAACTTTGTGAAAATGTGTATTTGTGTCATTCTTAAACCTTCAGGGCTGTACACACCAAGCACTGAACAACCACCAAAATTGATTCACACCATAAAGGTCACTTACACCAAGTGTGTGAGGCATGTCAGGTGTGCGGTTTGTTGGTATGACTTTAATGACCAGGTATTAGCCAGCACAAACATCACTGTTGCTATCTGGGGTTTAGATAGAAATCATTCTCAGTCGTTATTTTTAAGTGATAACAAATTTACATTCTAACGTCAGACACAGACAAACAGCTACCGTTAACTGTCTGTAAAGATTATATAGCAAAATGATAAAAACTGAACTGGAGTTATATACACCAAGCTATTAAACATATCGTATATTCAAAGACGTCTTGGCAGTTAACTAGCTCTTTAGGAAATCACTTGTGTTCATAACGTACTAACCAAAACCCCAAAGCGAGCCTGCTAACTCGCGAGTCACTTACCATTTCCAGAAGAATCCAATTGTTAGCGAGGATGCTAGCTAGCTAACCAGCTGGTAGAAAACACTTCAGCTAGTCGACTAATTTTAGTAAAAGAGCTTAACTAAATCACTAGCGCTGTGTTACTGTGATATCACTAACTTGGCTGTCCAGCCTTACCTGGCTTAGCATCGCTAGCTGCAGCGCTTATATTATATACGACTAGCATGACAGCTTCTCACAGTTACAGTGTTCGGTATTAACGGAAATAAAACGAACACAGGCTGCTAAATGTATGTTATATAAAGCCCTTATGGTACAGTGTTCTCAATGACAAAACTATAAAACCACTAAACACACAGTCACTCCACAGCGCTAAGACGCTAACATATAAGAAGTAAAATAGATCCGCTAGCTCTCCGTAGCGGGTTCAATACGAACGGAAGGAAGTTTACAGCTCACGCCTTATTTTCCGACCCGTATTCATACAGTTCTCCAGGTCTCGCTCTGTAATTGGCTAGTTATTCAAACTCACAATCAGTCCGGTGATTAACACTGGACAGCTCGGTAAATCCCCGCCCAGGAGGCGGGATAATCCCATAAAACGGGTGAGACGAAAAAACTTGCGAGCGCAGGTAGAAGTTAAATGATTGGATAATACAAAAAGATGTATATATTTTCTTCCACAAGCCCCACCCACTCGGAGCGGTTAATTTCTCGAATCAGAAGATTCAATTTCTGCAACAGCTCTGACGTCATAGTCGGCTTTAACGAATAACAGGTTTACATTAATGCGTTAGTTTTGATCATCCACTTAATTACAGGATTCTTTTTGTCCACAACTGTTAAGCATGGATAGTTAAGCCAGAGCAATGAATTTACAGCTAAATAACTTAAAACAGAACTGTTGATGGCCAACATGCGATAATTTGTCTAATCAGTCGTATTTATCACGATATATATATAAAAAAAACTATTTTTTAAGCATATCTAGAAAAGTGCAGACCAAAAAAAAATCATTATTATTAATAGTATACTACTACCACTACCAAAAAATAATAATAATAATAATAATGTTGCTGTTATTATTGTGTACAGTCTTTTTTTTTTACCTGGGTAGAGCGGCAAACCGTTTTAATTAAAAGACTTTGGAGAGCTCGTGCCGCTGTATTTCGCATTACAACCAGCAGGTGACGCTGACATTCAACTTTACACAACACCCTGCTGTAAACTGACGTCACTGAAAACCCAGTAAGCGAGTAGAGGTGCAATGGTCACTATTTTTCATTTCTTACTAGTACACCTAGCTGAAGTAACTGTCGTTGACGGGAAAAGAGTTTGCTAAAAAAAACAAGCTGATCAGTCTTTATTTAATCAGTTATATTATTATTATTCCAGGTTGAAACCCGTGTACATATCTGGCTGCAATAAAGATGAACCCCTTCATTTTTTAAAACTGTAATTTCAGTTTCAAAATTTATTTGGCGTGACAATAATATACAGTATTGGTTTCCACTGGATTGGTGAATTTAGGAAATTGTCCAAAATGTACCTATTTCACAGTAAGATTTTGTTTGACATCTACAGTTATTTCATCTTTTTACAATCAATGGAAAATAGAGGATATGGAAAAGTTTACCGTAAGTTGTACTTCTTTCATCATCATGGAAATTACACTCTCTGTTAGGTAATCGGAGAGTGAATCACAGATGAGAAACTAAAATGTAGGATAACAATTACGTTTTGTCTTAAAATGAAATCACTTTATAACATCACTTTTACTCAAAATTTAGATTTCACTTATGGTTCAGGTTTAACTTCAGGCATATAAGTACTGCAAAAGCTTCATTAGATTCTTTCCATCTAGTTTTGCCTGATGCTGTGACATAATTTGGCGCATAACTGCTTTTACTTTACTACACTCATAATTTACTAAATGTCTACTTAACATTTAGATTTAATTTATGGCGCAGGTTTTCTTCATTCAAATCCCTAAGTACTGCAAAACGCTAATTGAATTCTGTCCAGCCAGTTTTGCGTGATGTATTGGGTCGCGACACTTGGGGTTTGGGCCGTTAACAAAGAACATTTGGTGAGGTCAAGAGTGGATGTACTGTAAATTTGGCTCTCCACAAACACACACCACTTGGTCATCCCCTTGGGAAAGGGGTAACTGTCAAACTGGCGAAAATCTGGAGACTCTTCTATGATACCATTGTTTACAATTTTGAACCTTAATTTTTTTAATGGCCTGATAACAGGCTTCTCAAACCTAATAGGAACACTGTCGAACCATCATTCTGGGTAGGGACATGTCTGTTGTCATGCCACACAGAAAACACATATGCCTGTTATACTAGCTCTCCCAACTCCTGCTGCTTCTAGGGTGAACCCTACAAGCAGCACGCACTAATGGGCAGGCAATAGCTCAACCCATTTTTGGCTATTTTTGTAGAGCTGGGAGATATTTTACTTATCCTTCTGTTGCAGGCAATAGTTCACTGCCCCCACTCTCTCAGTGACGCATACAGTCCTTGCCAGTGAGCCAGAAATTTTAAGTTGGGTCAGAGGTCTAGGAGAAGGACTTGGTCACCCAGGTGGAACTCCCAGTGGCTGTCCAGATCAGTCACAGACCCTTCTCTGCTCCTCATGGGCTTGTTCCAGATGTTACTTAATGATGAAAGTGACCATGTTTATGCTCTCCTGCATATCTCGTACAAATTCAAACTTTGGATGATTGGTGTATGATTGTTCTTTCCATGTTTCTCTGGATCCCCCATGGTCTTCTGCTGATCAGAGATTCAAAGGGCATGATACTGGTGGAGTCTTGGGGCATTTCACTGACAGCAAAGAGGGATGACTCATAGTAAAGCAGTCTGTCTCCGGGTCAAGAAGTAGATGGTGGGTCATGGCTGACTACTCAGTTCTTTGGGTTGTGGGTTTGGGTTAAGTCTTCTCACCCTTGATTATCCATACCTAACTCCAGCAGTGTTTTTTTTTGTTCTTGAAGTTCCATGGAAGCCTTGTGGAAAATGGATGAGAAGGTATGATGTTAGATATGCTGATATGATGATGGTTGTTCAAGGACCTCAAGGACTAAGCCAGTCCTGCATAGGGAATTCTTGCATCAGTCAAATTAACAAGAGCCCCTTAACCCAAATACTGGAAAGGCCTATGGTTGAATAATTCTGAATAAAACACTGCAGTAATTAATTATTTAGTTGGACATAACATAACATCTCTTTTAACCCTAACTAAGGCAGTGAGTAGCTTCTCAAATCTTAAACAGCCATGTCGGAGGATGAATCCTGTGGTTGTGCAAAAGATGTTCCAGAGGAGTCGAGAAAGTATCTAAGGAGTTTGCTTAAATTACTAGGAGCAAGTTGAGTACTGTCCAAAACATTATTAAAACCTGGAAGAATAGTGATGAGCCATCAACTTTGAAATCTTGACTGTGTTAGGAGAATGATCATGTTACGGAAAAATAAAATTATGTTTAATAGTAAAAATAAGAACATTACTACACACAATGTGACGAGATCAAACAAAATTGGAACTAAACAGCTGTGTGACCATAATAAAACCACTTGTGGAAAAAAGGCTTCAATTTGCTAGTAATACGATTTAAGTTTAGATTTAAGATTGGAGAGCTGATGGAGAAAACATCATGTAGATCTGAGTTCCTATTCCAGAACTGATCAGGGTAAGAAGGGAAAAGAAGGAAAGTGCATGAAGCAACCATTCATAGTGCCCACTGTACAAACCTCTGGAGTCAGTGTTATGATCTGGGGTTGCTTCAGTTGGTCTGATCTACTGTAGATTCAGCAATGTCATGTGGGAATAAAATGAAGTCAACTGACTACCTGAATGGCCAGGTTACCACATCAATGGATTTTTTCCTTTCCTGATGGCCTGGGCATACTCCAGATTGACAATACGAAGATTCTTCAGGCTTAACAGTGAAAGACTTGTTCTGAGGAATTATTTTAACACATGAATCGGCCACCACATGGAAAGTCTTCAGACATAAACATGTGTTGTGACAGTGCATAAGGTGCTTGAAACTTTTCCATGGTGAATACATAACATAATCAAAGTAATGCTAACCAATTAAATATGGGATTGTGCATCTTTTTTTCTTGGCCAGGTAGTGTAGATTGGTCTTTGCTTGGATTGGACTTGAATAGTACAGCTGGTGAGATAGGGCTTCTTCACAGGGAGAAAGTAGTGGGGCTCGGGTTAGGTGAGTGTGAGGTTGTCTGGCAGTGCCTGGAAAGGATCTGTGTCTTGACTCTGGCATAATCAAAAGCCTTATTAGCGAAGATGGAGTAGTATATTTGTTGGGTTTTGCTTGAGAGAAGGAGGCATGGGCTGGGGCCTGATGTTCTTCAAACCATTTGCTTTAGTTAGCGACTTGCTCAAACATGAGAATAAATGCCCTAACAATGCAGCCTCTGTTGACAGCTCCTGTGTCACAGATTGGTTAATGCTATTTTTATGTAGTAAAGTAAAAGGGAACATAATCACATGAACTAATTAGGTACAATGGTATCTATTTTCAAATGTTCTCAAATATCAAATATTTCAAATATCTATTTGTATTGCATGTGTGTGTGTGTGTGTGTGTGTGTGTGTGTGTGTGTGTGTGTGTGTGTGTGTGGATTCTGCAGGAATGAGATGCCCATTAAAAGTGATAGACTGTCAGCTGGAAGCACATATGCAGGAGCCGACTGAGAGAACAAATTCACTATCAGCCTAAGAAGCAGATGGCCATGAAGACAGAAATCATGGATTCTAGTGGACTGTAAGCAAAAAAATGTGCTGAAGAGTTAGGTCTGTGACTTTCTTTGTTGAGATTATGAACAGTTGTTTGATATACTGTACTATACTAAAATATGTAAAGAATAAACAGGAATGCACCAACACCACCTTTGAGTTTAAGTACTTCAATTTTGGCACTTGCCGATACCAGGGACCTATATGAGTACTTACCTTTCTCTTAGAGCACAACGAACAGAACATTTTCAAAATGTGAGAGAACCTCACCATAGCTTTGCATGAAGAATGACGTTTCTACCAAATAAAATCCTCATCCAACTACTGCACACATACAGTAAACTGGTGTGAAACATTGAGATACACTGCTGGTCCAAGTATGAGTGGTGAAGCTAAAGGATGAAATCTCCTAAGACAGACTGTTGGTGTTTGTTTTTTCTTCACAAATTTGAGCAGCTTTGGTAGTTCTTTCTCATCTTGTATTTTTTTTTTAGGGTAAAGAAAATATTATGTTATTACATGCGATTCTGCTTACTAGAAAAGCCATAGACTATTATAAATCAGATCTGTCAAATTAACAATAAATATTTTGTGTGGTGGGGAATTTTCTCCTTTTCCTTGATGGGCTGTGCTGTGATGGGACAATAATCAACGAAAGGGTGGTGTAATGTCTCGAGGACGAATAGGAGTACGTGTTTTGGTACTGGTACCTATACTGATATAGAATTAAATAACCTACAGTAATCAGTACTAATAAATCAGAGGCAACATTTTATTTACAGTAGCTCTGTTTAAACCTGTGATTTAAATAGCAACCTGCACAACTGGAAGAGAAAATTAACAGGATATCACCAATCGGGTTTGAGTATTTAACAGTGCTGTGGGATAAAAAATAAAAAAAAAGCTTTAAATGACATCTTAGATGAATTCACATTTACTCAGTTAATCAAATCATGCAGGCGTCAAGGATCAGCAGCTGCAACATTGGTTTTCTGGCAGTGTTTAAAACGTTTATAGTGGTTCACACTCATTAAGCACTTTATTAGGAAAATTACATTAATACTGTACTGGGTAGGGTTTGTCGATCCTCTACCACAACCCAAAGGTATTCTCCTGGCTTCACAGCCGGTGACTGGGAAGGCCACTGATGGACACTGAACTCATTATTATGTTCCTGATATGAGTTTGAGGCGACTTTTGCTTTGATATGGTGCATTATAATGCAGTAGATGATGGGTACATTGTGGCCATGAACACATGCACATGGTTAGCAACAATACTCCAATAGTCTGTGGCATTCACATGATGAAGGACTGGTATTAACAAGCCCAAAGGGTAGCATCGGACCAGTCTTCATCTTAGTTACTGGAGCTTTTCTGTCAGATTGAACCAGTCTGGGAATTCTCCACAGACCTCTGCATTTTCCACAGAACTGACATGCACTGGATTTTTTTCTTCTATTGCACCATTTTCAGAAAACATTAGGGACTGCTGTGTGTGAAAATCCCAGTATATCATCAGTTATAGAAATATTCAAACCAACAATCATGCCACAGTCGATGTAACTGAAATATTATCCCCCTGCCTTCTGATGGCTGATGTGAATATTACTCAAAACTGCCGGTCCAGATTTGCATGATTTTATGCATTTCACTGCTGCACCTTAAATAATTAGATAATTGCATAATGAATAGTACAGGTGTTCCCAATGGTGTTTGGTCAATGTATTTCAACTCTGCTCTGTTCTAAAAAGGCCACACTACTTACACGGATAAAAAAGACACTGCGAGACCCTGTTGTCTATTTTTATTCAATTCAATTCAATTCAATTCAATTTTATTAATATAGCGCTTTTAACAATGGTCATTGTCTCAAAGCAGCTTCACAAAAATGAAAGAAAAAAAAAAAAAAAAAAAAATATATATATATATATATATATATATATATATATAATAAAAAATAAATAAATAAATAAAATAATAATAATTATAGAAAAGAAAATAATTGGAAGTGTGGATGTGTGAGAGAAATGTGCAGATAATAATGAGACGAATGAATGAAATCTCTCTGATGAGCAAGCCAAGGGTGACGGCAACGGTGGCAAGGAAAAACTCCCTGAGATGGCATTAGGAAGAAACCTTGAGAGGAACCAGACTCAACAGGGAACTCATCCTCATTTGGGCGATAACAGATAGAAATTATATAACATCTTGTGTGTTGTGCAGGTGAAAATTCAATATGACAGAAATTATTTAAATTGACATGAAGACCAGTTCAGCATAGGGATGAGTCAGTAGGTGCAGAGGGCAGATGAGGTCTGGATCACTGGAAGCACAGGAGCAGCATGTGTAGCTCCAACCATCATAAAGCTGAATCCAGCTGGAGCTGGTCCTTCCTGGATGCCTCAGGAACCTCGCAGGGTCGGCCTTTGTCTACTGAAGCTGGCAAAATCTCCCGATGCCTCGGGATGGGTAGAGAAATACAGAACAGATGGGGAGAATTAGCGTAGTTGCCATTCGGTATAGGTGTACTGGAGTATGAGATTATGGGATGAGTTATGTGTATGCCAGATTAAAAAGATGCGTCTTGAGTCTACTTTTGAACTGAGAAACCGTGTCTGCTCCCCGAACACTGTCTGGAAGGCTATTCCAAAGCTTTGGCGCTAAATATGAAAAAGCCCTACCCCCTTTTGTAGATTTTGAAATTCTGGGAACTACCAGAAGTCCGGAGCTTCGTGATCTTAAGGTCCGTGGTGGATTGTAGCGTATCAGAAGACTGGTTAGGTATGTGGGAGATACTGTTATTTTTATAGATAACAGTGTGTCATACAATGATAACAGCAGTTTAACGATAAGTTTTAAGCTTCCTTTATTTTTTTTTTGGTTTCAGAGTAAGGAGTAAAAGCAGGAGGAGTAAGAGGAAAAGTCACATTTAATGTTCACAATGTTGAACAAATGTTTTCATTTTGCCTTGTAAAAATTCCTTTGCACTCAATTAAAGAGTTTCATGGATTTAAAGGTACAATAATAGATTTTATTGGCGGCATGGTGGTGTAGCTGTCGCCTTGCACCTTCAGGGTCCGGGTCCAATTACCACCTGTCTGTGTGCATTGGAGTTCTCCTCATGCTTGGTGGGTTTCTCCAGCTACTTCGGGTTTTGTTCCACCATACAAAGATATGTGGATTGGCGTTTCCAAATTGCCCATAGTGTGTGACTGCGTGTTTGAATGTTGACCTACCTTTTGTAAAAAGAGAATAATCCCCAGCTGGACTACAGAGGTACAGTAGTTAGAGTTAGACCTGGATGGATGGAATTGATTATAATAACAAATAGGAAATATCTTCTCTTATTTCACTAACTCTTCCTTTTGTCTATGGACTCTCCATGCATCCCTGGCTCTGTATATGGGAAATAAACATTGCTGTTTTACCTGAACTTCAAAACACTGATCCAGCCAATCAACACAGGGAAGTTTTCAGATAAGACAAGGGCAGCAATCCACATCAATATAGGATGAACTACGGCCTGTGTAAACTTTGGCCATTTTGTATTTATTAACATTTAAACATGCAACCCCTGTAATAGCGATTTGGATAACGAGTGGGGAGCTCCAGGACCCCCTCCTAATTCTGGCATCTCTAAGTAAGTTACTTCAGGTTGGTTTGGCAATGGACATTCAGGAGTTTGTGGTGGAGCATCTGGGAGAGCACTAATGTATGGAGTGTGCTGGTAGGAAGTGTATTTGTTGGCTGTTGAGTACACATTTAACATGGGACTGAAATGCAGAATTACCAGTTAATTTTGGCATCAGTGTTTGGACTAGCCATACTGCTGAACCTCGTAATATTAACTTAAGCGAGGCCGTGAGAAATTCTGTTTCATTTTATTATTATGTGACACAAGGAGTAAATTGAATTTTGAGTGTTTTAGTGTTGCTCTCACTTTACTATGCAAAAAGGCCCTTAGAATATAAGCACATTAGTGTGAACCAAATCAAATACAGATAGATAGTACAGTGGTGTGAAAATCTATTTGCCCCCCTCCTGATTTCTTATTCTTTTGCATGTTTGTCACACAAAATGTTTCTGATCATCAAACACATTTAACTATTAGTCAAAGATAACACAAGTAAACACAAAATGCCGTTTTTAAATGAGGGGTTTTATTATTTAGGGAGAAAAAAAATCCAAACCTACATGGCCCTGTGTGAAAAAGTAATTGCCTTAGCAGCAATAACTGCAATCAAGCGTTTGAGATAACTTGTCTTTTACAGCGCTCTGGAGGAATTTTGGCCCACTCATCTTTGCAGAATTGTTGTAATTCAGCTTTATTTGAGGGTTTTCTAGCATGAACCGCCTTTTTAAGGTCATGCCACAACATCTCAATAGGATTCAGGTCAGGACTTTGACTAGGCCACTCCAAAGTCTTCATTTTGTTTTTCTTCAGCCATTCAGAGGTGAATTTGCTGGTGTGTTTTGGGTCATTGTCCTGCTGCAGTACCCAAGATCGCTTCAGCTTGAGTTGACGAACAGATGGACGGACATTCTCCTTCAGGATTTTTGGTAGACAGTAGAATTCATGGTTCCATCTATCACAGCAAGCCATCCAGGTCCTGAAGCAGCAAAACAACCCCAGACCATCACACTACCACCACCATAGTTTACTGTTGGTATGATGTTCTTTTTCTGAAATGCTGTGTTACTTTTACGCCAGATGTAACGGGACACGCACCTTCCAAAAAGTTAAACTTTTGTCTCGTCGGTCCACAAGGTATTTTCCCAAACGTCTTGGCAATCATTGAGATGTTTTTTAGTAAAATTGAGACGAGCCTTAATGTTCTTTTTGCTTAAAAGTGGTTTGCGCCTTGGAAATCTGCCATGCAGGCCGTTTTCGCCCAGTCTCTTTCTTATGGTGGAGTCGTGAACACTGACCTTAATTGAGGCAAGTGAGGCCTGCAGTTCTTTAGATGTTGTCCTGGGGTCTTTTGCGGCCTCTCGGATGAGTTGTCTCTGCGCTCTTGGGGTAATTTTGGTCGGCCGGCCACTCCTGGGAAGGTTCACCACTGTTCCATGTTTTTTCCATTTGTGGATAATGGCTCTCACTGTGGTTCGCTGGAGTCCCAAAGATTTAGAAATGGCTTTATAACCTTTACCAGACTGATAGATCTCAATTACTTTTGTTCTCATTTGTTCCTGAATTTCTTTGGATCTTGGCATGATGTCTAGCTTTTGAGGTGCTTTTGGTCTACTTCTCTGTGTCAGGTAGCTCCTATTTAAGTGATTTCTTGATTGAAACAGGTGTGGCAGTAATCAGGCCTGGGGGTGACTACAGAAATTGAACTCAGGTGTGATAAACCACAGTTAAGTTATTTTTTAACAAGGGGGGCAATAACTTTTTCACACAGGGCCATGTAGATTTGGAGTTTTTTTTCTCCCTTAATAATGTAGACCTTCATTTAAATACTGCATTTTGTGTTCAATTATGTTATCTTTGACTAATAGTTAACGGTTTTTGATGAGCAGAAACATTTAAGTGTGACAAACATGCAAAAGAATAAGAAATCAGGAAGGGGGCAAATAGTTTTTCACACCACTGTATATGCTAACTAGGAGTGGATAATTGGCAAAATATTGTTTCAAGATTCATTAAATGAGTCCTTTATAAAAGGAAAGCATGTAGCGGAGTGCAAGACTGGACTAATACATCCAATGTCTTTTCAATGTACGTAAGAGCACAGATGTACTAAGCTCCTATTATTAGGCATAATTATTATTCTCCTACTGAACCATATGCATTTGTAGAAGGATTGTGCAAAAAGTGGAAAGTCAGTGCAATGGTTAAATGGTAAATTAGTATGATGTGTGTATGCTTTGAGTAACAGAATAGAGCTGTTACTTAAATTGCGAGTGTCTTAATAGAACATTTTTGATACTGCAAATTTCCCAGATTACAAGATATAGTAATGTATAAGAAATATTTTTATCATATTGTTGTTAAGATTTGACAGTGTGTCCAACTTTTGGACAGACTCAATGTTTTTGCTCTGTGACTTGTGATAGGCATGAATCTAAAATCTAATAAATCTAAAGATTCTGTGAATATTGAAACTCCATTAAGATTAACCAAAAGCATACTTGAGTAAGTGCATAATGGCATAGGGTGGGTAATACATAATTAATTTTATAACATCATATACTGATAACTATATCCCATTTCAAGATAACTTGATTATTGTTTTAGTAATCTCAATTTCAGTCACTCTGTCAAAGACCCAGAGTTCTGTCTTAAAATCATGTTGATTTATTGGGAACTACATTCTGTATGATCTGGGTGTATTCACTGACTGTGTTAGCAGTAACACAATTTCCAGTGCTGAGTTCTTGAAAGAAACAAGCAGAACATCTATCAGTTTCTCTAAGGAGACCAGGATGGGTTGTTTCCCATATATAGACAGCTGCCCTTGATGTTTTTTTTATTTATTTTATTCTTACTATTTTCCCCCAAGTACAAATGATGTACATGTACTGTACTTGCAAGACTTACAACAGTATAGTCCTTAAAATTCTTAAAACATTTCATTAGGGTATAAAAAGCCTTTTTCTACATAATACAGTTCGAGTGTCAATACATATATGTAAGACTTGAACTGTTACCTGCAGAAATAAACAGAACAGAAAAGTCAGCAGTTTGTGTAGACGAACAGGGAACAGATACCTACTTTACAATTTCATGCTGTACAATGTACTGTACGGTATATTCAAATACTGTCCTGTTGTGCAACATCATTTTTATTTGTGATTTGTTACTACAACAGATTAACATATTACAGACTATAATACCTCAAGATTCATTCTGTACAGAGGGATATGAATCTTCCGGATGCCACACTGGTGTGCCTTCTCCACGATGTAAAGTGACATAAAGTGGACGTGGTGTAAGCGTTGTTTTATCTAGCAGTACCCAATTAACCCTTAAAACCATTTTTGCATTGCTATGTTTTAATGAATACATACAGGCTTCAGGATTGTGCAATATAGAGGGTCAGATCCATTTTTCAACACAATCTATGCAAAATGATGAAATCAATTTTACTTCATTTTGATGTAAATAAACATAAATGATCAAAAAATAAAAATGGGTAAGGCAAAGAAATACCGCAGGCACATATGATCGGGTTTTTTCTCTGGCCAAAAATAATAAAACAGTGATACCTCGTCATACGTACACCCCACTTTAATAATTTTCTGAAATCTTGTAGGTAAGATTATAACATATGAAACATTTTCAGGATATGAGTGAACTAACCGAGCCGAAGCGAACACTCGCTAAGTTGCGCGTACACCCGGGAGCCGTTCAAAAAAGCATTTTGTGCAAGATTTAGTGAAGAAGTAGCACCATTGGTCCCAAGAATGTTATGAAGAAACAAGTGAGCCACCTTCAGTTTTGGTTTTAATGCAGCCTGTACCAAGAGGAAACATAAATTAAGCTTAAGTGAGGTTTAATGTGAGCTTTAATTAAATATTTTTTACGTAATTAACTTGTCTTTTCTAAATGTCTTGATTGTTTTTATACTGTATGCAGAAATATGATTATTCACCAATATAAAATAGTTTATATTAAATTATTGATATTGGTAATATTTATTGGGTGGTTGGAACAGATTATCTACAGTTACATTATTTCCTATGGGAAAATGCGTTTCGCAATATGAAATTTACTTCAAGAACTCGCCTCTAGAATGGATTTAATTCGCATGCCGAGGTACCACTGTATGCACATTTTGCAAAGTCATTCCTATACTCCAGTAGTCGTAAAATTTTGCAGGACATCCATATCACGAGATGTATTTAAATATTTTTGTTTCCACCACAGATCAGTGACACTCGTGATTTAAGGGTTCTTTTTTCTACCAAGAGTAGGCTGCTAGATTAGAATCTTTTTTGCTACAAATTTCTTTTAAGCAAGTTTAGTGGCTTGGAAAAGAGGACTGAAATGGAAAACAATATCTGAGTCAAAACTGATTTTTTGGAAGTTTCAAAATATACTATGAAAACATAAATAATCTGAAAAAATGTACTGTAATGAATGGAGAACACTTCCTTCTGAGGCACATGAACCAAGGCATAAAATTAATCTTCTGTTTCCTTTCTAGGTCCATAATAAGCTGTATTTAGCTGGAGAAGCAATACATCACCACATCAGTGTTTAATGCGAGTCACAAGTCTCAGTATGATCACAGAAGCGTCACAAGAGCAGCACAGGTTGCAGCAGTAATTTACACCACAAATGTGACCAGAACAGTTTAAAACGATTAAATAAATAGGTAATTAAATACTGGATGCATATCTGAATACATGAAACCAAATATAATACATTTTCATTTGATCTTCAAAAAGACTGGCCTATCAGGTCCAGGGAATCACAGCCTTTCATGTCATTGTCCATAGCCTACAATTCAATAACACAGTTTAAAGTTTGCTTCATTTTGATATATTTATATTTATTATAAGTCTGTGGAACACGTCATTCTGTTTGGAGGCCCCTCAAGAGTTTGATGTGTCTGAATGTCTTTATCCTGCTCCACTGAACAAAAAAAAATGGACGGGTCTACTGGTAGTCAGTAATATACTGATTTCTAAATGCGCACTGCTCATGCATGGACACTTCTCTCTCCTTTAAAGGACATCAGTTAATTCATTGTAATCACAGGAATCTTGAGAATAATTCTGTAGAGGATGGCACAATCTGTGATATTGTCTTGACCTGTTTTTGACTATGCAGATGAATAATTGACAGCTGAGCCGTATCCACATGCATCCCCCACGGTGCACCAACGCAGTACATGGTCCAAGCAAGTGTGGGAAAGCAGGGAACACATCAGCTTCTCTCACAGAGCAAGCAGGATGGCAAAAATGGATTGTCGAAGTGGCCTGTGATCAGACAAAATGACATTAAACAAGAAATAGCTATTTTGAGCACCAAATTGGCAATATAGGGAATGAAAATATGAATGCACGCTCACCAGCCAAGCACATGACAGAAGCGCTATGCATAAAATCATACAGATACAGGTCGACAATCTTCAGTTAATTTTCACGTCAAACATGGAAAAGACTGGAGAAAAAGAAACCGTGATCTCAGTTAAAGCTTCTGACCTGTATCTGCATGGTTTATTGCATTGTGGTGCTGCCACGTTTGGTTGATTGGATACATGCACAAATGAAAACGTATTCCTATTAAAATGCCTGCAGTCATAGGCACAAGCACGATCTCGAGTGTTATATTGATTTTATACAACAGCTCATCAAACACCATTTTTTAAAAACAGATTTATCAATGTGATTCATTTGTTTATTTAACTAGATATTTTGCTCTGCCAGCACATATTATTGAGTGTAAATAACAGGGTTGAAAGTAGGTTTAAATTATTATCGGTACTATTTAGCCAAAAGGTGAGGAGAATAATCCATGGAGGTGATGAATAGGTCTATAAATGACATTGGTTTCTATGTACAGTATATTTACACCAAAATACTGTTAAGTGGACACACAATCACTTGTTCAACAAAGCTGTGCCCTTAATTAGGGGTTAGAGAGGAGTTACTTAAACACCTGGGATATGGAATGATAAATATACAGTAGTTAAATGTTGCACTGCTGTTACTGTGTATTATCACCACTCGTCTAAAGCCTCACGTCCAATCAGATTACTAATTTGGAACTAACTGTTGTATAGTACAGTATAATGCACATTATAATAGAATATTATGAGAAATTTTTCTTATGTCTGTTGGCGCAGTTGTTGCTAGTCCATTACGGTGCACAATACATGCTTTCACACAGATTAACACCAGGGGCAGTTTATCACTCCATGATAAAGTGCATCACTGTACTGTATATCATGAAATGGATTTAATAGCAATGTTGTTTAGGCTTACATGTCTATCCGAGTGCAACTAGTAGGAGAGACGCGGTTACTCACTGTGTGCCATGTTGAAGCAGGCTACACAAGACCATCGTAAAGTGACAGTGCCTGTACAATGGAAGGATCTGCCTTGGAGCCTTCTTGAAACTCCTGTAGCGTTAACATCCCATCTGCATTCTGGTAATGAAGACAAACACACTTTCCTCAAACTCAAACTGTACTGTCACTGTGTCTGGGGAAAACAAATCACTGAGTGCTAAAAAAAAAAAAAAGATCACAGTTGCTCCTGTGACTAAGAAGTCTTTGTTGTTGTACAGTACTCACATCCATAAAGGGTATGTATAATGTTATGACAGAGTTATTGTAAATTCGTACATAATAAAAACTAATGGGTCTAAATGGGTCCTCCATCTTTTGTCACCAGTGGAAGTGACAACACCAGTGATATTGGATGTGAGTAGCATTTGGTCCAGTGCTTTCAACCATCTTTGCACTTATTATTAATTATTATTTCTCAATTATTTCTCTTATCAGTAACGGCATGTAACATGTAACTCCCACAGTGTCATCATCAAAACAGAAAAACAAGCATTTACACACCCTGACAAAAGTCTTGTCGCCTATCCAAGTTGTAGGAACAACAAATAATAACTTCTGAAGTACTCCATCTCATACTTCAGCCTTCACATCAAAGTTCCTGAAAGCAAAGAAGGTACTCCAAAGTACTCCAGGATTGGTCAACGCAGTCACCAGAAATAAACATTACTGAGCATGTCTGGGGTAAGATGAAGGAGGAAGCATTGAAGATGAAACCAAAGAATCTTGATGAACTCTGGGAGTCCTGCAAGAATGCTTTCTTTGCCATTCCAGGTGACTTTATGAATAAGTTATTCAAGTCATTGTCGAGACGTATGGATGCAGTCCTACAAGCTCATGGGAGTCGTACACAATATTAATTCTTTTTCTACTGCACCATGACTTTATGTTCTCTACTGTATATTATTTCTGTTAAGTGACATGACCTTTGTCTAAGCAAAGTCTGACCTTTCTGTCCTAATTAAATAATTAAAAATCACGGCATGATAAGATTTTATTTTGGTAAAATTAGCATAATCTAGAGGCCTTTGCCTTTCATATAAGCCACTTCTGATTAGAAATGATAAACTTGAAGTCAAGTTATTATTTATTGTTCCTACAACTTGCATAGGCGACAAGACTTTTCTCTGGTGTGTACATCCTCTATGTTTAAATGACTAAATAATAGGACAACAAAAGAGAAATTACTGAATTCATCAGTAATTATTTCCCCACTGATGTTTAAGCAGAGATCCCCTGTGTGCAATGATGTTTTACTGTAAGTGATAAATCAGGTTTTAAGTCCCAATCTTGAGAGTTTCTCTCACATTGTCTGTATAGAAATGCTTTTACTTTCACTATTTTACACACTAGGGGCAGTGGTAGCTCAGAGGGCTACAGCACTGAGTTACTGATTAGAATGTTGGTGGTTCGAGTCCCAGCTCCACCAGGTTGGCGTTGTTGGGCCCTTGAACGTGTCCCTTAACCCCATCTGGTCCAGGGGTGCCGAATCATGCCTGACCCTGCGCTCTGACATCAGTTATGCTGGGATATGCGAAAAAATAATTTCACTTTGCAGTAATGTATATGTGGCAACGTCTTAATTTAACTGTTACTTCTACTCTTGATTTTTTTATGATGCGACTTCACCATGCATTTAAGTGATCTCTGATTATTGGTAATGTATTTTTCAGATTTTTTTTTAAGTGATACTGACGGCTCAGCACTAACATTTCATGTTGCATTTGACAATTCATAACCCAATTTCAGAAATTTTGTTATTATGTTTTCTTTGCTTCATGCAGGGCTCATAATTTGAGCCTTTTAAAATACCTGTTTTTGGCTGGTCAGTAGTTTATTATGTGACATTATTCTAGTAATTACAAGATCAAGAAGATGATATGAAATATGCTTCAGAAAGCTACAGCTTACCTAGTAATCAAGTTAACATTCAGCCATGATTTACAGCAATCTGTTCAGAAAGCAATTCCTCAGTTCAATCTTGGCTTTAGTTCTGAACTCAGCGTCCGCATAGAAAGCAACTGGGTGAGTGTGTGAGTGACAGGATCAGTATTTGCTAGTCTGGATAAGTTTTTTTGTAGTGCACTGCCTCAACTAAGAACTGCAATGCAGTTTTGAGTGTGATATATACGATTATCAGAATGGAGGGTGAGATTTTATGAGTAAAATACTGTGTGAGAGGTTCTTACTCTGTTAATAAGAGACTTAAAACATCTTGTTTTTAAAGGCTACTTACTGTAAGCTACTCATATAACCTGTCTTTTATGGCTTTGGTGCAGTAAGAACAACTGTATAAGTATAAACAGACAGGTATGATCACAGATTAGAAGGAGAAAAATGTAAGAGAAAATCTGGGAGACTTATCAATATAATATATAATGTAAATTATAGTCTTACACGTAATGGCATCATTTATGCCCAGACAAATATAAATGGCTAAATACACACACACCTCAGAGAGTACTGTGCAAAAGTCTTAGGAAATACTCTCAGGCATAGATGCCTCCAAAGATAATGAAATTAAACTGTCATGCTTGCTTTTGTTTTTGTATGTAATAGCTGACAGCTAGAATTTTAGTTCTTTCCAAAAAAAAAAAAAAAAAAAGAATGCTGTACTCTTAGAGTGGCCATGATAGAAAGGCACCAGAAAACCCAGTGCACAGCCCTGCATAGGGCCCAGCAGGCAAAGAGTTGTTTACACAAGATCTGAATGCACAAGATCTCCCGGTACCTAAAATATAGTCTACAATCTGTGAAGTTGACTCCATTAGACCACTGCTCCAGCAGTCACTTCAGTAACAGTCTAAGAAGGTAAGTAGCTCTTAGAATGTACTTACCAGTAAGTACATTCTTCAAGGTTCAGTTAACCATAGCATTCTTTTTACAAGAGCTCATTTTACTGACAGTGCCTTTTTCTCCATCATATATTATCTAGTCTTGGAAAATATTTCCATCTGATATACTGCACTAGTCTTGCTGTATGTCCTTCCCCTTCGCTTCTTGATACATGTGTCAGTCCAACAAATAATCTTTCAAAGTGTGGGCTTTTGATGAACTGGCATTGGTGACAAGCATCAGAAGTCCTGGAAGGGTGCTTCCATATTTTGTGTCCACTTGATCTTTTGGGGTTTGTCTCTTTTGGTCAAGTGTTTCATGGCTTCTCTGAATAAGTTAGGGATAAACCTCATTTAATATCATTCGACTAGCCCAAGAAAGAAGCTCACCATCCGTGTGGTTTATGCTGATTATTCTCTGATGGTCCCCACCTTATTGATTAATGGGCAATTCCTTCAACTACTCAAGACAAGTCCAAAGTAGGAGACTTCACTTTGTTCCAAATTAAACTTGCTGGATTCACTGTCAGTACTGCATTAATGATTTTCTGGAATGTCGTTGCCAGATGGTCCAGATGGTCTCAAATCATGCTGTAAATGACAACAGCATCTATGTACGCTGCTGTAATGTCCTTTATGCTTTTCAAAACATCTTCCATCAATCTTTGGAATGTTTTGCAGTAGCTCCATGTAACCAAAAGTGCATCACTTTAAAATAATATAGGCCATTCACTGGGCACACAAAAAACTGTAAACCTATTTGCTGCTTGATACAATGGTCTCTGCCAGTACCTTTTATACATATGAACTGTTGCCTGAAAAACCTTTGGGTAAGAGCAAGGGTCAAAAAAATAATAATGTGTCTAGTTTTAAAATGTCCACACAAATTTGTAGACTAAAATACTTTGTCTGGGCGAATACCACTAAATAGTTCAATCTCCCCCAGATTCAATAGTGCCTCGGCTTCCCTCATGAGGTCAGGAATCAATCTTGTTGGTACCCTGCAGTCCATCTATCAAATCCTAAATATGTTTAGTAAGAGACATGTGGTTTTCTGTGAGGTTCAGTGTTCAAGCTTCTTCTCTGAAAAGATTTGGTGTAATTTGTTAATTCAGCCCCATACCTACATGTTGTGTTATTGGCTGAAATTATATTCTGGTTTAGTCCTCATCTTCCTCAATCGCACATGCACAAAGCTGTTCTATAACACACAATCTCAGTGGTTTTTCCCTTCTTCTTCTTTTTCCTGTCTGGCAGACACAGTTCATACAGTATTAGTTGCCCATTTTCTGCATCTACCTAATGTGACCCTTGTTGCTTAGTCACCAAGCATTTTTTTAGATGAGCACTTTGTCCATCTTTTTGGTGACATATTCTATATTTCATATTCTCCAGAACAAGGCTTGTAATTGAAATATATCTTGTGTCTCATCTTGAAAAAAGGACATTAAGTCCTTCCTTTGTGAATGGGTGAACCTCATAGTCCACAGAATCCATGTATCTCAGTCAGCTGCAGTCTTCAGTTGTTGTGATGTTCATGTCTGTTTGATTAAAACACTCCATTGTCCCATGTGGGGCGGTATGGCATGGTTATAAAAGCACTTGCTCTTCACAATGTAAACACTACTTTATAGGCTATGATAATTTATTATCATTTATAGGCTAGGATAAAATAGTCTTAGTATGGATACTCAAGAAATCAGTTGTATTAAGGAATTAAGGAAAAAACATAACTTTTTTAAAAAATCTTTCAACTTTAAGTTGATTGAAGATTATCAATATATGGTGGTTTACCACATGACTTTTTGGTAGGGGGCAACTATATGCATGACAGTTCTTGAACATGGCAAAACATTGACTGGACAAGTTAATAAAATCACTCTGTCAGATTTCTTTCCTGAGGCTGTTAACTCACACTCTCAACATAATTTACAAAATATCAATAGATCTAGGAACACTGGCTTGTTGGCCTGTGTCCTAGTTTCATTTACTGTCTGTAAATGTTATTTATAAGTCACTTTCTGACTGATTTTGAACCACTAAGTGCATGCTCAGCTCCTTGAAAATAGATTTTCCTTGAAGATAATTTGCTCCCCTCTTACATTTAGAAACTTTTATTTAAAAAAAAAATTTAGTAAACAATTATTTAAATGATTTATCTAGTGTCTAGACTTACTGTAGGCTAGGTTATCAGGTAACACAATGTTTCAAGGCTAGTCCATCCGTCCAACCATCCATATGGGAACCTACGTAGTTCAACTAGGGACCGTGGAGGCCAATGGTGACCATTGTATTTATTCTCATTTTTACGTGGTAGGACGTCTGGTCAACATTCACACGCACTTTGCATTTTCATTGCTAGTAGTTGTCTTTATCTGCTTCCCTAATCTACTACTGTAATTTTATCTTGTCTTCTGTACCTTTTTGATTTTTTCCTCTTGGGATAATGGTAACCCAGTATAACTGCAGATGGGACTTTTACTGTATATCGCACCTAAAATAACCTTGCCACTTAACCTCAATGCAAAGATCTGCTGTTGAGAATACTTGCTTACAGCTACATCACTTGGGGACTCAGGTAGGAATTTGAAAATGAGAATTTCATTGGTCAATTACTCACTCATCGTCTATACCGCTTTATCCTGTATTCAGGGTCGCATGGGGCTTTGCAAAGATGTAATTCACCCTCTGCTTGTCTCTTACTACCATGTTTGCTTCCACCATTTCCAATGCGTGTTTACAGAAGATGGTCTGCACACACTAATCTAAGCCTTCAGATCTGGATTCACTATTTTGCAGCACTGTTTATTCCTCTTGAGTGTTCTTGCCTGGAAGAACACGCACAGTGGTTTCTCCTACAGTAAGTGCAGTCTGTTAGTTTCTTTGTTGATGAACAAACCCTAGCCATATATTCTGCACTCACTTTACTGTACCTTCAAGCAGTACAAAATACTCCCACTGCTTTTGGTCCACACTGATCCTTTGAGGCAATGCACTAAAATGTTCTTTTTTTGTAAATACTATTTTTTGTCTTGTTGTCCCATCTTCATGTTTGCTTCTGGGTTAATGCTTGTACTGCGTAAGTGAAACTGCGACCTGCACAAGGACCCGGAAGTAGCCAGGTCGCAAAAGCAGGAAGCATAAAAGGAGACAAGATGGCATTTCACCTCACTCAGTCATTGAGGTTTCGCCCATGTCGGATCAGCTCGTATCGCTTTCAATTCGTGAGTACTCACTATCTTGGGTTAGCTTTCTGTCTAGAGTGTGTGTTTATAGGATGCGGGTTAAATTTGTGTTTTTCCCTTGCTCCTTTGTTGTGAGAGTCCTTAGATTAAATCGCGTGGTTATCCTGCCTTCTCGCTTGCTTCTGCGTTTGGGTTTACCATCCACGCTACAAGGGCTAACCGCTAAAGCTAAGTCTTCTGGTCTACCCCAGGTTAGTTACTGTCAGAAACTAGCCTTCTGCACTTCCTCTTGCAAGAGACCAAACTGATGTTGTTGTAAATGCCAACTCTGTACTTGTTCACAGCTTCAAACAGCTTCTTTAACTTCTAACTGTTGCAGATTCTTGGAAACAATCAATTGTAAAAAAAAAAAAAAAAAAAAAAAAGGGTTGAGGAATTTTTGAAGTGAATTCGAGAGTTTCACTTGTTTCACAGTTGTAAAATCCCTACATTCAGCGGTACCTTGTTTACTGGAAGAGTTACTCAGTGCAGATTGAACAACCTACTGTATGTCAGTTAATAAAAAAAGTGATTCCCACTTATTTTCAGCACAGTCCTTGTAAAATACAGTTAAAAAAAAGTCACTTAACATGCCATATAAGAGATCACTTAAACAATTAGTATATATATACTCAGCAAAAAAAGAAACGTCCCTTTTTCAGAACTGTGTATTTCAACAATAATGTTGTACAAATCCAAATAACTTTACAGATCATCATTGTAAAGGGTTTAAACAATGTTTTCCATGCATGTTCAATTAACCATAATCAATTAATTAACATGCACCTGTGGAATGGTCGTTAAGACCTTAACAGCTTACAGAAAGTAGGCATTTAAGGTCACAGTTCTAAAAACGCAGGACACTAAAGAGACTTGTCTACCGACTGTGAAAAACACCCAAAGAAAGATGCCCAAGGTCCCTGCTCATCTGTGTGAACGCGCATTAGGCATGCTGCAGGGAGGCATGAGGACTGCTGATGTGGCTAGGGCAATAAATTGCCATGTCCGCACTGTGAGACGCCTAAGACAGCGCTACAGGGAGACAGGAAGGACAGCTGATCATCCTCACAGTGGAAGATCACGTGTAACAACACCTGCACAGGATGGATATATCCGAATATCACACCTGCGTGACAGGTACAGGATGGCCACAACAACTGCCCGAGTCACACCAGGAACACACAATCCCTCCATCAGTGCTCAGACTGTCCGCAATAACTGACAAATCTGGTCCAGTTCCTGTAGGAGGAGATGCACTGCAGTACTTCAAGCAGCTAGTGGCCACCAGATACTGACTGGTACTTTTGATTTTGAGCCTCCCTTCATTCAGGGACACATTGTGAAACATTTTTAGTTTATGTCTTATGGTGTTGACTCTTTTAGTGTTCATACAAATATTTACACATTAAGTTTACTGAAAGTAAAAACAGTTGAAAGTCAGAGGACGTTTCTTTTTTTGCTGAGTATATATACAGGTCCTTCTAAAAAAATTTGCATATTGTGATAAAGTTCATTATTTTCTGTAATGTACTGATAAACATTAGACTTTCATATATTTTAGATTCATTACACACAACTGAAGTAGTTCAAGCCTTTTATTGTTTTAATATTGATGATTGTGGCATACAGCTCATGAAAACCCAAAATCCCTATCTAAAAAATTTGCATATCATGAAAAGGTTCTCTAAACGAGCTATTAGCCTAATCATCTGAATCAACTAATTAACTCTAAACACCTGCAAAAGATTCCTGAGGCTTTTAAAAACTGCCAGCCTGGTTCATTACTCAAAACCGCAATCATGGGTAAGACTGCCGACCTGACTGCTGTCCAGAAGGCCATCATTGACACCCTCAAGCAAGAGGGTAAGACACAGAAAGAAATTTCTGAACGAATAGGCTGTTCCCAGAGTGCTGTATCAAGGCACCTCAGTGGGAAGTCTGTGGGAAGGAAAAAGTGTAGCAGAAAACGCTGCACAATGAGAAGAGGTGACCGGGCCCTGAGGAAGATTGTGGAGAAGGACCGATTCCAGACCTTGGGGGACCTGCGGAAGCAGTGGACTGAGTCTGGAGTAGAAACATCCAGAGCCACCGTGTGCAGGCGTGTGCAGGAAATGGGCTACAGGTTGCAAATTTTGCATGTCATTCGGAAATCAAGGTGCCAGAGTCTGGAGGAAGACTGGGAAGAGGGAAATACCAAAATGCCTGAAGTCCAGTGTCAAGTACCCACAGTCAGTGATGGTCTGGGGTGCCATGTCAGCTGCTGGTGTTGGTCCACTGTGTTTTATCAAGGGCAGGGTCAATGCAGCTAGCTATCAGGAGATTTCGGAGCACTTCATGCTTCCATCTACTGAAAAGCTTTATGGAGATGAAGATTTCATTTTTCAGCACGACCTGGCACCTGCTCACAGTGCCAAAACCACTGGTAAATGGTTTACTGACCATGGTATTACTGTGCTCAATTGGCCTGCCAACTCTCCTGACCTGAACCCCATAGAGAATCTGTGGGATATTGTGAAGAGAAAGTTGAGACACACAAGACACAAGAATCTGCAAAAGGATTCCCGACCAAGTATTGAGTGCATAACTGAACATAATTATTTGAAGGGTGACTTTTTTTGTATTCAAAACACTTTTCTTTTATTGGTCGGATGAAATATGCTAATTTTTTGAGATAGGGATTTTGGGTTTTCATGAGGCTTGAACTACTTCAGTTGTGTTTAATGAATCTAAAATATATGTAAGTCTAATGTTTATCAGTATATTACAGAAAATAATGAACTTTATCACAATATGCAAATTTTTTGAGAAGCACCGGTGTGTGTGTGTGTGTATATATATATATATATATATATATATATATACAGTGGTGTGAAAAACTATTTGCCCCCTTCCTGATTTCTTATTCTTTTGCATGTTTGTCAGATTTAAATGTTTCTGATCATAAAAAAACGTTAACTATTAGTCAAAGATAACATAATTGAACACAAAATGCAGTTTTTAAATGAAGGTTTACGTTATTAAGGGAGAAAAAAAACTCCAAATCTACATGGCCCTGTGTGAAAAAGTGATTGCCCCCCTTGTTAAAAAATAACTTAAATGTGGTTTATCACACCTGAGTTAAATTTCTGTAGTCACCCCCAGGCGTGATTACTGCCACACCTATTTCAATCAAGAAATCACTTAAATAGGAGCTACCTGACACAGAGAAGTAGACCAAAAGCACCTCAAAAGCTAGACATCATGCCAAGATCCAAAGAAATTCAGGAACAAATGAGAACAAAAGTAATTGAGATCTATCAGGCTGGTAAAGGTTATAAAGCCATTTCTAAAGCTTTGGGAATCCAGCGAACCACAGTGAGAGCCATTATCCACAAATGGCAAAAACATGGAACAGTGGTGAACCTTCCCAGGAGTGGCCGGCCGACCGAAATTACCCCAAGAGCGCAGAGACAACTCATCCGAGAGGCCACAAAAGACCCCAGGACAACATCTAAAGAACTGCAGGCCTCACTTGCCTCAATTAAGGTCAGTGTTCACGACTCCAACAAAAGAAAGAGACTGGGCAAAAACGGCCTGCATGGCAGATTTCCAAGGCGCAAACCACTTTTAAGCAAAAAGAACATTAAGGCTCGTCTCAATTTTGCTAAAAAAACATCTCAATGATTGCCAAGACTTTTGGGAAAATACCTTGTGGACCGACGAGACAAAAGTGGAACTTTTTGGAAGGTGCGTGTCCCGTTACATCTGGCGTAAAAGTAACACAGCATTTCAGAAAAAGAACATCATACCAACAGTAAAATATGGTGGTGGTAGTGTGATGGTCTGGGGTTGTTTTGCTGCTTCAGGACCTGGAAGGCTTGCTGTGATAGATGGAACCATGAATTCTACTGTCTACCAAAAAATCCTGAAGGAGAATGTCCGGCCATCTGTTCGTCAACTCAAGCTGAAGCGATCTTGGGTGCTGCAGCAGGACAATGACCCAAAACACACCAGCAAATCCACCTCTGAATGGCTGAAGAAAAACAAAATGAAGACTTTGGAGTGGCCTAGTCAAAGTCCTGACCTGAATCCTATTGAGATGTTGTGGCATGACCTTAAAAAGGCGGTTCATGCTAGAAAACCCTCAAATAAAGCTGAATTTCAACAATTCTGCAAAGATGAGTGGGCCAAAATTCCTCCAGAGCGCTGTAAAAGACTCGTTGCAAGTTATCGCAAACGCTTGATTGCAGTTATTGCTGCTAAGGGTGGTCCAACCAGTTATTAGGTTCAGGGGGCAATTACTTTTTCACACAGGGCCATGTAGGTTTGGATTTTTTTTCTCCCTAAATAATAAAACCCCTCATTTAAAAACTGCATTTTGTGTTTACTTGTGTTATCTTTGACTAATAGTTAAATGTGTTTGATGATCAGAAACATTTTGTGTGACAAACATGCAAAAGAATAAGAAATCAGGAGGGGGGCAAATAGTTTTTCACACCACTGTATATAGATATATGAAACTCGGCAAAAAACTAAGACTAATGCACAAAGCCCTATCTAAAATTATGTTGGAAATAGCTTTCCTACTGTGGGTATTAAACTGAAATCACTGTGTGTGGACTTCACCTTGTCCATCATAGCAAAAATACGATCCACTCTTTTCTCTGGTGTGTTTTCTTCCTCTGGAAGGTCCACCGTGTTTCCCTGCGAGAAAAAACTGAAGCCTATGAATGTGATCTAGAAGACCTGAATGGACATATTCATGAATAATTACACCTCATGCTAAGACACAAGCACCCTCTAACTTACATGAAAAATTCTCACGTAAATAAATAGTAAATTATAGCATCGTCAGGCTAGTCATAATATAAAAAAAGCAGGATAGAGAGTGAGAAACAGGAAGCTACTTCTATTATACTGTGTAACTCACCACCATCTGGTAAATGGCATCCACAATGTTCAGCATCTCATCTCGTGTTATGTAGCCATCATTGTCAAGGTCATAAAGTTTAAAGGCCCCTGCAACATCGAAAGAATTTAAGCATGTGCAATTGTGTTTCTACACATGTAGAAGAAATAATTAGCATTTATTTATAGGCAGCTCATGTAACTGTCTCCAAATTCCCAGATGTTTTGCTGTTGTTCAGGTGTGCATTGCTACAGCTTACTACAGCTGTCATTCTGTATACATGCTGTGACGATTTAATCTTTATTTTTTATGTTATGTATTATGACTATGCCAACACAGAAAGTTGTAATAAAACCTCTCAATTTATTAATACATTAATTAAACAGACAATTCATAAATAATATTCTGTTGAATAGTAGTAAGCAAAAACTTACATCTAAGTTTTTCATCCAGTGTCCCTCTGGAGGTGACAGAAAGCGCTTGGATGAACTCAGAAAATTCAATGCGTCCATCCTGCCAGAAAAGAGAGAGAGAGAGAAGGACAGGTAGGTATAATGGCCGATGAAAACAACCAAACAATACACAGCTCAGCCATCACATTACAACACGAAACATTATGCCTAGTATTGTGTAAGGTCACACTGTGCGATCTTTTTGCTATCGATCATTTCCTCACCTTGTTCTCATCAAAGACGTTAAAGACAAACGTAGCAAATTTTGTTGGGTCCCCGAAGGGAAAAAACTGCTTGTAAATTTTCTGAAAGCCAGCTGAGTCCAGCTGCCCACTGGGACAGTCCTTAATGAAACCCTTGTACCTGATGAGAAAAGAACAGAAGAGAGGAATAGAAGCAGGAAGTAAAAAACATGATCAAATATGATCAAATGTTTATCGATATACAATAAAATAGATTCCACATATTGGCTAAAGTCAAAACAAATGAGTGATACATTGTACGCCATGCTCCGGACATCCTACCACGAGGGACTGGTTTCTTGAATTAAGGATGAACTTGCCAGACGAGAGCTCCCCGCCACACTGGAAGGGCTGATCCAGCGCCTCCTCTCTCGCCCGAAGCCAGCCCCGAGAACCCTGCCGCAATCGCCTACTTTTTCCTACGCAGCACCTCGACCGCTGACCTCCTTCACCACCGCCACCCCCAGACATGTCGGATCTCCACCTCCTGCCGTGGTTAACAACGGAGCCGGGGAACCCATGCAATTAGCCTCCCTAACCGTGGCCGAATGTGAACGCGGCTTCCGAGACGGTCTGTGCGCCTATTTTGGGTCGGCGGTGCATCACCGTGCGATTTGCCCTCTCCGGCCAGGAAACGACCAGACCCGGTGAGAAGGGAGAGAAACTCACTGGACCCTCTCCAACTCTCCTCCACGGTAACCAACACCATTCCTCGTCTCACGGTTCAGGTATCCCTCCAATTTGGCCACAAATGGGTCCAAAGTACTGCGTTCATTGATTCTGGTGCCGCAGGTAACTTCACTGACTACTTATGCCAAAGAAATGGGGGTAAAAATCGAGGCATTATCCCAGCCCGTTCGGGTTACATCTGTAGATGGTCGGCCCCTTTCCTCCAGTCTCATCACCACTCAAACTCAACTCGTCACCCAACTCATCGACCAACACCAAGAACAGATCCGGTTTCACATTACCTCCATTCCATCGCCCCCCCATCATCCTCTGACACCCTTGGCTACTTCAACATGACCTCCTCATTTTATTTTGTCACATACACAGTCATACACAGTACGAAATGCAGTGAAATGCTTGTACGACCGCCAGTGACCTTAAAAATATCAAATAAAATAAAAACTTATGCGTAAGGAATAAATATGAATAAAAAGAAATACTAAAGAAAATAAATGTAACTATTAAAATAAACTGTACAAATAAGGGCACGATAAAAAATATTACAAAATATAGAAATATAGAAATATTTGAAAGTGGCAGTGGTTGTGCAAATATGCATAAAAAGTGACTTATGCAATGGTCTGGATATATAAATATGTAGTGCAAGTGTGTATGAATGTGTCCATGATTGTCTCGTCAATGATGGAAGTTTAAAAAGATGTTATTAATCCTGTGCAGTGGTGTGATTGAGAGACCTTATCGCCTGCAGGAAGAAGCTCCTCCTCAGTCTCTCTGTATTGGCCTTCAGGGAGCGGAATCGCTTCCCAGACCGCAAAAGAGAAAACGGTCCATTGTTGGGATGGCTGAGGTCCTTCACTATCTTCCTGGCTTTGGTCCAGCACCGCTTGCTGTAGATCGAGTGCAGGTCAGGGAGCTCGGTGCAGATGATGTGCTCAGCTGATCGCACCACCCTCTGTAGAGCTCGTCTGTCCTGGTGCTGTTTCCAAACCAGGTCGTGATGTTACCCGTCAGGATGCTCTCTATGGTACAGGAGTAGAAATTCCTGAGCACCTTAGAGGGCAGTCTGAAGTCTCTCAAGCGTCTGAGGTGGTAGAGACGCTGTCGGGCCTTTTTCACCACGGTGTTGATGTGACAGGACCATGACAGGTCCTGCGTGAAGTGAACACCGAGGTATCGGAAGATGTCCACTCTCTCCACTGGGCTCTTGTTGATGACGGGGGTCTGGTAGTTCCTCTCCTGCTTTGTACTAAAGTCCACAATCAGCTCCTTTGTCTTGCCGACGTTCAGGAGGAGATTGTTCCTCTGGCACCAGTTCTCCAGATTTCCAATCTCCTCTAGGTAGGCCGACTCATCATTGTTGGTGATCAGTCCGACCACGACAGTGTCGTCAGCAAACTTGATGATGGTGGTGGAGTTGGTAGTGGCCACGCAGTCGTGGGTGTACAGAGAGTACAGCAGGGGGCTCAGAACACAACCCTGGGGGGCTCCAGTGCTGAGAGTGAGTGTGGCTGAGACATGTCCGCCCATCCTTACTGCCTGTGGTCTGCCAGTCAGAAAATTGGAGATCCACTGACATATAGATGAGCTGAGTCCCAGGTGCTCCAGCTTGGTGGTGAGTGTGGAGGGAATTATCGTATTAAATGCAGAGCTGTAGTCGATGAAGAGCATTTTAACATAATTGCCCTTCCTAGTGTCCAGGTGAGTGAGTGATGTGTGGAGAAGATGTGAGATTGCATCGTCCGTGGAGCGGTCCTGACGGTATGCAAACTGCGGAGGGTCCAGTGTGTCGGGTAGTGAAGAAATGATGAAGTCTCTGACCAGGCGCTCAAAGCACTTCATCACTACTGAGGTCAGGGCTACAGGGCGATAGTCATTGAGAGAAGCAGGATGAGGTTTCTTCGGGACAGGAACAATGATGGACTCTTTGAAGCATGTGGGGATCACCGACTGAGATAAAGAGATGTTGAATATCTCAGTGAACTCAGGTGCTAGCTGGTCTGCGCAGGATCTGAGAATACGGCCTGACATGCTGTCTGGTCCTGCTGCTTTCCTGGTATTCACTCTCTTGTAGGCTCTCCTCACGTCGTGCTCGGTGATGATGAGCGCGTTTCCGGTGCTGGCAGTGTCTTCCTGTCTGCAGCCGTTAGCGCCGCTAGCATTAGCATCGCTAGCGTTTTTAGCTGCAGCCTCGAAGCGAGCGTAGAAAGTGTTCAGCTCATCTGCCAGAGTCGCGTCCGCGTTCATCATACCGGATGTTGGTGCTTTATAATCCGTTATTGTTCTCAGTCCCTGCCACAGGCTCCAAGAGTCACTCTGTTGAAGCTGTGACTCTAGTTTCCTTTCCGTAGCGCTGCTTCGCCTCTTTCATCGCCTTCCGGACGTTGTATGACGCAGCCTTGTACGGATCCATGTCCCCCGACGCAAGTCCCGTGTTGTAGGCGGCGGTGCGAGATCTCAGAGCGTCGCGGAAGGTTTTATCCACCCACGGCTTCTGGTTGGGAAACGTTCTGATTCTCCACGGTATCATCTGCTAGCTTCCCAATGAATCCCACAACCGCTTCCTTAAACATGTTGACATCATCGGAGCTGTTTCTGAACAGTCTGTGTCATCGAGTGCGTCCTGTAACGCGGCCACCGATTGGTCCGTCTAGCGCGCGACCTCCCTCTGAACCGGAACTTCCTGTTTCAGCATTTGTTTGTATTTTGGCATGAGGAAGATGGCAGCGTGGTTAGATTTACCAAACGGTGGACGACGCCTTGTAGCCGTCCTTGACTGTTGTGTAGCAGTGATCCAGTGTCCTTTCGCCCCTGGTGGAGCAGGTGATGTGCTGATCAAAGTTCGGCGCTGCGCGTTTGAGGTTGGCACTATAAAGTCCCCCGCCACAATAAGCGCAGCGTCCCGGTGCTGTGTCTGGTGCTGTGTGAGCGCCTCAGGCAGCTCGCTTAAGGCAGTGTTCGTGTCCGCTTGTGGTGGAATATAAACAGCGCTGATTTTGACCAAAGTGAACTCCCGGGGTAGATAAAACGGACGACACATGATGGACAGTAGTTCCAGGTTTGGTGTGCAGGAGCGTGTAAGAGGAACAACGCTCGCGCTGTTGTTCACCATTAAACACACGCCGCCTCCCCTTGACTTCCCCGAGTCCCGAGTCCTGTCCATGCGGTGAACCGAGAAGAACTTGGCTGGCTGGATTGCATGGTCTGGCACCGCTGGGTTCAGCCATGTCTCGGTGAAGCAGAGAAGGTTGCAGTCCCGAATGTCTCTCTGGAACTTTATCCTGGCCCTGAGGTCATCGAGTTTGTTCTCCAGTGACTGGACGTTGGCGAGCAGGATGCTAGGCAGAGGTGTGCGGTGTGCACGGGCTCTCAGCCTGTTCCTAACGCCGGCTCGTTTCCCTCGGGGCCGCCGCTTCGCGTCGCGTCCATTGTTCTTCCTCAGGATCTCACTCAGCCAGCTCGGATCCGGAGTTAAAAACGTCAAATTGTGAGTAAATTGTATACCAATAGAAACAAGGGTGTCTCTATCGTACTTAATGTACTCAATGGTGCTGATTTTGCTGGTTTAAAGTTACTGGAAATTACTTTAAAATACAAAAACAAAGAAAATTAGGTCTGAGCAGTCGTGACGGCAGCCAACCTCACCGGCGCCATCTTGAACGCCATCCCCGCCCTTCTATCGGGACCTGGCTGAAGTGTTCTGTAAGATGCGCGCCACACACCTTCCTCCTCATCGTCCCTACGACCTGGCTATAGACCTTCAGTCAGGCGCATCCTCCCCCCCCCCCCCGCGGCCACCTCTACTCCTTATCCACCACAGAGATGCAGGCAATGGAGGAGTATGTAGCTAACGCCCTTCGTCAGGGCACCATCCGGCCCTCGTCCTCAGCCGCAGGGTTCTTCTCCGTGAAGAAAAAAGGCAGTGAACTTCGCCCATGTGTCTATCGGGGGCTCAACAACATCACCATCAAGGATCGACACCCCTTGCCTCTTACCAACTCAGCCCTGGATGCCTTCTCTTGTACCACCATTTTCACAAAGTTGGACCTTTGCGGCTACAACTTGGTGCGCATCAGAGAGGGTGATGAGTGGAAGACGGCCTTCATTACACCCACAGGACACTACGAAAGCTTGGTCATTCCATTCGGACTCTGCAATGCACCCGACGCCTTCCAACAATTTATCAACGATGTCCTCCGAGACATGTTAGGCCGGTGGGTGTTTGTTTACCTGGACGATATACTGATTTATTCACGCACAGTCGACGAACACGTCCAACATGTCAGGGCGGTCCTCAAGAGATTGTGTGGCCATGGACCCGCAGAAGCTGGAAGCTGTGAGTCAACGGTTTCTCGGGTTTGCGAATTTCTATCGTCGCCTCATCTCATCTCCTATTTCCTCATCTCATTACTTCACCCTTAACCCTGCTACCATCTCAGCCTTCCACGAACTCTGTCACAGATTCACCACCGCACCAATTCTTCTCCATCCGGACACAAGTAAACCATTCGGCGCCGGGGCCGTTCTCTCCGAGCGAGGTCCAGATCAGAAACTACACCCATGTAGTTTCTTCTCCAAAAAATTTGCCCCCACTCAGCAGCGATACAGAGTAGGGGACCGCGAGCTGCTGGCCATAAAGTGGGCTTTGGAGGAATGGCGTCACTGGCGATCACCAAAACCTCATCACTATCCGGAACATAAAACAATTCAATCCCAGATAGGCACGGTGGGCCATATTTTTTGAACATTATAATTTCCATCTCTCATACCGTCCGGGGTCCAAGAACACCAAGGCTGACGCCCTCTCCTGACAGCACGAGGAAGACGTCCCCCGGACGAACCCCGTGCCTGTTCTCCCAGCATCCAAAATCATTGCACCGATCTGCTGGGATTTGGAAACGAGGATTCACCGGGCGCAGGTCACGGAGACTGAACCGGCAGGTGTGCCGCCTGGACGACTCTACGTGCCCCACACCATGAGAGTGGAGGTCCTTCAGTGGAGCCATTCGTCTCCCCTCTCTGGACAGCCGGGCACTCGCCGCACTCTCCAATTCATCCATCGCACCTTCTGGTGGCTATCCATGAAGAAGGATGTCGATTAGTTCGTCCAGGTGTGCCCTGTGTGTGCCAGGGCAAAAGATAACGACCAGCCGACGCCGGGGGAACTTCTACCACTACCTGTCCCTCGCCGGCCCTGGACCTCATCTCGGCCCTGCCGATCTCCGAGAGAAAGAACACCATCCTGACTATCGTCGATCGGTTCTCCAAGGCCATGCACCTGGTGGCCCTCGCCGGACTCACGTCAGCTAAGAAAACAGTCGAGCTGATACTAGAAAACGTAGTCCGCCTGCATGGGTTCCCGAAGGACATCGTCTCGGACAGGGGGCCCCAGTTCACTGCCCGGTTCGGGAAGGCCTTCTGCCGTCTGATCGATTCAACCTGTCCGGGACGATTGTACAATGTAGGTGACAAGGTATGGTTATCAACAAAGAATCTCCACCTCCATACAGAAGCACGGAAATTTTCACCCAGATTCATCGGCCCCTATCGCATCACCCTCCGGATCAATCCTGTCACCTACTGGCTCCAGCTCCAGGTGCTCCGAATCCATCCGGTATTCCACACCTCCCAACTCAAACCCTTCACCACCTCTCCTATGATTCCACCCACCACCCCCCCTGCTCCTCCTTCCCTGATCATCGACGGTGGCCCCGCCTATACCGTACGCCGGATCCTCGATTCGCGCCCTAGGGGCAGAGACACCCTGGTCAACTGGAAAGGCTATGGCCCCGAGGAACGGTCTTGGATTACGTCCTGGTTCATCATCGAGCTCATCCAGGACTACCGTCACCATCATCCTCCACCCCAGGGCCGTCGGGAGCCGGTCCTGGACAGGGGGGTACTGTCACGCATACTCGCTCCGCGACCGGCACTAGGACCCGAAAGTAGTACGCTCGTGATTCAGGAAGCATAAAAGGAGACAAGATGGAGCTTCACATCGCTCAGTCACTGAGTTCGCCCATGTCGTTTCTGACGGTTCGCCAGCCTTTTCGTGAGTACTCACTTTCTTGGGTTTTCTTTCTGAACGAGTGTGTCGTCAATAGGACGCGGGTTAAATCTGTGTTTTTCCCTTGCTCCCCTTCCCGAGAGAGTCCTTAGAATAACTCACATGGTTATCCTGCCTACTCGCGTGCTTCCTCGTTTGGGTTTACCATAGGCTAACCACAAACCGCTATGTCTTCTGGGGCACCCGGGTTAGTGCCTGACATGTATAAAGTAAGGCAGGTGTAGTGTTGTGTAGTAATGTAATGTAGTGTTGCATTGTTGCTGTGATTGACAAGGTTAGAGAGAATGTGCCGTATTTGTCCCTCCCACACACAGATTTTTTGCAGTCTAGAATCATAACAGGTGGACATTGTTTGGGGGAATCATTTTCTGTTGCATCATTTGAAAGTCCCTCACACTACTACTACTACTAATAATCATCATCCTTGTGCTGCAGTGCTTCTGGGAAACTAAAGTCTGACATTTAATCAGAAATTTCAGAAAAAAATGATGCGTTCAGGGCTCTTCAGTGCACATGCTTAAGGTAAATAAGAGATTATTTCTGGAGGATTTGTTGAGAAATTTTGCAAATACAACATCTTTGCAACATCTTGCAGAGACATCATAATCTTAGCTCCAAGGTACACTTTGTATCTTTATTCAACTGCAAATGATGAATGATTTTTTCCTACAACAATCAACATACAGTAGCTATATATGACACAAGATCCACTGAATAAAAATAGAGATTAACTTTATGAAAGCAGATATATTCAACTAGACAAGCTGTAGACATTTGTGCCAAGTTTCACCAGGCCATCTGTTGTTGGAGAAACAGCTAATGAAGGCCTCCTGGCTGAAGCATACACTTGTATAATGAAAGTATGCTGAGTGAAAAAGTGCTTAAATGAAATACTTTATTGTTTGTAAACATAAAACTGATTGATACTGATATTCAAGACTAATACTTTGAACCTGACACAAGAGCACTCGTGTCCTGGCTTTGTCCTATAAATGAAAGCTCATTGAACATTTCAGTGGCATCAATCTGATTGTGTGATCAGTACTTTTAAAAGACTGTATTTTTTTTTTTTTTTTCAATTATTTCTGCTTAAACGCTGCTTGGACAAGTGAGGCTTTCTGTTGTTTTTGAGGCTGTTAGAATGAACACACTCCTCATCCTGTATTGTTTCCAAATGTGAGATCTTATGCTTGCCCAGCTCTCCTGTTTGATGAGAATGCCATGTTGCAAGTCAGCAGGAGATTCCCAAACGGCATGTTACTTTCAGATTCATGCTGTCTAACAACTTATAATAAGATTTCTGTGTAGATATAGATAGCTCCTTGCATGTCCACTGTGAAGTATTATATACAAGGGTATTAAAGGGTAGCACTGTCGCCTTGCACCTCCAGGGTCTGGGTTCGATTCCCCGGCCTGGCTCGATTCCCGTCTCTGGGTGCATGGAGTTTGCATGTTCTCCCCGTGCTTGGTGGGTTTCCTCCGGGTACTCCGGTTTCCTCCCACAGTCAAAAGATATGCAGGTTAAGCTAATTGGCGTTCCTAAATTGCCCGTAGTGTGTGATTGGGTGTGTGAGTGTGTGTATGTGTGTGTGCCCTGCGATGGATTGGCACCCTGTCCAGGGTGTACCCCGCCTAGTGCCCGAAGTCTCCTGGGATAGGCTCCAGGTCCCCCGCGACCCTGAACACAGGATTAAGCGGTATAGAAAATTAATGAATGAATGAATGAATGAATGGTATTAAAGGGATAGTTAGGGATTTTTCAAGTCTGTCATCTATCTGTCTGTCAACATACAGTATCCTTGTCATCATTATTGAGAAGCATATTGTTATGTGATGCAGGGTTCGAGAGCCATACTAAGGGATGGAATAATATTAATAAGGGCCCTAATGCAGGGCAGCTGATGGGGTCAATGAAATAGGATTGTATGAGTGCTTTCTATTTCATTATTAATTTACATGTCAGGGTCTAAAATTGGGCTAATTGTGTCCTTACTGAGGTCAAGCCACTGTCCGAATGGTCAGCTTTGCAGATCTTAATCTGCCCTTCTACTATTCACTCTACACCGTTCTCCCTTATATGGGCATCATATCATAGGACCATATCCGAGGGCCCAACAGTGTCAACCAGATGGTTCTGATGCTTGAACCCTGAACCCTCCAATCAGCAACCCAGAGCCTTAAACACCTGAGCCACCACTGCTCCTTGTAGGCGTTACTTACCCGTATTAACTATTCCTTCTATTGTACAGTTTTGATTGCTATAGTATCGTGTATAGTTTTACACAATGCTTGATGAATAGCATTTGTCACAATATTTTTCATGCTGGGTTTGTTTCTCCCTTGCATTTTTTCCTCTAAATATTCCATATTAATATGTGTCACCCACCAGCTAGCCAATAGGCAGCCTTAGCCAGCAGGCTAACAAGCTGCACGCATGGTTCAACAACTTACCCTTGAGACAGCAATTAATAAATGATCACTAATCCTTATAACAACTACTTATTTGTCACTGAGAGAGGACACAGTGGGGCTGCATGACTTACAAGAGGGTGAGTCCCTGTGTGGTAGGCATGGGCTTTTGTTCATAGATCGACTGGACACTCTTTCTTATGACATTTCAGACTATGAGAAGCATCATGTCCTCATGGAGGCATGTGGCTCTTGGGACAATGACCTACTCCTACATGTTAATCACCATGTTCTACATTCTTAACCGCGCCCTTCCCAGTTGTGCCAACGAGTCTAGAAAGTTTAGAAAGAATTCTTATGACAATCCATCATCCAGAAGTGGTGATAGCTCATTGAGTACAGTACAGTGAATACTGAGGCGTATATTGCAAAGAATATGTAATACCTTACTAGGCAACTCTGTTTGAAAGTCACAGAAGGCACAAGAAACATTGTAACTGGGTTTTATAGAATGGCTGTGATAAATTAAATTTGTTATATAGTATATTTAGACAATTATTACCTAGCAAAAAGTTTAGTTGTCAATACATTGTGGAAACTCATTCATTTCCCAAGATTGCGAATGCTGGGACAGTGTACTAATGTTGTTTTAGGAAGAAATTAGTTGATGAAATGATGTTCGTCCAATGTTGCCTGCAAGACTTTAAACTTCAAAACAATAGTTATTTATGGATGTTGTTGGTCTTTCGGCTGCTCCCGGCAAGGGGTCGCCACAGCGGATGGTATTTCTCAAAAATCTTGCAACTGGAACACTTTATGTGACTCCCTGCCCCATTGCAACATCTGCAGCTCACAGCTAAATTAATCTCAACATTGTGCCACTACTGCAGACCAATTCCAAGCTCAAATGTTTGACAATAATGTCAAACCCAGTTATAAATCAGTTCACAGACGTTTACTGTGTTCAAAGAAGGAAATATCTGTATTTCAGTACCAGAATCACAGAACTCATACAAACGATCAGTCCATCTGAATGGCAGTCAACTACGCCAGAACAAATTCATAAAAGCTTTTGTTAATGAGAGATCAGTTATTCTCTTTTATTGTTATGAGTATTTCCTTATGATTTTTATCTAGCTGCATAATTGTTCTGCTTGGTGAATGAGCTGATAGGCTACAAAAACAAACAGGCTATTTTAATCAAGCAGCCTTTTGTAATCAGCAGAGGAGATGGCCGGAGAGATGGCGGTGGGAGGAAATGCTTTCCAGACCGAAGATACATTTGCGGACAGCTGATTATATTCACTACCAGTGTGGAGGAGGAAATATGGCAGCAAAGGCTTGAAATTGATTTTAAAAAATGCATTTTAAGTGTCTGCTTGTAGCATCTGAATAACATTTTAAAACATTGCTTGCAATTTAAGGAAATAGTAACAAGAATCTTCACAAAGCCAGCTGCGCTTTTATTGGTAACAAGCTGTTACTACCACAACAAGAAAGGCTGTGAAATACAACCACATACTGCACAACCATCTTACAACTTTGTGGACATACATGCTTATTCTAACAGATGATACAATAAACTGTATATAACTGATATACAATACTCAATTCTTATGTGCCTAAAATATCTTATGTGCCTAAATCTTTTCTAGCAACAGGCATTAAACCCCAATTTAAAAACTTGACCTTAACCTCTGTCAGCGATCTCACCTGTCCTGTCAGCTAGGCCAATATTGGATCTCTCCTTTACTCCAGGATCCTAGAAAAAATTGTAGCACAGCAGTTGTGCTCATACATAGATAGGAATAACATTCATGAAATGTCCCATTGCACACTGCTGGTTAAAATGTTAAATGTGCTACTGGCCGCTGATCAATGACACCACTGATCACACTATTGGCCTTGGTAGATAAAAAAATACTGTAGGAGTTAAAGAAACAATCCTCATCTGATCTTATTTGAATGATCATTGTCAGTTTGTAGACGTAATTGGTGACTTCCCTACTCCATACTAAAGTTTTGGTATTGTGCAAGGTTCTGTTTTAGGCCCACTGCTATTTTCTATATACAGTGGAACCTCGGATTACGAGCATAATTCTTCCGGAAGCGGGCTCGTATTCCAAAACACTTGTAAACCAAATTTAATTTTCCCATAAGAAATAATGGAAACTCAAATTATTTGTTCTATAGCCCCCCCCCAAAAAAAATTATAATAATTAATACAAAATATAAAGTAAAAATAAAACAAATTAACCTGCATTTTACCTTTTAAAAAAGTAAAAATAAATCCCGACAGATAAGTGTTTCCGTTTGTGCGCGCATGCGCTGTGTGTGTAATGTGCGTGCACACACACACACACACATCACATTAACGGAGAGACTGTTTTATTGGGAAAATTAGCAAGGAACATCGCTAGTCACACTCACGTGAGCACATACTAACAGAAAGTGTGTGTAATCGTCTCCCCTGCTGGGTGAATACACACACACACACACACACACACACACACACACACACACACACACTCTTAGCCACAGAAACTCTGCAAGCACAAAGACCCAGCAGGGGAGACGATAGCAGGGGATAGTCTGTGTGTGTGTGTGTGTGTGTGTGTGTGTGTGTGTGTGTGTGTGTGTGTATTCACCCAGCAGGGGAGACGATTACCTACAATTCCGCAGCGCAAGAGCGAGAGAAACCGTTGGTTCAGTTGTGATTACGTGACGCTCGGCGTCAAAACAAGAAGCGCATGCGTGATACATGATACACGGTGCTCGTAAACCAAGACGATGCTCATTTTTCAAGTCAAAATTTATTAAAGATCTTTGCTTGTCTTGCGGAACACTCGTAAACCGCGTTACTCGTAATCCGAGGTTCCACTGTACTCTATATGATTGATCTAGGTAATATTCTTAAGCACAATATCAGTTTTATGCCGAGGTCTCAGCAAAGCCAGATAAGAAACACCAGCTTAATAAAGCTTGTGCTTATTAACTTCTTTCTACTTAATTCTGACAAGACAGAAGGACTGGTACTAGAGCCACATGCAGATAGTAAACTTTTCTCATCACACAGTAACGCTGGAAGGCCTTTCTGCTTAATTGTGAGCAGCAGCCCTTTGTCTGTCAGAATTATTGCCAAGATATAAGAAATACAGAGGAACCTTGGATTGCGAGTAACTTGGTCTACAAGTCTTTTGCAAGACGAACGATTTTTTTTAATACATCTTAATTTTAATGATCGAGGTCTTGATATATACGAGTACTGTAGTACGTACACGCTTTGTCTGCCGAGCATCACATAATCACAAATGAGCCAATGGTTCTTCTCTCTCTCTTGTGGGTAACCGTCTCCCATGAAAAAGTGGCTCTGGGAGCACGAGGAATCATTTTAACACATCAATAGGCTGACACAGTCCTGACCTTAACCACATTGAAGAATTTTGAAGTATGCTGAAAAAGACTTTATTGAGCGGGCCAATGTCCCATCATCAATACAAGATCTGAGTCAAGACTCAATGCAATGGAATTAAGTATTAAGGTTGCTGAAACACTTCTATGGTAAATCTGTGCTGTAACTAAACAGGAATCCACCAAAAGAGAATGTGTGACTTTTTTTTTTGGTCAGGTGGTGTGTATTGTATGGCTATATAAAACTGTTGAATTTAAATTTGTCAGGATTTTTAATAAATGAATTCATTCATTCATACATTCATCTTAAATGATTGCTTTGTATTTGTTAAGATCTTGGGGCATGGGGTGTGAAGTGGAGGTATATCGATACAGTATATATCACGGCAACATGCACACACTCACCACAATTTGGTGCCACCAGCATGTTCCCTTTCAAAAGCTACACTCGATGCTGCGCTGAAAGCGCTATGGGAAACGACCTCTTGTGATCGGTTGTGAAGCACGTGTGTCAAACACGCCAAATATTTTGGCATGTATAACCTCAGGCAGGTGACGTCAACCGATGAGGTGCACTTGGAGGTTATAAAAAGTCATGAACTGGAAACACCCTCAGATCATTTTCTCTTCAGGATCCGTCTTGTGGTGTGTGTGGTGTGCAAGCAGACCTTTCAGGGAAGTAAAAAATGTATTTATTTATTTATTTACCATGGCTGATTCTCGCAGGAAATGCGTTTATCCGTGTGAGAGGAGTCTCCTGGATGGCGATTTCCACACTTATTGTGTCGAATGTTTGGGGGAAAAGCACGCTGTCCTCAAGCTTGAGGGAGGACGTGAGCATTGCGATCTCCACCCTATTAAAGTCCTTCGCGCTCGGCTCGCCTTCTTTAAAACGCAACTACGAGCCGCAGCGCATTCCTGGGGCTTGCGTGTTGATTTGGCGGAAGGACAGCAGAGCGAGCTTTCTCTTTCTCTTGCCCTTTCGCCGAATCGTGTGCCGTTGCCGCCTACTTCTCAAGCACACTCCGGCGCCTCTTGTGAAGTAGCCGAAGAAATTTCCTCTCTGCTTCCATGGACTTGGAATCTGTCGCTTCCGAGCGCTCCTCCAGAAATGAGCAGGCGTATCAGGAGCTTTTAGAGGTAGTGACACGCGCTGTCGAGCGCTTACACCTCGAAAGGCCGCGGGAGCAAGACTCCCCCTAGCAGTCGAAACTAAGCTGGAACATAGGGTGACATATAAGAGCGGAGGCAGAAGCACTCAGGTGGACTACATCTTGTGTCGACGTTGTGATCTGAAAGAGATTAGTGACTGCAAAGTGTTGGTAGGGGAGAGTGTAGCCAGACAACACAGAATGGTGGTGTGTAAAATAACCCTGGTGTTGAGGAAGGTGAAGAGGACAAAGGCAGAACAGAGGACAAAGTGGTGGAAGCTGAGAAAGGAAGAATGTTGTGTAGTCTTTAGGGAGGAGTTGAGACAAGCTATGGGTGGTCAGGAGGTGCTTTCAGTTGACTGGACAAATACAGCCAATGTGATCAGGGAGACAGGTAAGAGGATACTTGGTGTATCATCAGGTAAGGGAAAAGGAGACAAGGAGACTTGGTGGTGGAATGAGGAAGTCCAGGAGTGTATACAGGGAAAGAGGCTAGCTAGGAAGAAGTGGGACTCTGAGAGGACTGAAGAGAATAGACAGGAGTACAGGGAGATGCACCGTAAGGTGAAGGTAGAAGTGGCAAAGGCCAAACAAAGAGCATATGAGGACTTGTATGCTAGGCTGGACAGTAAGGAGGGAGAGGTGGATCTGTACAGGTTGGCGAGGCAAAGAGATAGAGATAGGAAGGATGTGCAGCAGGTTAGAGTGATTAAAGATAGAGATGGAAATGTACTGACAGATGCCAGGAGGGTGATGGGAAGATGGAAGGAGTACTTTGAGGAGTTGATGAATGAGGAAAACGAAAGAGAAGAAAGAGTAGAAGAGGTGACTGTTGTGGAGCAGGAAGTAGCAAATATTAGTAAAAGTGAGGTGAGAAGGGCGTTGAAGAGGATGAAGAGTGGAAAGGCTGTTGGTCCTGATGACATACCTGTGGAGGTATGGAAGTGCTTAGGAGAGGTGGCAGTAGAGTTTCTGACTAGTTTGTTTAACGAGATCTTGGAGAGTGAGAGGATTCCAGAGGAATGGAGGAGAAGTGTATTGGTGGCGATTTTTAAGAATAAGGGAGATGTGCAGAGCTGTGGCAATTACAGAGGTATAAAGCTAATGAGCCATACAATGAAGCTGTGGGAAAGAGTAGTGGAAGCTAGGTTAAGGGCAGAGGTGAGAATTTGTGAGCAGCAATATGGTTTTATGCCTAGAAAGAATACATCAGATGCAGTATTTGCTTTGAGGATGCTGATGGAGAAGTACAGAGAAGGTAATAAAGAGCTGCATTGTGTCTTTGTAGATTTAGAGAAAGCGTACGACAGGGTGCCGAGAGAGGAGCTGTGGTGTTGTATGAGGAAGTCTGGAGTGGCAGAGAAGTATGTTATAGTGGTGTAGGACATGTATGAGAGTTGTAAGACAGTGGTGAGATGTGCTGCAGGTGTGACAGAAGAGTTCAAGGTGGAGGTGGGTCTGCATCAAGGATCGGCTCTAAGCCCCTTTTTGTTTGCTCTAGTGATGGACAGGATGACAGATGAAGTTAGACAGGAGTCTCCATGGTCTATGATGTTTGCAGATGACATTGTGCTTTGTAGCGAGAGCAGGGAACAGGTAGAGGAAAATTTGGAGAGGTGGAGGTACGCTCTGGAAAGCAGAGGAATGAAGGTTAGCCGCAGCAAGACGGAATACATGTGTGTGAATGAGAGGGACCCAAGAGGAACAGTGAGGCTACAGGGAGCAGAGGTAAAGAAGGTGCAGGATTTTAAGTACTTAGGGTCGAGAGCAACGGAGAGTGTTCAAAGGAGATGAAGAGACGAGTACAGGCAGGTTGGAATGGGTGGAGAAAAGTGTCAGGTGTGTTGTGCGATAAAAGAGCATCAGCGAGAATGAAAGGAAAGGTGTACAGGACAGTGGTGAGACCAGCAATGCTCTACAGCTTAGAGACAGTGGCACTGAAGAAAAGACAGGAGGCAGAGCTAGAGGTAGCAGAGCTGAAGATGTTGAGGTTCTCTTTGGGAGTGACAAGGATGGATAGGATCAAGAATCAGTTCATCAGAGGGACAACCCATGTGAGATGTTTTGGAGATAAAGTCAGAGAGGCCAGATTGAGGTGGTTTGGACATGTTCAGAGGAGAGATATGTGAATATATCGGTAGAAGGATGCTGAGGTTGGAACTGCCAGGCAGGAGGTCTAGAGGAAGACCAAAGAGGAGATTTATGGATGCAGTGAGAGAGGACATGAAGTTAGTTGGTGTGAGAGAAGAAGATGCAGAGGATAGGGTTAGATGGAGGCAGATGATTCGCTGTGGCGACCCCTGAAAGGGAACAGCCGAAAGACAAAGAAGAAGAAGAAGAAGAAGGTCAAGCTGGTTCTGCTCTGCACACCATGGCGGTCCTGCAGACTTACTAAACGACTGGAGCACCGGCGGGGTTGCTAATGAAGCGGTATTCTTGGAGTTACGCCGAGCCACAGACTTGTCTCTTAGGGCAACCAAGCAGACGGCCGGTGCTATTGGCCACTCCATGGCTGCCTTAGTGGCTAGAGAGAGACATCTGTGGCTTAATCTTACAGGCATCAAAGACGCGCCTTCCTTCTTGATGCCCCTATCACGCCTTCCGGACTGTTCAGTGACGCAGTCACGACCGTCATGAACAAGTTTCGGGACGCAAAACTCCATCAGGAAGCCTTTGGTAGGTTCCTCCCCCGCCGTTCTCAACAGGCGGAACTGTCGGCCACCCAGTTCCGATCAGCTCTGGCCTCCCCAAGGCGTGAGGTGCAGAGGGAGAGTGTGGCGAGCCGAGCACCCCCTCATAGGGACCGGGGTGGAGCTCGCCGCGCCTCACGATCCATCGCGAGGAGAACGGATCTGAGGACCATTTTAAACGAGAGGAGAAAGGTCTTAGGACCGTGAGGATGTCTCTCCAGGGTAACGGAAGGTGTCCCTTCCTCCCATGTTCAGGATGCCGAACACCTAACACACCTGTCTAGCCGAAGCGTTGAAGATCGTGCACCGTTTTAGAGAGGCTGGCAGCGGGGAACCTACTGCCAGCCATGTCTCTTTAAGCACGAAGCATTATAGAAGACCACCACTCTCAGGAGGGCGGTGTTCAGTTCCCGCCGCCACTGGTGTTTCGGGAGACAGCGGTTTCCGACAAAGTGTTAAGTGCTCGGTTCCCTCCTGGTTTGTCTTCAGGACACTGAACACCTAACAGCCACCACCATCACCACCATTCCTTCGCCTAGCCGAGTACCGCTCCTTTGGAGAAGCCGGCAGCGTGTAAGCTACTGCCAAGCATGTCTCCTTGGCTACAGGATTCATTCACTGTGTTTCAACGGCGTGGGTTTCCACCTCCGTGAAATAACCTCTGTTAATTCAAGATCACAGACTTGCTGGAAATGGGGCCATATCACATGTTCCCCTCCCAGACAGACCCATTCGGCGCCAACATGTCGCCCTAGCTCACCTCATTTTCTTAGGGTGGAGTCTTAACGCCACAAAGGCGTTCTCCTTCCTACACGAGGTATGAAGTTGAGTGTCATGCGGAATCTGAGCGCAATGCAGGCACAGCTGTCTCCTGCATGCGCCGAATTCATTATAGCACTCTAAAGGAGTATAAGCTGGACCAGGTGGTAACTTCACCGCTCCCAGAGTGGTTTCAGTGGTGGCTAAGTGTCGGGGGATTTCATCCAAGGGCCAATCCCCAGAGGCAATAAGGGTTACGCGCTGGGAGCTTCGTACCCTTTCTATGTGGTTCAGACCATCGTCTTTGACTCTGGGTCCCATTCTAGGCCCATGCTGTCGTCGCAAGTTGCTAACGGCAGATGTTTTTCCCTTCGGGGCCAGAGCGCGGCCTTAGATGGCCGCCCAGCCCAAGGGATCTGGAGAGGTCATCATCTCATGTGGCACATCAATTGCCCCGAAACGATGACTCTCATGTCTTGTAAATATTTCCAGGGCAGACTAAGCTCGTGCCGCCAAGAAGACTAGCGCACTAGGTTCTGCTTTGAGAACAGGACAAACTCTGTCTAGTCCATGCTCTTCAAGATTTACAGTACACCACTGCACTGGCCAGTGGCGTAAATCAGAGCAGATTTTATATGTCATGGCCGCGGCCGAAGGGCATCCGCCATGAGACGAGTCGGGTTAGAGATGCTAGCGCCCTAGCCTAAGAGGACAGGAGAAATCCTGTCCCTCAGGATCTTTACATTCCAGGACATAGAACATGTAGACCCAGTCCACTGCCAAACTGTTTCAGTGCTGGAAGTTTCTGCAAAAAAAAAAAAAAAAACAAAAAAAAAACCTTCTGCATTCCTACCCAACTATCTTCCACAGCCGAAGCCTTCTGTCCTCCGCCGTTGGCTCCGGAGCAGCAAGTCTTCATTCCCTGTGTCCAGCTCATGCTCTTTAATTTACAGCCCACCTCTGCATTAAATCCAAGGCCGTAAGTTAGAGCAGGTTGTCATATGTATGGGGCTGCGCCGAAGGGCAGCCGCCATTAGACAAGTCGGGTTGGAGATGCTAGCGCCCTAGCCTATGAGGCGCGTGGCACACTTCGCCTCTAGTGACTAGGTCCCATTCGACCAAGAAGCTTACCTCACCAATTGCTCTGGCAAGAGGGGTTTCCAAGTATGTCATGCGGAAGGCTGCCTTTCCGCAAGACATCTGTCAGGCTTCATAATCGGATGCCAGGCTCGCGGGTCCTCGAGTCAGCATCCCAGAATCATGTCTAGACTCCTTAGGGGTACCGTAATCACACTACACAACCCTGGGGATCCAGACACTTGCAGTGCGGCGGAGTCGGTATTCTCGTTCCCATAGCACTTTCAGCGCAGCATCGAGTGTAGCTTTTGAAAGGGAACATCTCGGGTTACTTTGCTGTAACCCTGTTCCCTGAAAAAGCGGGAACGAGATGCTGTGCTCCAATACCGCACTGCATGCGTGACTGGACATCCTTCAGACAAAATTTACCTGAGGGTGTTTCCGGTTCATGCCTTTTTATAACCTCCAGGTGCACCTCATCGGGTGATTTCACCTGCCTGAGGTTATACATGCCAAAATATTTGGCGTGTTTGACACACACGTGCTTCACAACGGGTCATGAGAGGTCGTTTCCCATAGCGCTTTCAGCGCAGCATCTCGTTCCCACTTTTTCAGGGAACAGGGTTACAGCAAAGTAACCCGAGACGTTTTTGAGGACTGGGAGGAAAGTATACAGCCTTAGAAAAATACATGTGGACTCGCGGCAAACATACAGACACTCACCAGACCAAAGTACAATTAAACTTCCTCTAATATAAACAACTGTTGTCTAGTCAAAAAATCATTAGGATGAAACAGGAGGCCTGAGAAATATACATGAACACTGAAGTTTTATCAGAGTCAAACAATGAGAATTCATGACAGGGGCATTTAAAAATGGTGTCTATAGGACCCATGGGTCTCTCAACATGCCCGTAATTTCTAATTTTCAGCCTTATTTTAGGTTTGAGGCTTCAGTAGCATTAATCTTCTAAGTTTGGAAACTGAGTCTTATACTGCTTAACTGTCGAGCCTGTACTGAGTTTAATTTTCTACAGTCAGTGTGAAGAGATAATGCATATGCAAACTTGTATTCTTGCAAAGGAACTAAAGTAAAATAAAAATAAAAATAAAAAATCACATTTTCACATATTCACAGATTTTATAGATAGTGACACATTTTCACTGTTATTGACACATTTATAGATGCTCTCCACACCCCCAAAAATTTGTCTTTTGTCACATATTTCCATCAATGTTATTTCATCATTTCTGACAATATTTTAGTTTGAGTTCCTGTATATTATATACAATTCTGCTTCCCCTTATACTCTGTTTTAATACATCCTTATTCTTTACATCTACTCCCTACTCCCTCTCGTACTCCCTCTCTCTTGCACTCTCTCTCCTGGGCATGCTGTCCCATGTCAATTGCTCTCCATCTGCTGTGTGTGGCATACAGCAGGCGGGTAAGCTGAAGCTTTTGGCACACGCATTAAAGGAATTAAGAATGCAGAGAGGAAAGAGAGAGAGAGAGAGAGAGAGAGAGAGGAATGACTCAGTATTACTAAATGTACACTCTAAAGTGACACAGCAGGCATAAGCTTAAAACAAGTTAAAATATAGTAAAACACGAACGTGACTGTGTATTAACACAGCTGCTCTTTATGGTGTTAGCGGCTAATGTGGCAAAATGGAGTAAATGCAACTTTCAAAACAGGCTTGACCTTTTCCCAGAGACAAATTACCAGCAAAACATAGCTTTTAGATATTCTATTTGGGTCAAAAGCATATACTTAAAAAAAGCATGTTTTTCCTGAATAAACATTTACATTCTTGGCTCAGTTTTCTCAGTTGCTCTATTAAACATCATATTTACATTAAAAGCATTGCATTTATCCTTAATATTTGATAATGTATAAATATCTAGTTCATAGCACTTAAGTTTATTTAAGCTCTACTTAGGAAAAGGTTATATACAATATGTGTCAGGATGCGTTATCCTGCCATAAGAGGCCACTGGCATCAGGAAACACTTTCCATAAAGGGGTGATCAGCATAGGTACCCATAGGTCCAGTCTAATGCCTCTTTTCCACTGCATAGTACGGCACAACACGGTTCAGTTCAACTCACTTCGGTTCGGCGCAGTTTGGCACGGTTTGCTCTTCCACTGCAGTTTAGTAACGCTTTAGAGTGGGCGGGATTACTCACGTGTCGTTTAGTTGCAGCGCCGCTACTGCCGTGGCGTCATCGTAAAGCGCCACAAACAAACACACAACAATGGAGCATATCGACGGCATGGTGTTCTTCATTCTCGGCATGTGGATGTTTTTAACAGCGAGACGAACGAGTTTGTTTCAAAAGAGGCTGATGGCAGCCAAAGAAAATTTTTGGTTAATACAAAAAGGTGCGTCCGATCCTTCTCTGACTGTTCAAAATATATATTGTGTCTCGTGTCGCAAGTTCGGTGACGCAGTAATGACGATTTTCTCCGGCCAATCAGTGACCAGCGGAGTTTACACGTCACGTTTTGGTAACGGTTCGGCGCGCTTGGAACCTCGGCTGAGGTGATAGTAAAAAAAGGACCAGGTACCATGTACTGTTCCCAGTGGAAAACCCCCCAAAAGTGAGTTGAACTGAACCGTGTCGTGCCGTACTATGCAGTGGAAAAGCGCCATAAGGCTACGCAGCTCCATACAAAACAACTGCGATGCACTGTGGGTTTTGAAAACCTTCAGAACCAGCATCAACATTTTGAGCTACAGTAGCTCTTCTATTGGATCCAACAACATGGGCCAGCCGTCAATCCCTGCGAAGCAGCCCATGACTCAATGACCATCTATGACCCTGTCGCCAGTTCACCAGTTTTCCTTCTTTGGACCACTTCTTGAAAGTTATGACCACTGAAAAACCCAGAATATCCAAGAAGTCATCTAGCTATAAAAATTTTGCCCTTTTCAAAATGGCTCAAATCCTTATGCTTGCCCATTTTTCATCCTCCAATACAAAAAAATATTCACTTGCTGATACACCAGTCAGCTTTTTCTATTGTTTGGAACAGTCTTGCACAAGGCAGTAGAAAAAGCTGTTTTAGGGTGCCAATCCATCGCAGGGCACACACTACGGGCAATTTGGGAACGCTAGCCCAATCTGCATGTCTTTGGACTGTGGAAGGAAACCAGAGTACCCAGAGGAAACCCACCAAGCAGAAGTGAAGAACATGGACGGAGAGAACATGCAAACTGCAAGTCATGCACACAGACAGGAATCGACCCTGGTCAGGAATCAAACCAGACCCTGGAGGTAAGGCGACAGTGCTATAATTTCTTGCTTTTCAATACACTTCGTCCTTCTGCCAGCAAGCTTTTATATTCCTTCATGAAAAATTGTGCTATAGGAAGAATGCTTTAACGCTTCAAAACAAAGTTTGTGCAGAGCGTCAACAGTGTGGGCAGAAGTGTGTGGACGTACATTGTCATGAAAGATCACAACTGCCTTGGATAGCAGTTGTGATCTTTCATGACAATGAAGGAAACTTCAAGACTGAAGTTAGTTTAGGCTTCAGCTCTTCAATAAGCATCTCACTGTAATGAGTGTTACATTGTTGATTGTTTAACCGTTTCAACCCAGAAAACCATAAGCATCTATTTTCATGCTGATGGTGGACTTTTTAACTTTTTCTTGGTCGGCGATTGAGAATGTTTTCATCACATACTCTGCTGTTTACTCTCAGGCTCGTAGTGATGAATCCCTGTCTCGTCACCAGTAAGGATTCTCTCCAAGAAACTTCTACCTTCCTTAGAGTATCGATCCATATTTTGTTTGCAGATATCCAAATGCTTCCGTTTATGCTTTTCTGTGAGTTGTTTTGGCACTGCGTACATGCCACAAAGATGAACTCTTGCTGCTCTTCTTTCATGCAAATTCCAAGTGGGGCATCCATTGTTGCTCGCACCGCATTTACAAATGAACTGATGTAGCACATTCACTCCTGCACTGCAATGACTGGGGAGGAAGTAGCCTACATATTATTGATACAAAACTGTGTACTTAAATGACCACAAACAGAACTCCTAGCTGATTTATCCATTGTCATAAAAAAAAAGTGTGAGGTGGAATTATAGCATTTTGCAAAATCGCACAAACACTGAAAAAACATGTACCAAATAAGTGTACAATATTACTTGGTTCATCAAAAATTATTTTCTTAAAACTTCAAAAATCTCAGTTCTGCTGTTGAACTTTCATGTATACTTTGTTTATTAACTGGAGATCACATGAATTTTTGGCCAACAGGTCATTGCAATATTATTTGAACTCGGCATGAAATGCCAGTATAAGGCCAATACAGTTAGGCTACTCCTAAAACGCAGTTTCAGTTGCATCAGATTGTTCTCTTGCTGCATAACACAATTGCAGTTGAACTTCAGACCACAGACTAATGACTAGACATTCTCCCTCAAGCAGCAAATCAACCCCACAGCATCACACCACGACTACTGTGTTTGACTACAATATGAAGTTCTTACTGTTGGATGGTGTGTTTATGCCAGATTTAACAGGGCTCTTTCAAAAAGTTATGCTATTATCGACTCATTCACAGAAAACTATTTCACAAGGTTTGATGGCCATCAAGGTGTTTTTTGGCAAATGCTAGACAACACTTTATGTCTCTCTTGGTTTGGCCTGGTCTTCACTACCTGGTCTGCAGCTCTCTCATGAAAAAAACTAATATTTTGCCATCTAATTCTCGAAAGCTGAATACACGCTTTTATTGAGGCAAGAGAGTCCTGCAGTTCCTTAGAGGTTCTTTTGTGACTTCCTGTATGAGTCATTGAAGCACTGGTTAAAGGAATTTTAGTAAGAAAGAAAAAAAACAAGTTAAAACACTTTTTCTTTGAATGCCACTAATTCAATGGAGACCTAGAGCCAAAGAAATGGTTTCAATAGAACGTGTTTCAATATTTCAAAATCAGGAACATGGAACTGACAAGGATTTAATTTAGGATTTGGTCTAATTGTGTTTTGAAATGTAAAGGCAAGGAGATAAAAGCAAGCTGAAGATACAGTGGCTTGCAAAAGTATTCGGCCCCCTTGAACTTTTCCACATTTTGTCACATTACAGCCACAAACATGAATCAATTTTATTGGAATTCCACGTGAAAGACCAATACAAAGTGGTGTACACGTGAGAAGTGGAACAAAAATCATACATAATTCCAAACAATTTTTACAAATAAATAACTTAAAAGTGGGGTGTGCGTAATTATTCAGCCCCCTGAGTCAATACTTGTGGTTGTAGAACCACCTTTTGCTGCAATTACAGCTGCCAGTCTTTTAGGGTATGTCTCTACCAGCTTTGCAATAGGGTTGGGTACCGAAAACTGGTGTCAATATGGCACCTGTACCTATATTGTAACATCCGAACCTCCGCAGCCCCGGAGATCCGGTTCACCGGCTTACTAGCCGTAGCTTTGTCTCCCCCTAGTGTGTCTGAGTATGTCATTGTCTACCCCTAATGATGTAATAGGAAACACCTGTCTCTACCTCATGTGTCTCACTATTTAAACCAGCCGAACCCATACCTCAGCGTCTGGTCACCATTATGCCACACCTTACACCTGACACTCTCTCTCTGTGTTCTTCTCCCCCAAGGGCTAAGCGGTATCTGCAGGCGAGGTAGTGTGAAGCAAGGCAGCTTCACACTCAAGGACTGACACGGCTGTGGAGCAGCTGTTTCGTCACATGTGAACTCAGCGTTGGTGAACGCTCCTTTGTGTTTTTTTGTTGTATAGGCCGCCTGCAGACCGCGTCGGGAAAATACCACCCACGGGGTGGATATTAAGTTGATTTAGTTGTGTTTTGTGTAAGAAAAAAGAATAAATAAAACCTGAGTTGTTCCTGCACCTGCAGTATTACGTGTATCATTACAGGACAGCATGACAGATGACCAGACCGTCTTCCAGACTGCAGCAGGAACGCCCCTGCCAGGCGATACCCCGCCCATGATGGATTACATCCGAAGACAGCAGGGGCAAATGGACAGTCTAGCTCGCGCAATCAATGACTTGGCGCACAGTGTCCGTGACATAGCTGCAGGCCAGTCACCCTCATCCCCGGCGCCGAGGCGCCCCTCACGATCACCCCCAAGAGCAGCCCCCCCCGAAAGATACGCGGGTGACCCGGAGGGCTGCAGAAAGTTCCTCCTCGCCTGTGAGCTGTATCTGGCGAACTACCCGGGACTGGACGACCGTCAAAAAATCAGTTTCGTCACACAACAGCTCACAGGTGCGGCTATGGACTGGGCAACGGCGATATGGTGTGCTGGAGGTCGAGACGTGATCGACTTTTCGCGGTTCCAACGCGCCTTTCGCTCAGTCTTTGACCACCCGGATCAGGGTCGGACTGGAGAGCAACAACTTCTAAGACTGAAGCAAGGGCAAGCCACAGTGGTGGATTACGCCGTGAAATTTAAAATCCTGGCCGCGGAGAGTGAATGGTGTGAGAGAAGTCTCCTCGCACGCTTCCGGGATGGTCTACAACCCGAGATCCAATTAGAGCTGGCATGTCGTGACGCGGAGATGGACCTAGATGAGACCATCCAGCTCGCCATTAAGTTAGACCAGCACCTCCGCGGTCAGAAAAGGCAGAACCCCGCGAGAGCAGCAGGGGGCAGTGCTGCACCGCGCCGCCGTCTCAGCCCCAACAAGAGCCCGCCGAGACCCCGGGAAGGGACAGCGGAGCCGATGGACGTAGGCACGTCCAGGTTATCGGCACAGGAGAGGAGACGCCGATTCACAGCAGGACTTTGCCTGTACTGCGGGGGGGGAGGACACCTCATTAAAACATGCCCATTGTTACAAGTAACTCCACATACACCCTCACGTATCACCCAGTCATTCTGCATCAATGCAAAAATATCATACCATAACCATATTCTGTCTGTTTCCCCGTTAATAGATTCCGGGTCGGCTGGGAATTTTATTTCTTCCTCTCTCCTTTCCTCGCTGCATGCTCCAGTGTCGAAGCTTCCAACCCCGATCGGGATTAATGCACTCGATGGCAACCCATTAGCACAATCGCCCGTTACAATGATCTCCGCGCCCTTACGGTTAACGTTCCCAAACCACACGGAGGAAATAAAATTCTATGTGATTCCTCAGGTGAGTCAGTCCGTCGTGCTCGGCCTCCCATGGCTGCGCTCTCACAACCCTAATTTTGATTGGGCTGGGTCACGCATCCTATCCTGGTCTCCCCGATGCGCAAAATTCTGTTCCCCATCCTCATTGATGGTCCAAACAACTTCGATAGAAAGCCCTAGCGCCCTGGTTTCGACTACAGTGCCATCTGAGTACGACAGGTTTAAAGATGTGTTTAGTATTAGGGCTGCTGCACGACTTCCCCCTCACCGCCCGTGGGATTGCGCTATCGACCTCCTGCCCGGGAAAGCACCGCCTAGCTCGCGGGTTTACCCATTGTCCGTGGCTGAAACCCGGGCAATGGAGGAATACGTGGGAGAGGCTCTCGGACAGGGACTCATTAGTCGCTCCACGTCACCAGCCTCAGCAGGATTCTTTTTTATCGAAAAGAGAGGGGGGGGCCTTAGGCCGTGTATTGATTACCGGGGTCTCAATGCCATCACAATAAAATATAAGCACCCACTGCCTTTGGTACCAGCCGCGATCGACCTGCTCCAAGGCGCGTCCATCTTTTCTAAACTAGACCTCCGCAGCGCATATAACCTCGTTCGTGTTCGCAAGGGCGATGAGTGGAAGACTGCATTTAGCACTACATCTGGTCATTATCAGTATAATGTGATGGCCTATGGACTGGTGAATGCACCTGCGGTGTTTCAGGGGTTCATGAATGACGTGCTTCGACATATGTTAAACCGGTTTGTGATAGTATATTTAGATGACATTCTGATATACTCTCGGTCATATGGAGAGCATGTCCGTCATGTGACCGCCGTCCTCCGTCGACTAAGGGAACATGGGCTCTATGTGAAGGCGGAGAAGTGTGAATTCCACAAAACGGAGATAGCATTTCTGGGCTATCGCATAGGGCCACGGGGGGTCATGATGGACAAAGCTAAGGTCAGTGCGGTCCAATTATGGCCGGAACCCACATCAGTGAAAGCGCTACAAAGCTTCCTTGGGTTCGCTAATTTTTACAGGCGCTTCATTAGGGGCTATAGTACACTGGCAGCACCGCTCACTAACTTATTGAAGGGAAAACCACAAAAGCTGCGCCAGTTCACGCCGGAAGCGCGTCTCGCATTCCGGCGTCTAAAACAATCTTTTACTTCTGCGCCCATTTTAAAACTTCCCGATCCAACTAAGCCCTTCGTAGTCGAGGTCGATGCGTCGGAAGTAGGATTAGGAGCGGTACTGTCACAGCGCCATGGCCACCCAGAGAAGCTATACCCCTGCGCTTTCTTTTCGAGAAAATTGACACCTGCTGAGTGCAATTATGATATCGGAAATCGCGAACTGCTTGCCATAAAAGCGGCGTTAGAGGAATGGAGGCATTGGTTGGAGGGAGCAGAACATCCATTCACAGTGCTCACCGATCATAAAAATCTAGAGTACCTCCAACAAGCTAAAAGACTAAACCCTCGGCAAGCCCGCTGGGCGCTGTTTTTCACCCGTTTCCATTTCATCATTACCTATCGCCCCGGCTCTAAAAACTTAAAAGCGGACGCGCTCTCCCGCTGTTTCGCGGCGCAGGATCGACCCACGGCTCCTGAAACCATTTTGCCCCCGGCACTCGTGGTGGCTCCGATAACGTGGGATCTCGATGCGGAGATAGTCCAGGCGACACGAACCGAGTCCGTGCCGGCTGACTGTCCTCCGGATCGAACCTACGTACCGGAGTCACTACGAGAACGAGTGACCGTGGAGGCCCACATTAACCTCACATCTGGACATCCCGGCGAAGTAAAGACCTTTCAACTACTGGAACCTAGGTTCTGGTGGCCAAATATGCGGGAAACGGTGAAAACAGTTGTTTCGTCTTGTGTTACCTGCGCAACCAGTAAGAGCCCCCGGGGGTTGCCAGTTGGTAAATTAATGCCCTTACCCACCCCTAACAGACCGTGGTCCCACCTAGCGGTGGATTTTGTGACGGATCTGCCAGTGTCAAAAGGGTACACGACAGTTCTAGTAGTGGTGGATCGTTTCTCCAAAGGCTGTCGGTTCGTCCCGTTCTGCGCTCTCCCAACCGCCGCCCAGGTGACGGAAACCCTATTCGATGCAGTGTTTCGCTACTATGGTATTCCGGAGGATATCGTTTCAGATCGTGGTCCCCAATTTACCGCCAGAGTCTGGAAAGCTTTTTTCCAGAAATTGGGAACCACTGTTAGTCTAACCTCAGGCTATCACCCGGAGTCTAATGGACAGGCAGAGCGGACTGTACAAGATCTCGGGAAATTCCTTCGCGCATATTGTAGTAGTCGACAACATGAGTGGGCGGACTATTTACTCTGGGCGGAATATGCACGAAACTCTTTAAGACATTCCTCAACCGGCCTAACGCCGTTTCAGTGTGTGCTCGGATACCAGCCGCCGCTCTGTCCTTGGGATGCCACTCCCACCAATATCCCCATGGTGGACGAGTGGTTTAAAAAAGCGGAAAAAGTATGGGAGGGAGCGCATGCTCATATCTCCCAAGCAGTTCGTCGCTTTAAAAAATTCGCCGATAGACGGCGAGGGGAAACTCCTCCGCTCCAGGTAGGTGATCGGGTTTGGCTCTCGACAAAGGACCTCTCTCTTAACCTCCCCTGTCGTAAGTTATCCCCACGATTCATCGGTCCCTTCCCCATCGTAGCCCAAATTAACCCGGTATCATTTAAGTTGCAACTCCCCCCACACATGCGCATTAACCCTACTTTTCACATCTCTCTTCTCAGGCCGGTAAGAAGGGGACCGCTGGATGAGGGGGTCGTGACCCCCTCGCTCCCCGGGGCTGTGGAAATCGAGGGCGCTCCGGCATTTAGAGTCCAACAACTGTTGGATTCCCGAAGGCGAGGAGGCTCACTCCAATATCTGGTGGAGTGGGAGGGTTACGGTCCGGAGGAACGCAGCTGGGTTCCGGCGCGGGACATCCTGAGCCCTGAACTCATTTCCGAGTTCCACAAGGCACGGCCGGATCGTCCTGCGCCACGACCTCGGGGCCGACCCGCCCGCCGGCAATTCCATCAGGTCGGTGGGTTCCGGTCCCCTTTGGTAACGCAGGGGGAGCGCCCACCTCCTCTTCAGGAAGCCGGTCCTGGGGAGGGGGGTAATGTAACATCCGAACCTCCGCAGCCCCGGAGATCCGGTTCACCGGCTTACTAGCCGTAGCTTTGTCTCCCCCTAGTGTGTCTGAGTATGTCATTGTCTACCCCTAATGATGTAATAGGAAACACCTGTCTCTACCTCATGTGTCTCACTATTTAAACCAGCCGAACCCATACCTCAGCGTCTGGTCACCATTATGCCACACCTTACACCTGACACTCTCTCTCTGTGTTCTTCTCCCCCAAGGGCTAAGCGGTATCTGCAGGCGAGGTAGTGTGAAGCAAGGCAGCTTCACACTCAAGGACTGACACGGCTGTGGAGCAGCTGTTTCGTCACATGTGAACTCAGCGTTGGTGAACGCTCCTTTGTGTTTTTTTGTTGTATAGGCCGCCTGCAGACCGCGTCGGGAAAATACCACCCACGGGGTGGATATTAAGTTGATTTAGTTGTGTTTTGTGTAAGAAAAAAGAATAAATAAAACCTGAGTTGTTCCTGCACCTGCAGTATTACGTGTATCATTACAGGACAGCATGACATATATAACCGGTATGTACCGGACCGAAACAGAACGCGAATTTCGGTGCCTCAGTTTGGTGCCACTTAAATACCTGAACTGTCGATTTAAATATTTGTTCTCTAGATTCATATATTTTTGTAGATTAATAGTTTATTAGATTAAATGGAAAAATTAAAAGCACAAATCATCAGGAAATGAGAAACCATCTGACATGCACATGAATGCAGTAACTAACGTTACACTCGCTCTGACGGCAGCAGGCGGTCTACCGCTATCTTAGCTTGATAAATTAAACAACTTTCGTTAAAATGCCTAAAACTAAATGGTCGAAAGTGTGGCTATATTTCACAAGAAAGGATTCCGACACCGCGACGTGCAACAAATGTTTTACAGCAGTTGCGTGTAAAGATGGAAACACGTCAAATCTAATGAAACATTTGAGGGCAGACAGAATACGGTTAAAAGCAGAATAAATACACGGAATAAAGTTAAAAGCAGAGGGAGGCACAGTGTTTAACACCTTGTGGACAACAGCTGGCGCTATCGGTGTGGACGACCCCAGCCTCAGTCATACCAACTGTAGCAAAAAGGAGTCACCGATTATGATGCCGACATGGATACTGTTTATAATTATGGATTACCAGCTACTGTAGTACTACAACAGTGACCCCATTTACTATACCATTGCAAAATAGGCTATGCATGTCCTGTGCAGGGCATGCAATAAGTGAGGAAAGGTGTCGTATTTTGCCAGAAAAGGCAAATATGGTGGCGGCACGGTGGTGTAGTGGTTAGCACCGTCGCCTTGCACCTCCAGGGTCTGGGTTCGATTCCCCGGCCAGGCTCGATTCCCGTCTCTGTGTGCATGGAGTTTGCATGTTCTCCCCGTGCTTGGTGGGTTTCCTCTGGGTACTCCGGTTTCCTCCCACAGTCCAAAGATATGCAGGTTAGGCTAATTGGCGTTTCCAAATTGACCGTAGTGTGTGAATGAGTGTGTGAATGTGCGTATGAGTATGTGCCCTGCGATGGATTGGCACCCTGTCCAGGGTGTACCCTGCCTTGTGCCCGAAGTCTCCTGGGATAGGCTCCAGGTCCCCCGCGACCCTGAATAGAGGATAAAGCGGTACAGAAGATGAATGAATGAATGAAGGCAAATATGGTGAAATTTCTGCAAAAGAATTTCTAAAATTTGAAGCTTATATATTCATATATACTTTAAACTTTTAACATATTGTTCAATTTTTTGTTCAATAAAAATTTATTCTATATACTATATTTTGTGGCTTTTGTAAAGTATCGGTTCAGGCACCGTTTTGGCACCAGTACCGTTTTAAAAGTATTGATTTGGCACCGGTATCGAAAAAAAAACCAAACGATACCCAACCCTACTTTGCACATCTAGAGACTGAAATCCTTGCTCATTCTTCTTTGCAAAACAGCTCCAGCTCAGTCAGATTAGATGGACAGCGTTTGTGAACAGCAGTTTTCAGATCTTGCTACAGATTCTCGATTGAATGTACAAACCGGATTCCAAAAAAGTTGGGACACTAAACAAATTGTGAATAAAAACTGAATGCAATGATGTGGAGATGGCAAATGTCAATATTTTATTCAGAATAGAACATAAATCATGGAACAAAAGTTTAAACTGAGAAAATGTATCATTTTAAGGGAAGAATATGGTGAATCAAAATGTCATGGTGTCAACAAATCCCAAAAAAGTTGGGACAAGGCTATTTTCACCACTGTGTGGCATCTCCCCTTCTTCTTACAACACTCAACAGACATCTGGGGACCGAGGAGACCAGTTTCTCAAGTTTACAAACAGGAATGCTCTCCCATTCTTCTCCCATTCTTTGTCGCACCTTCCACTTTATGATGCGCCAAATGTTCTCTATAGAGGAAAGATCTGGACTGCAGACTGGCCATTTCAGTACCCGGATCCTTCTCCTACGCAGCCATGATGTTGTGATTGATGCAGAATGTGGTCTGGCATTATCTTGTTGAAAAATGCAGGGTCTTCCCTGAAAGAGATGACGTCTGGATTGGAGCATATGTTGTTCTAGAACCTGAATATATTTTTCTGCATTGATGGTGCCTTTCCAGACATGCAAGCTGCCCATGCCACACGCACTCATGCAACCCCATACCATCAGAGATGCAGGCTTCTGAACTGAGCGTTGATAACAACTTGGGTTGTCCTTGTCCTCTTTGGTCCGGATGACATGGCGTCCCACATTTCCAACAAGAACTTCGAATCGTGACTCGTCTGACCACAGAACAGTCTTCCATTTTGCCACACTCCATTTTAAATGATCCCGGGCCCAATGAAAACGCCTGTGCTTGTGGATCTTGCTTAGAAATGGCTTCTTCTTTGCACTGTAGAGTTTCAGCTGGCAACGGCGGATGGCACGGTGGATTGTGTTCACTGACAATGGTTTCTGGAAGTATTCCTGAGCCCATTCTGTGATTTCCTTTACAGTAGCATTCCTGTTTGTGGTGCAGTGTCATTTAAGGGCCCGGAGATCACGGGCATCCAGTATGGTTTTACGCCCTTGACCCTTACGCACAGAGATTGTTCCAGATTCTCTGAATCTTCGGATGATATTATGCACAGTTGATGATGATAACTGCAAAGTCTTTGCAATTTTTCGCTGGGTAACACCTTTCTGATATTGCTCCACTATCTTTCTGCGCAACATTGTGGGAATTGGTGATCCTCTACCCATCTTGGCTTCTGAGAGACACTGCCACTCTGAGAAGCTCTTTTTATACCCAATCATGTTGCCAATTAACCTAATTACTGTTAATTGGTCTTCCAGCTCTTCGTTATGCTCAAATTTACTTTTTCCAGCCTCTTATTGCTACTTGTCCCAACTTTTTTGGGATTTGTTGACACCGTGAAATTTGGAATCAACATATTTTTTCTTTAAAATGATACATTTTCTCGGATTAAACTTTTGATCTGTCATCTATGTTCTATTCTAAATAAAATATTGACATTTGCCATCTCCACATCATTGCATTCAGTTTTTATTCACAATTTGTTTAGTGTCCCAACTTTTTTGGAATCCGGTTTGTAGATCTGGACGTTTACTGGGCCATTCTAACACGTGGATATGTTTTGTTTTAAACCATTCCATTGTTGCCCTGGCTTTATGTTTAGGGTCGTTGTCCTGCTGAAAAGTGAACCTCCGCCCCAGTCTCAAGTCTTTTGCAGACTCCAAGAGGTTTTCTTCATTGCACTGTATTTGGCTCCATCCATCTTCCCATCAACTCTGACCAGCTTCCCTGTCCCTGCTGAAGAGAACCACCCCCAGAGCATGATGCTGCCACCACCATATTTGACAATGGGGATGGTGTGTTCAGAGTGAGGTGCAGTGTTAGTTTTCCGCCACACATAGCGTTTTGCATTTTGGCCAAAAAGTTCCATTTTGGTCTCATCTGACCAGAGCACCTTCTTCCACATGTTTGCTGTGGCCCCCACATGGCTTGTGGAAAACTGCAAACGGGACTTCTTATGGTTTTCTGTTAACAATGGCTTTCTTCTTGCCACTCTTCCATAAAGGCCAACTTTGTGCAGTGCACGACTAATAGTTGTCCTATGGACAGATTCCCCCACCTGAGCTGTATATTTCTGCAGCTCGTCCAGAGTCACCATGGGCCTCTTGGCTGCATTTCTGATCAGCGCTCTCCTTGTTCGGCCTATGAGTTTAGGTGGACGGTCTTGTCTTGGTAGGTTTACAGTTGTGCCATACTCCTTCCATTTCTGAATGATCACTTGAACAGTGCTCCATGGGATGTTCAAGGCTTTGGAAATCTTTTTGTAGCCTAAGCCTGCTTTAAATTTCTCAATAACTTTATCCCTGACCTGTCTGGTGTGTTCTTTGGACTTGATGGTGTTGTTGCTCCCAATATTCTCTTAGACAACCTCTGAGGCCGTCACAGAGCAGCTGTATTTGTACTGACATTAGATTACACACAGGTGCACTTTATTTAGTCATTAGCACTCATCAGGCAATGTCTATGGGCAACTGACTGCACTCAGACCAAAGGGGGCTGAATAATTACGCACACCCCACTTTGCAGTTATTCATTTGTAAAAAAAAATTTGGAATCATGTATGATTTTCGTTCTACTTCTCACGTGTACACCACTTTGTATTGGTCTTTCACGTGGAATTCCAATGAAATTGATTCATGTTTGTGGCTGTAATGTGACAAAATGTGGAAAAGTTCAAGGGGGCCGAATACTTTTGCTGAAGACTTTTAAAGATCTATCTTTAAAACTTATATTTCTGAAATTAAATGTGTAGTCAGCTCCAGAATTATTAGCATCTTTTATGAAGATAAGTGAAAAGGTTCTGCTACTCAACGTAGTTAAAAAGCTTCATCCCAGGTATGAGTGTAATCAAACCATTACCATGAAGCCATAACTACATGTGTCACAATTACTGGCAGCCATAAAAAAGCTCAGATGAACAAAATGTAACTCGAGCAAGTCTCCATTAATATTTTACACTTTTTAAAATTATTATTATTTCCGGCTAAGTGTTTACGAGCGTTTAAGTGGTCAGATACATACATACTGTATAGTGTCATAGATAGACATGATATTAGGATTCCTCATCTACGGTTATACACCACCTCCATGCCGACACACTATTAGAAAGGCATTGGCTTTACTATAAAATCAAGAGACATCACTACACTCCTCATTAGTGAGCGTAATAACTGATTCAAGAAAACTATGTGGCACTGAGATTGTCTCAAATTAAGATTTCACATTGATGCCACTGACAAATAAAAGCCTGTACAATCCATCTCCACACTGACACAGAGATGAGCTCAGGAGCCAAAAGCTGCCCACAGCGCCCACACCGAATCCACATCCTACCAGAAATATGAGCATCAATGTCTATTACGATTAAAGATATTCACTTGTTCACTAAGGACACAATACCTCACTGTGTGTCCATGGTAACACTCGGGTCCAGAAACAGGCATTATCCAAACACATGCATCAATACTTTGACAGTAGGTCTGTGGGGGTGTTCTTATACAAAATATTTGACTTACAAAGCCAAAAACACACACATTTCTTTTACAAAAATTAATTTGTGATCTGATGGGCAAGTAAAAGAGAAAAAGGATGAAGACAGAATGTAACTTACCACTGCTGGACTTCTTTTTCAGTGACTGCGGAGAAAGGCAGGAGAGAAGAGATTTTTATTAATAGCCCAGGCTGTAGTTTGAGACATTTCAGAACTAACAGTATGCAGTATGGATTTAAAACATTATGGAAAACTACTTAATTATTATCTTTAGTAAAAAATTCTGCATTATGTTTAATCTAATATTTTTCCTTTTTCTTTTTTTTTTTTTTTTAAGAATTATGACTAATCCTTTTAGTTTTGCAAGTGTATGTGGCCAAACTGTAAACCTGACAATACAGTCAGAGAACAAATGAAAACCGGCACTGTGGAGGTGTCAGCCTTCAGACTGGAGTCCTGTCAGTTTTGCCACTGAATAACAACAGACACATTACATTTCTGATTTTGATATAGATTTGGGTCAGAATAGCTAGAAATAGATGGCTAGATTAGATGGTGCAGATTACTAGAAGAAGGTCTTATACATAAATAAATCCCTCATTAATCCCTGGCGCATAAGAACACTGACATCCTGAAATAGACCATCATTAGAGAGACGTTTCATTTTAAGATTAAAGGGATAGTTCGGGTATTTTCAAGTCTTAAATCAAAAGTGAAATGCATATAAGTACATTACATCTTAGGTCTTAGTGGTTAGGAATTTTCCTGCTCTGCATACTGAGTGTGAAGTTTGACAGCCAGAACACAAGTACAATGTAAGTGATTGGGGGTCAAATTCAACAACACTCATTCCATGCAAAAATGCTTTCCAAAGTTCAGGCGAGACTCATTTGAAGCTTCTGAAGCCTACTGGACTAAATCGAGTTGTATTTAACATTTCTTTCTGACTTGCTGCACTATATGGCTAACCAGAACTTGTCATATGGCTAACTTGAACTAGCCCTACTGCTATTTCTAGGAAAAGAAAAGTTACATTTGTATTAATTACACTGTAGCTAGGTGGCACAGTGACGTAGTGGTTAGCACTGTATTTTTTTCACAGAACGCAGGTTGTGGAATTTGGTCCTGATTTCTTATATCGTACTCACATTCTCATTGACAAACTTCCTGGCCGTGTGAACAACCAATATCTATTGTAATGTTCTTACAGTGGGGCAAAAAAGCATTTAGTCAGTCACCAGTTGTGCAAGTTCTCCCACTTAAAAAGATGAGAGAGGCCTGTAATTTTCATCATGGGTATACCTCAACTATGAGAGACAATTTTTTTTTTTTTAATTCAGAAAAACACATTGTAGGATTTTTAAAGAATGCATTTGCAAGTACTGTATTTGCAAATTATGGTGGAAAATAAGTATTTGGTCAATAACAAAATTTCATCTCAATACTATGTTACAGTATATACCCTTTGTTGGCAATGACAGAAGTCAAATGTTTTCTGTACTGTAAATACTTTTTTGCCCCACTGTATATGTTTTACAATTTTGGTTTAAGACAAACTTGTAAAAATAATCTCCGTAAGGTGATGAGTCAGAATGGCTTCGGATTTGCAGTGGAGCCAAACCATACCAGCAAAATGTGCCGCATCCAGGGTCACAGTTCAGCGAAATACTTCACAAACAGCCCTGTACTATTCTCCTGGTTTGTACCACATAAAGTATCTTCACTCCTACATACTCAGAATATGGTGAAAGATATCATCTGAACATCTCACTTTTTCCACATCTTTGTAGATCGGTAATTCTTGCACCACTGAACTTTATAAGTGTCGTTTTGGAAAAATCTATTCTTCCTGACAGTCACATCCTGCATCAACATTTCTAGTAACCAGAGCATTATATTCACTGAGTGAGTGCTTTTATCTTGTGCATCTCTAGCAATGTCTTCCCCAAGGATTTAAATGCACATGGTTCTAGTTACAGGTCCTACTGAAACATTCAACCTTTGTGGCTATATCATGGGTCCTGCATAACATCCTGCAAGGCTCATGAGAGCAAACAACACTGATCACACTGGGAAACAGGCTGGAATTTGTGACAGTTCATTCATAATCAGCTGTCTGAATGCATGCATTTGTTGGTGAAAAAAAAAAAGAAAATTGTAATTAATCAAAATAATTCAATTAAAATATTTACACAACACAACCCACACTGCTAAAATGTAACAGTGCTTACACAGCCGATGAGAACCAGAAAACAAGATCACACTTACAGGCATGCTGTTCAACACAGCTGTGACAAATTTTAGCAATACCCTGCTTAATTACAGTACAGTCATGACATAACAGAAGAAAAACATCAATCCATGGTAGGGGTAAAATGTTATCATTTTTGTCTTGAATGCATCATCACAGCTTCCTTTTTAAAATGTCTACCAAATTAGGCATCAAGTTTCAGTTTGGTTTCTACTTCAATTTAAAGTTAAATATTGTACTTTTTTTTTAGCAAATTCTAAACATGTGCCTTGAAAACAAAGTGTATTTGCTTTATTTATTCTCACCACATAATCATAAAAAATCAGAAGGCAAAAAGGCATGTTTCTTAAACATTATTATTACATTCATTCATCTAAAAAAAAACTACAACAAGGGCTTGGCAAAGTCACTGATTTATTGTTGAGAACTAAGTAAGTTCCATTTTGATAAAATATTTGATAGCCTTCAGTGGACACGAAACTACCCTGGGCACATTCTCACCTGCAAGAGTAGACAGGATTACTGCCATTTCGAGATGTCAGTATCTGTGGCAGGAATGCTGGGTTTGGTCCCAGAGTGACATATTTACACTCTCGTCCCCATGGCGGACACTGTGTGATACAAGTGAAACTGACAGGACATGTAAGTTCGTTTATTCAGACACTGGACCATAAGTTGTTTGTGAGTTCAGGACACTCACTTTTCTCTTGGTGGTTGAGATGAGCTATTTAATAATACATTTGTTTCCACTCCTGGATACTCTCTAAGAGGCATCATGATGCCAAACATGTGCCAGGAATGTGCCAACCCAACTCTTGAGGGCATGCTAGTAGTGACATGAGGCTTGACTGACATCAGAACAGTTTTGTTACTGGTGTTGGTGTTAACACCTGCTGCAGGACGTGTATGTCCAAGAGCAAACTGTCCAGATAAAGGAGTACGCACCAATCCTGCTGCTGCAAAAGCCCTATGGCAAACTCAGTTCGTGAACATGAGGTATGAAAGTTAACCCAAAGGGAAGGGTATGTCACTACACTAATGTGAAAATAAACGGATTTCGTGTATCCTAGAGCAACTAAATGTGACAATTCATCTTTCAGCTCTAAGGTCAGAACCAGCTGTTCATCACTCTCCTCCTATCCTGTGCACAAGCTAGTTTTATATAAAAGGACGTACATTTACATTTAGCAGACGCCCTTATCCAGAGCAACTTACATTTTTATCTCATTAGACATCTGAGCAGTTGAGAGTTAAGGACCTTGCTCAAGGGCCCAACAGGGACAACTTGGTGGTCATGGGATTTGAACCTGGAACCTTCCAAACCATAGTCCAATGCTTCAACCACTGGACTACCCCTAACCCCAGAGACTGGGTGAATTGCTGCACTTTTTTGTTAAAAGAAAAAAAGGGCATGAAAAGAATCTGACCAGGCAATCTGGTTCAAGTACTTTCATTTCCTGTAGGATTCACTAAACATCTGTAGTCAATTCAGCCAATCTAACTAAAATAATCTGAAGGTGTACCCCCCAGATGGGGTGCCAACCCAGAGCAGGACACAAGCACGCACCAAACAGGCAATTTGGAAATGCCAGTTGACCTACTGTTAATGTCTTTGGACTGTGGACAGAAGCCCACCAATCATGGAACAACATGCAAATTCCATACACACAGGACCTGAGGCAAGATTCGAACCCCCCAGCTCTGGAAGTGTGACGCAACAGTGCTAAAAACTCAGCCACCGTGCCACGTCTGCTTCATCATTTCTTAATATTTTTCTATTTTCTAGAAGACCGAAACAGTTGTAGTGAATACCATTTTAAAAGGCAGAGAGACAAACCCAAAAACAAAAATGGTGCCATCAGAACAGAAACAGGCACAGAATCAGGTGATCCTCAGACACGCACAAGACAGAGTAAACTAGAATCACCAGAAACAACCCAATCAAATAAACACAGGCCGATATTTCACAGCGAGCGAGTGCTGTGAATGTGCTTAAACAGTGTGTGTGTGTGAGTGTGAGCGTGTGATTGCTCCCAGGTGTGCATGATCAACATTCGGGTGACTGTGAAAGTGACAATAGGGATGAGTGACGGCAGTTTTAGTCCATGTTGCTCTGTAGACTGTGGTGTTCTCTGGGAAACTGAAAAGACATTACTGTAGTAATGAGATTATTTAAAAAGCTTCATAAAATTATGAAATATTGTTTCTGTAACAAAATCTAGAAAGTCTCTGCTTCATAGGAATAGGTAGCAGGTCAAAATTTCATCTTGTTGCTGAATCAGAAAACTTAACATTACAAAACGGAGGATGATCTGTCACATTCATCTGGCAACAGATCAACAACCATATTAATATTTTTCTCGGGCTCCAGATGTCTCTGAGCCTGGGGCGGTGCACTTCATGCTAAACACAGCATATTACAATAAAGTACAGCTATGCAAATTGAATCACTTTAAAGGAAAAGGCTTGGATGTCAAGATGTTAAGGTCCTTTAACTGCGTGACTCTGTATTTAATGCCACAAGACAAATGCTGTTTGTCTTTCGGCTGCTACTGTCAAGGGGTCGCCACATCGGACCATCTGATCCGCACAGCAACTTGTCACAGATCTTACTCTGGATGACTTTCCTGACGCAACCCTCCCATTTTCTCCAGGTTTGGGATAACCAGCGAGAAACCTACTGTACCACTGAGCCACCAATAATGATTTATAATGATATTAATACACTGATCAGCCATAACATTATTACCATCCAGAGGTGAACTGAACAACACTGAAACACAGATCACCAACTATGGTAATCTCAGCAAACTCGTGACAGGATCATGTTCACCCAAAGCTCACCCTTGCCTGCAGGGGCCACAGGCCAACCTATTGGTTCTGATCCCAAAGAAATGTTATTGCAGCAAAAAGCACGTACCCACAGCACCCACTGCCAATGTCTTGTTGCGAGACGCAACAGCCCTAGAACTTAAGTACAATGTAGGTCATTGGGGCCAAAATCCACAATCCTCGTTCTATACAAAAATGTATCCCAAAGTTTAGCTAAGGCTCATATGAAGCTTCTGCAGTCCTACCAAACTAAATGCAGTTCGTATCTTTAAAAGTTAAACGTTTTCTTACCCCAGAACTAATCATACAAGCTAACTGGAAATATGCTATTTCAAGCTATTTAAAGTATACGACTAAGTATTCTTTGCTGTTTTGTTTGCTGCCTACATAAACGTTCTACAACATCCTATCTCAGGCTGGTATTTTTCAAACTGATTCATATTTGTGCACTCTTAAGTTATTTAACCTGAGGCACAATGGGCACAATCACACAATGTGAGCAAAAAACTTTGATCAGGAAATGAGATTGTTGGTTTTGGGATGTATAATGTGGCATGGTCACAACCAACTAGTAGGAGGACACATGGGATGATGGCAACAGCAAAACACAAACAAAACAAATAGTTTTTTGTTTAATTGTTTAACAGTATGTTTAATTGTGTACCAGACAGAATACAATATAATATACAGTAGTAACAATGTTCTAGAGCTGTTTAATTTAATTACTTATGGAATTTAACTGTCAGTCTTCAATTAACGTAAAGATTAAAAAAAAAAAAGTTGAAAATTGAAAAACGTAACAAATCCATTTGCAAAAAATATATACTGCTATTCTGCAAATATGAGTGTTGTGAGATCATATTCTTCTTCTTTTTTAATTAATGGGTGTTTGGTGAAATATAAATCAAACATTAGTGCTATTCAATTGAAAAATCTAATGCCAAAAAAAAAAATCTAATGCCAAAAAATCTAATCAAAATGAATTGACAGACTGCCTGTGATTTATAGCTCTGCAATCTTCACCATATAATCTTACACGAAGAACACATTATCACATTCTGTAAGACTGGGATAATCTCATAGAGTGTGACAACTAATAGTAATAATGAAAAAGATGTAATCAAATTGAAAACTGGTTATATACTGGCAGCAGCTGTGGCTAACTCTCTCTGATCTGATCAAGCAGCAGTCAGTCAGGCTTACAGAAGACAAGAGCTGATTGGAGTGCTGCTGGGAATCACATGGCCATTCAAAATATTGTCTTACTCATGACTGGACATGCTTTTCCATATCCAAATGCCACTTCAATTTGAACTTTAAACTTTGCACATTATTCCACAAGTTGTCTTGGAATAATGACATGAATAATGCTCATGACATGCTTTTACAAATCAAAATGCCATTTCAATTCAATTCAATTCAATTTTATTACTTGTATATATTGTACATTTTTACGTTAAAGTTTTTCTATATTTCTACTGTATATTTGTATAATTTACATAAGAGAAATAGATAAGCTTTAAACATGCTCTTGTGTCATGCTGAGATCAGAACAACGTGATCTATCTTCACTGATTTTCTTGTTCACACTCAAGATAAATTTGGGGATAAACTAGGCCTGGGCGATAAAACGATAACGATATGTTTCGCGATAGACACGTGATCGATATCAATAAAAAATGTGTTCGATAGAACGTTCGATATTTTTTACTCTCTGTTGGAAGAAAACAGAGGTCGCGAAGCTAGTTTGGTTGCTGTCATGCGCACTCGCTCCGCGACCGGCTTTAGGACCCGGAAGTAGTACGGTCGCGTTTCAGGAAGCATAAACGGAGACAAGATGCCGTTGACATTGGCACCCGCAAAATGCGGGTAAAATTCGGCTGTGGCGGGTAATAACTTTAGTCTCACTAGCCACATTGGCGGGTAGTTTATTCTTTGGTATGATAATTGTTATGTTTGCATCAATATGCACAACTAACATCTATAATATTACTTGCTTTTTGTGTGAGAAACGGAGGCATGGAGAAAAACGGTATTCTTCTTTTACTGCTTTCAGTGCACACGACACATATAGAATACAGCGCGGTATTGCCCCCTGGTGGCCCGCCAGTGAATTAACATCAAACTCAAATATATTACACTACAACAATATATTTTTGTTGTAGTTTTCTCTAAAGGCATCTGATATAATAAACGCATTGCACTATTTTATTACACTTTATTAAGCATTTCTTACATTTTCTTTTAATTTTGCACCTTAAATGTTGTTGTTAAGTGTTAAGTGTTAAATGTTAAGTGTTCATTGTGACTTTATACTTATGTTTACATTTTAATTATTAGATTTTTATCTTTTATCAGTCTTAATAACTGATGGGACTATGATCATAGGAGAGTTAAGTTTAAAAAAAATATATAATAAATATAATTATTATATTAAATATAATATATTCTTCTCCTGGTCCTTATTTTAAATGGGTCATAAAAAATATCAATAATTATCGATCTCGACCGATATGAAACACTGATATCATGATACAGTTTTCAGCCATATGGCCCAGCCCTAGGATAAACTGAGCCTTACAATCACTACATTGTCCCTGATTTTAAAAACGATCATGATTGTACTTGCGTATGTTGGAGAAAGAGTATCTATACGTTACTTCTCCTGTCAGGCCTTTAAAGCAGCTAAATATTACTTTCCCAACAACAATGACCTCATCGACTGAATAAGCTTAACATAAAGCCACTGACCCATAATGCCATGCCCTTTAGAATTACACCCCAAAATGGCACGCAAACCTCAGCACGACAAAGCAGTGTTGCATGAACCGTGCAAGAAAACAATGGCAAAATTTTTATTACTTTTTTTTTTTTTTTTACACATATTTCTCTCATAATTACAGTAACAAACATAACTGTCTTTCCTGGGGGTGTTTTTCAGACGCACAACTAAATAAAGTAAGTGACTGAATAAATACTCCAGCTTGTATTAAGATCATGCATTAAACATCTTCCCATTAAGCAAAGAATTTGCATATGATGTTGTTGAGACATATTGGCTATTTAAAGGTGTGTGCACACCTTAATCTGGGAACGCTGCGTATAGTTCGTCTGCATGGATGATGAGACGCTTGCTCACTGAAGAGTAAATGTAAATCTGTCCTCCACCGTAAAACTTGTACTGTATAATTGCTTTGCATTGCTACTGGAGCTAGCAACGTGTTTCCAACTGAGTCCATGGTAACACACACACTCACTCACACACACGCTTTTTTGTCCAGACAGCAGAGTAGTCATTACAAAGGTCACTGAAGTGTATCCAAGCAGATAGGAATGAGCATGGGGGGGCAGGAGAGACGGAGAGTTATGTGTAGTGTTCTCCGAAGTGCACACTAGCTGAGAAGTGGAGAACACTACTAGCAGAGAGGAAAAACAGACAGCTAAGAAGGATAACCATGATACCTTTTTTGATAGGGCTGTGATATATTGATTTGCGAAATTGACTGCTCAGTCGTTTGCCTGATGGACTAGTCAACTAATCGAGAGAGCCTTGAGTAGTTGAGCTGGCTTATGGTCACACGCAGTCTCTTAGTGATGTCTAGACAACACAATCACTCCTTTAACACTAGCATGCATAGGCATGTTCATCAATTAAGTGTGATCAATGCGTATCAACCTCACACCTGCAGGCCGCCTACTTGGGTTACTGTGAGGGGGGGGGGGCATCCACTGACCAGGATGAAGCACTTACTGAATATGGGTGTAGAATTTTTGTTATGAATAAATCAGGGTCCAGCCTGTATGTACTTGCAAACTGACTGCGACGCCTAAAAGAGAAGGGTCAAATTATTGGCCTGCATCAAGCAAAGAAAACAACCAAGGAGGTCTAAAAGTACTGGAAATGGATGATGGGCTGTCCTATGCATTATTAATACAAGGACAGTGGACAAGCATAGTGCTGAACCGTCAACACATGGAACAAATGTGACTTGAAAAGCAATCAGGATGTTGGATTGTAAAAAAATATCGTTAGTAGAAATCAAATTTATGTTTAACAGTGAAAGTAAGAGCATTGTGGCACAAAAGGCACATCATTACTGATCAGAAGGTCAGGGTTTCAAGTCCTAGTACCACTAAGATGCCACTGTTGAACCCTTGAGCAAGGCCCTCAACGGTATTTGCTTCAGGGGAGCTGTATCCTGCCAGACCCTGCGCTCATGGGGTATGTGAAAAAAAACAATTTCATTGTGCTGTAAGGTACACAAGACTGTGACTTTTGTCTGATGAGTTCAGACTCACCTTATTCCAGGGATGTCAGGTTAAGAAGCGAAGCGTTTGAAGTGATCAGGCGACTGTACAAATCTCTGGAGGCAGTGTTATGATCTGGGATTGCTCGAGTTGGTCAGGTATAGGCTCGGTAATGTTATGTGGAAATAAAATGATCAGTTGATGACCTGACTGTGCTGAATGACTTTTTCTTTTATAGTACAAGCAGGACCCAAATTGTGAAAGAGTAGTTCTAAGAGTATGAGGAAACATTTAAACACGTTAATGGCCTGGTGTAATCAAAGCTAAATGCAGTTGAATGAAATTCAAATATTCTATTCTATTTTTTTGGCTAAGCACTATGCATGCCGAAAATATTGCATCTGATTCACTTTTCTTACTGTCTTGAACTTTTCTGCCTGTACCAGTGCAAAGGTCTCTCTCTCTCTCTCTCTCGCCATGCATACCGTCTGGTCAAGTGTAAATAAATATGTACATATTTTGTATGGGGTTTGAGCTGTTCTTGAGAACATCCCACTCCACAGTAAGCTGCCTTTTTATTTAGATCAGTAGATTTCACACATCTAAATGTAAGGATCATTATAACCTTTTTTACAACCCTAAACACACTGTTGTCACAAAGTGTGACTTGTGATTGATTATGTGCAATAACTGGAGCATAGCTCACAGCACATCAAGTCCTAAAAGAATCACCTTGAAAAAAGGTCCGTGCCTCTGCACCAGCGGTGGTGGTACTTTAATGCTAATGATCTATAGCCATACTTTCTCCACCACAAACAGCCTAGTTAACAAATGGCCTGTAGTTAATAAACAGCATAAGCAATACTGTTCATTCTCAGCCACACAGTGTTGCAATTGCTGTTGACATTCTCTCACATTGTGTTGTGTTTCATGTTCACCACAGTAACTTAGCACTTTATAGGATTGCTGTACATGCATGGTTACTGTGGCATGTCTATAGAATGCTTGTTACTGTACGTTATGTAAGTTTTGTAAATTTGATATACTGTATACTGTATAATATTATAAATAATAATAATAATAAATACAATTTCTTAGGCACTGTTCTGGCTGTCGCAGTCAAACGTTTGCTCTCATTTCTTTCATTTAATCTACATCATTTTATTTAATTTGATTTAATAGGAAGAATGACCTGAGAGGTGGTTCAAGATTTTTGCACAATTCTGTATTAAACTATATTATGACAAACACACACACACATGCACACACACACACACACACACACACACACTGACAAATGTTGGATTTTGTTGTGCCTGGCTAAAGAGCTCCTTTATCCACTATCTCACAGTCAACATCAGACTAACTGGCTCTCAGTACGAGGCAGAGGTAGGACTCTGATTGATCTTATTTTCTGTTAATGACTGTATGACAACGGAGGAAGGAGAAACCTGGTTTACGGTTCATAACAGAGTTGCATAAGACAAGTCTTCTAGTCCTGTAAATCAAAGTAATCTTAACATATCTCAGAGCAGCAGATGCAGGCTGACACTGATGCTAAGTACAGGCTCCAAACTGGAGCTATGGTCAATAAATCCAAATGGTAACGCCTCCTCCATGCTTCTAAACACAAGCCCACATAACCGCAAACATAAAGTGACTTGATGTGGGTGAGAAATGCGTTAGTAGGAGGAGAGCATGAATCCTGCAGAGCTCAAGATGCAATCTGTCAAAACACACGGTAATGCTTCGGTTTGATCATTAAGTCATTCAAAATATAAAAAAAGCCAATTATTATTAATAATGAAATGTAAATAATGCATTCCACTTTTATGATTTTCATGTTTTTAACTATATTACCTAATCAGGTCCTAATTCCGAGGTGTTTTCCTAGTTCATGAATGTAAAACATCCTACAACCATATGGATTGAAAAGAAAGTGCAAAAAAAAAAAATAATCAGTTTATTATTATTATTATTATTATTTTTATCATTAGTAATGTTCTAATTATTTTTATTATTATTGTTGTTATTATTAACATTACCTTGATTACTGTTTTTAAATATGCAACAATATATATATATATATATATATATATATATATATATATATATATATATATATATATATATATATATATTCAACTGTGGATTTTCTATGTTCACTCCATAAATGTACATGAGTACCCTTAAAGCAATAAAAAGCTTGGCAGAAAAAAAATCTAATCTAATATTCAAAGTTTTTCCACTATCATAAATCAACGAGAGTTCTCTATTGCTTCCCTGTTTCCATAGCAACAGTTGTGATTTGCTTGTGTTTATGTTTTGATTTGTGCCATTTGTGCTTTGTGCCATTGGGTCCCTCATTGGGTTTACCTATTTTAAATTCACCCCTGATTAAGCATACACTACAATACATGTAAAGTCTTATGGTACTATCCTGTCATTAAATGCAACCTCAGTTTCTCAGTGTTTCCGTGTTTCTAGTTTCTCTTTGTTTTGACTCCTGTCTGTTTGTCCTATTACAGATTACTCCATTGTAATCTCACTTGCCTGTGGGTTCACACCTGACAACAAAAAGTTCATAAAACTTGTTCAGATTCCTACAGTATGCATACATCAACTCTTGCCTGATCAATATTTGGCATTGCACAAAACTTTATAAATGCATCAGTACTTTCCTCGAATTACATCCAGGGTTGGGAGTTCGAATCTTGCCTCTGGTATTGTGTGCATGGATATGGATGGCATGTCCTTCACTATGGTTGGTTGGATTCCTCTGGGTGCTCAAGTTTCCTTCTATCCAGGGTACACCAAGGATTTATGCAGAATATAACTTTTCTGAAACTTTTCAAAGTAGTTCTGACCACTATAACGCATGTACTTTTTGAGGTTAGGTTAAGTTTGCCATTTTTACAGATAAATCCCACCTTCTGTGTTATAAGTGGTCATACAAATTTAGTCTCATCTATGATTGGTTAAATGCGTCACTTCATATAAAATGAGCCAATCAGTGTCTCTTGTGCAGGTGGGTGAGTTTGTTCTCAGGAGTTTCCTGCTCAGAAATGGAAGCAAAATTTTCATCATGTCACGTAATGGGCAAGCATGAGCAGAAAGAATATATTAAGTTAACCGGAATGAAATGGCCAGATCAGGTGTTTACATGGCTAATATTTACATTTTTATTCCAGTTGGATTATTATTTTAGTGCATTATTATAATTAGTAGTGGAATATCAGTGTAAAAATATGAGATTTTACTCATACTACTACTACAACTACTACTACTATTACTACTTACTACTACTAATAATAATAATAATAATCTGGATTCAGAAAGCACTTTTCTCATAAAGAAAAAATAAACTAATGGAAGAACGAAGCACAATTTAGAAGCCATTAGAGTAAAACTAAAACACTAACCCTGACCTCCAACAGTAACCACTTTGACTGTGGGGAGGCCAGTCTCAGAAGACTCAAAAATACAGGCAGAGGAGAACTGATGAAGACCCTCCACTACTATACAAAGACACTAGAATATCTATCAGATTTATTCCCTGTGAAAGCAGAGTCATGGACTGAGTGTATGCACACGTGGCTGAGATGCTGTTTGAGTGTGGATGAAAGGCAAAAATAGATCAGAAATGATGCATTATTAAACGCACCTGTGTTACTGTGTACTAGGCCAAAGAGAGCGTGAGATTAAGAGCTGTACAGTGGTACAACAGACCTGGGAGAAAACTAAAGTAAATAAAAAATTACTATGTACCAGTTGGGTTGAAATCAGGAATGAGGAGTGAGGAAGAAGCTCTTCCTCATGGAGGCATGCTCTTTGCCTCCATTCTTTCCATCGTGTCTTCGGAATAAGTGAATGCGTGTTGCTGATGCTTATGACTGGAGGGCCAGGAGGTTCTTTGAGCAATGGCAGTCTCAAACTAATTATAGGCCAGCGTATCCAGTGGCCCATCAACAGTAATTACATAGCCAAGGCTAAGATGTAGGCCAAAAGAGGAAGCTACACATGTAATAATGTTCTAAATATCATCCTACAGCACAAAGAGGAAGCCCCTTCCCACACTGGTCCTTCCCAAGTCCACAGGAGTCATATCAAGCTCTGGAACAATTGCCGTGTTCCAAATCAATTAGCATGAACATTTGTTATACTACACATCTGTGTGACTGTAACGATTCTTATGGACGCAATTCTCAGATAATTACATTTTATTTTATGCAGAGAACTTTAACAATTACAACCAGACTGTGTCAGTGGTTTGTGAATTATTACTTTTATTACTTTGTTATATATGGGACACGCAATAACTATTATAGCATAAATGTTTTGTATGAGGAATAAGGCTGTCCTGAGCAATCAAGGAAATCGTTTAAGGAGAAATATCAATATGAAATTTACAGTACATATACACATTCAATCAGTCATCCACCTTCAGTAACTTTATCCTGGAACATTATACAAACCGGATTCCAAAAAAGTTGGGACACTAAACAAATTGTGAAGAAAAACTGAATGCAATGATGTGGAGATGGCAAATGTCAATATTTTATTCAGAATAGAACATAAATCACGGATCAAAAGTTTAAACTGAGAACATAATTTTAAGAGAAAAATATAGTGAATCAAAATGTCATGTTCAACAAATCCCAAAAAAGTTGGGACAAGGTCATTTTCACCACTGTGTGTCATCTCGCCTTCTTCTTACAACACTCAACAGACGTCTGGGGACCGAGGAGACCAGTTTCTCAAGTTTAGAAATAGGAATGCTCTCCCATTCTTGTCTAATACAGGCCTCTAACTGTTCAATCGTCTTGGCCCTTCTTTGTCGCACCTCCTCTTTATGATGCGCCAAATGTTCTCTATAGGGGAAAGATCTGGACTGCAGACTGGCCATTTCAGTACCCGGATCCTTCTCCTACGCAGCCATGATGTTGTGATTGATGCAGAATGTGGTCTGGCATTATCTTGTTGAAAAATGCAGGGTCTTCCCTGAAAGAGATGACGTCTGGATGGGAGCATATGTTGTTCTAGAAGCTGAATATATTTTTCTGCATTGATGGTGCCTTTCCAGACATGCAAGCTGCCCATGCCACACGCACTCATGCAACCCCATACCATCAGAGATGCAGGCTTCTGAACTGAGCGTTGATAACAACTTGGGTTGTCCTTGTCCTCTTTGGTCCGGATGACATGGCGTCCCACATTTCCAACAAGAACTTCGAATCGTGACTCGTCTGACCACAGAACAGTCTTCCATTTTGCCACACTCCATTTTAAATGATCCCTGGCCCAATGAAAACGCCTGTGCTTGTGGATCTTGCTTAGAAATGGCTTCTTCTTTGCACTGTAGAGTTTCAGCTGGCGACGGCGGATGGCACGGTGGATTGTGTTCACTGACAATGATTTCTGGAAGTATTCCTGAGCCCATTCTGTGATTTCCTTTACAGTAGCATTCCTGTTTGTGGTGCAGTGTCGTTTAAGGGCCCGGAGATCACGGGCATCCAGTATGGTTTTACGCCTTTGACCCTTACGCACAGAGATTGTTCCAGATTCTCTGAATCTTCGGATGATATTATGCACAGTTGATGATGATAACTGCAAAGTCTTTGCAATCTTTCGCTGGGTAACACCTTTCTGATATTGCTCCACTATCTTTCTGCGCAACATTGTGGGAATTGGTGATCCTCTACCCATCTTGGCTTCTGAGAGACACTGCCACTCTGAGAAGCTCTTTTTATACCCAATCATGTTGCCAATTAACCTAATTACTGTTAATTGGTCTTCCAGCTCTTCGTTATGCTCAAATTTACTTTTTCCAGCCTCTTATTGCTACTTGTCCCAACTTTTTTGGGATTTGTTGACACCGTGAAATTTGGAATCAACATATTTTTTCTTTAAGATGATACATTTTCTCGGATTAAACTTTTGATCTGTCATCTATGTTCTATTCTGAATAAAATATTGACATTTGCCATCTCCACATCATTGCATTCAGTTTTTATTCACAATTTGTTTAGTGTCCCAACTTTTTTGGAATCCGGTTTGTAGTTTTCATGTCCCCATTAAGCAGATAACAGGAAACCATGACACACACATACTGTACACTATTAGATGGCCAGGAAAGGAGCCATATGGAGAACGATCACCACATGAGGAGACATGTTGAAATTGTAATTCAGATGCCACGCTAAACTAATAGCATCCAAATATGGCTTTATTCCATAATGAGCTTTTCTTCCAGACCATCTGAGGACTAAAGAACTGACATTGGATCCTTGGAACTAGCTTGGATTTCTAACATGGTCTCTAATAATTTCTGTCACACAAGTAAGATACCAAAAAGATCTTCCCGAAGAATACTTTCTCAAACAGCAGAGGGAAAACACACAGTCATATACAATCATGTTCAAAAGTTTGTACCCCCCCCTCCCTTTTTTTAAATCTTGCGTTTTTTGTGTAAAAACATAATTAAAATCATCTGATTACGAGTCTCAGGAATGGGCAAATACAACCTCAGACAAACAACAACATATAACATTATTATTTGCTTCATTAAAATGAAGCCAAAAGGGGAAAAGAAAACATGTGGGAAATAAATACTAAATACCCTCATTTTGCTCTCACGTCCCAGTGAGACATCCCAGCACATTCACCCCAAGGTCAGACGGTGCAATGCTCAGAGAAATACAAACAGACCCTACAGGCCTCACTGAGCATGATAAATGTTAAATGTCCATGACGGCACAATTCAAAGAAGACAGAACAAGTTCAGTTTGTGTGGATGGGTTACCAGGTCGAAAATGAACATAGGATCACAAAACTGCATCTGAACAAAGCACAAGGCTTCGGGAACAATAGAGACCAAAGTGGATTTGTTTGGCCTTAATACCCATGTTTGAAGAAAATCTTCAGCACAATGAACTCATACCTACTATCAAGCAGTGGTGGAGGGGTGATGATTTGGGCACAGCCACAGGCGCTGGGCACCTTGTAGTCATTGAGTTGACCGTGAACTCCTGAATATTGGAGTATTCTAAAGGGAAATGCGCAGCCATCTGTCCGAAAGCTAAAGCTTGGTCGGAATTGGGTCATGCAACAGGGCAATCATTCGAAGCACACCAGAAAATCTACATCAGAATGGTTGGAAAATAAAATAATCAAGGTTTTGGAATGGGGAAAAAAGTTCAGTAAAGTTCAGACCTCAACCCAGCTGAAATGCTGGGGTGGGATCTTAAGAAAGCTGCATATACGTAAACATTCATTTCTGTTAAATAAAGAATGGCATGATAAAAATTCTTATATGGTGTTGTTCATCTGAGGATGTATTATAGTGACTCCCGCTCAGATCAGATCAGATATATTTATCATTATGTTTTACACAAAAAAGTCATAGAATTAAAATAGGGGGTTCTAAAATTTGAACATGACAACATTTTAAAAACTTCACTCTTAAAACACACCATCTCAGTTATGAAGGAAATAATTGCTAGAAGCAGCCGTCTCTGTAAATTGTACAATCTTAACTATGGAAAGCAGGGCTGCACGATTTTTTATGAAAATCTGTGATTATTTTGACATGTAATGCGATATGTAATTATTAAATGTACCATTTTGTATTTAAATGTACTTATCTAGCAACAGCAAATAATGGCACATTAAGAGGATGTTTGCCAATATTAATCACCTCAAAATTATAAAAAAAATAAACTTACTGTAAAATACTGACAAACTCAATGTAAAGCCCACACTACGCATATATGACCTGTAATAAGTCGCAGCATTTCGTGATGAACTGATTGCACATCCATGTTATGATTTCGATTTTTGTGCAATTAATTGTGCAGCTCTAATTAATAAGGGAAGTCATAAAAAGATGGTGACATTGTGCAGCCTTTGAAGTCTATTAAAAGATGCGTACAGGAGCAGACACTCATGCTAAGTGACCCTGTATGCATGAAAATGGTAATTCAGACTTCTTAGATCTACAGTCACCACCTCCAGTATAGGCACAAAGCAAGCACAACTTTGTGGTTTGGCATGGTAAAGCGGTAAGTACACTCAGTCATCATCTATACCGCTTAATCCTGTATTCAGGGTCACCGGAGGCCTGGAGCCTATCCCAGCAGACTTAGTATACCCTGGACACACGCTACGGGCAATTTTTTGTGAATGCCAATTAACCTAACCTACATGTCAATGGACTTCAGGGAGGAAACCCACCAAGCACAGGAAGAACATGCAAACTACATGCACACAGAGACGGGAATCGAACCCGGACTGTGGCGGTGCAAGGCGACAGTGCTAACCACTACTGTCATGCGCACTCAGCCGCGGCCGGCACTAGGGCCCGGAAGTAAGACGGTCGCAAACCTGAAAGCATAAAAGGATACAAGATGGCGCCGCACACCGCTCTGTCATTGAGTTTTGCCCCTTGTCATTTCGGAATCGTTCCCGTTCACGTGAGTACTCACTTTCTTGGGTTTGCTTCCAGACTGAGTGTGTGTTTATAGAACGAGGGTTAGATTGTATCTTTCCTTTACTCATTTATTTTGAGAGTTCTTAGATCAAATCGCGTGATTATCCTGCCCGTTCATGTCCATCCGCGTTTGGGTTTACCATTCACGCTACAGGGCTAACTGCTAACCTACGTCTTTCTGGTCGTCATCAGGTTAGTTCTGACAACTACGATAAGCAAATATTAGTGGATTCTAACATAAAATGTTATATATTATCATGGAATATTTCAGATAGTATCATGCTGTTCTTAGAAAAAAAATCATAGTTCAACAGATTTCAATTAAATGCCAGATGATACACTTGTGTACAATCAACAAAAAGTAAATAGATAAATAATGTCAGAGAACTGAGGGCACTAAGCAGGGTACACCATGGATGGGATGCTAATGTGCATGTCACCATGTTAACCACTAAGCCACCGTGTCAACTAACAAGTTTATGTTAAATTTAAATACATCCTGTATATTCACTAATATCATTTATAAGTACAGTATTAAGATGAGCTGAATTTAAATACGGAAAAGCTACATTCGACCATGCTCCCTCAGTTACACTTAATAGGCGAACTCCATTCCAGGTTTTGGACAGTAGAAAATCATAGAATTTCATATGAACCAACAATGAACCAACAATAATCTTCTGACATGCATGGCAATAGTGGTTCGAGAAGCTGAGGCATCAGAGGCATTATTATGCTGGAACAGGTTTGGTTCTGTTAGATCCAGTGAGGGGAAACTATACTGTAATACACATGACTGTGATGGTCAGCTGTCCACAAGCTTATTTTTTTTTCAATCTAAGAACCTATTATTATGACACTGTGATCCTCTTAGAACTGTATACAGTATATAAATTACAATAGAAGACTTTGAGTACTTTCCTTTTACTCTTTTCAGTCGAACTACCTACAGAAGATCTGCTCATTCGCTTGTTCTGAAGACCTGCAGGCAAGACTCATGTCTAGAGCCTCATGTTTCTATTTGTTTCAGAGTGTCAAGAGGTGATTATGAAATAATTATTTATGCATCTTGATTTAACTCCTGTAACCTACACTATGGATGTACACCACTTTGTCTTGGTCTTCAAACCACTCATGGTGATCTATATTTATTAGGTTTACAAAGGATCCAGAATTGTTTACCCTTCGCTATACACAATAGTCCCATTTTAATAATAAACAATATATAAAAAATTTAAAAACTAATATATCTTATTTACATAAGTATTCAGACCCTGGGCTAAAGCACACTTAATTAAACTCAGGTGAATGATGTTTGCTTCCATTATCTTGAGATGGAATTTACATGACTCCTCCTAGACCTCTGTGATCAAATTGTGTTTGCACAGATCTGGGTAAGGGTATAAAGCCATTTCTGAAGCCCAGAATCTTCCTAGGCACATAGTGGGCTCCATTATTGTGATATGGAAGATGTTTATAACATTTTCTTACTGCTGGCTGTCCAGCCAAACTGACCCAACAAGTGAAAATGGCCTTGACCAGGGCTTCAGAGGTCTTCCAGGACCATCTTAGATGCTCTATCAGGTTTTATGGTAGATTGACTAGACAGAAGCCACTGCTGAGTAATAGGGATATTACAGCGACATAAATGTTTCTGAAAGCATAAGGTAAAAGATTCTCTGGGCTTATGAGACAGTAAATTGTACTCTTTGGGCTGAGCTCCAAATGCTACCTCAGGCAAAATCAAGGTACCATTTCTCAATTGTCAGGATGGCTGAGCGGTCTAAGGCGCCAGACTCAAGGTTAGTCCCTTTCCCCTGTAATGTGGAGGATTCTGGTCTCCAATTGGAGGCGTGGGTTCGAATCCCACTTCTGACATGCAGGATTATTTGAGCAATTTCCGTCTGGGATTAATAAAGTTCTTTGAATCTTGAATTGACCTCAAACTATAGCACACAGCCATGACAATGCTTGGGTAACTCAGGGACTCTTCATATGTCCTTGAGTGTGCAGAGCTCAGACCTACACAACACTTACACACATGGCCCACATCCACATGAGGAAAGTTTGAGGAGAATTACCCAAAACAGTTTAAGCTGTAACTGCTGCCAAAGATACGGTATGGTTCAAAAATGATGAGCAGACCCTCATTTCTTCATATTTTGCTTCAAATGAGCTGGACTTTCTTGTATTTCATTTATTTAGTCATGAGAAATAGTTCTCCAGGCTTCATGAAGGGACAGTCCAAGTACCTGACCAGTTTCAAGAAACTTGTTATCTAGACACCCAGTAAATTATTCAAGAATAAAAACATCTAACTGAAGGCATGAACCAGTGAGAAACAGGTGATCAGACCGATGATTAGTATACTGGTGATGCTGAACGCTGAGTGGTTGGAACAGATGAAAAGGGAAATGAGGATGCTGCTGTGGTTGTTACATAAACATGTTGTAAGTGTAGTCCTATTTTATTTTGTATCCTGAGTTCATGTACAGTATATTGTGGTCTGGTAATAAATAATTACTAAATTATTTTCATATTTTAAACAGTACTGGTTGTGGTTTCTTTAGTCTGCAATCATTTTGAGGATACTTTTTAAAACCTGTGACTATTTTATGGGAATCGATACGGTGGTAAATAGGTTTAATTAAAGGTAGGTTTAATGTGTCTCATTTGTATGAAAAATTTGTCTGAAATCACACTAAAATGCAAAAACTCCTAAAGATACAATTTACACAATTACACAAAGTACCTAAAGATACTATTTAAAAATTGGTTGTTACAAAAAAAAAATCTTATAGCCGTCTTAGGTGTTACAAATAGGTGATTTGCAACATGTCACAGTAAAACATTCCCATTTATATAATCTACATAATTTTCTCTTTCATTCATCTATACTGTGTGTGTATATATATATATATATATAATAAAAACGTGTACATCAAGTTGAGCTCATAGCAACTGACAGACCGCAGAGAATCTACAGCGGCGGTGCATGTGACTGGCAGGAACATTGGAGGAACAGTGTGAGGAACGGCAGCATTCCTCAAGAATTTAACTGTAGGCAGTCATTAACCTTTACTGTATATCACACTGTGGGTGTGTCACAGGTGTTCCTCACTGAATGTAACAGTAGGCAGTGCATACGACAGGCAAAACCTGGAGAAGTGGCAGAGACCACACACTCCATTCATCATCAAGCCGCTGGTAACCTCTAGTTTTCTATATTGCTTGTATGATCCATCTCAGGGCACAAACACACACACACACACACACACACACACACACATACATACATACACACACACACACAAACACACACACACACACTACGGGTAATTTGGTGAAAACCAGTTAATTACTGGTGTTTTAAACTAATCTGCATGTCTTTGGACGAGGAAAACAAGCACGAGGAAAACACGCAAACTCCATGCACACAGAGGAGGGAATCAAACCCTTGTCCCTGAAGGTCCGAGGCCACAGTGCTAACCACCACACCACTGTGTCACCATAATCTACAGGATATCATTTAATTTTAGATGAAATGAGAGGTGGCTCAAGACTTTTGCACAGTACCGTACTTGTACAAAATTTTACTAAAGCAGAAATAATTATCTTTATGAGACATTTCAGTTGTTCAGAAATTGCCTTTTCACTGTGGTTCATGTGTGTAGAGTAAAGACCCAAAAACAATCATGTGTGCAAACAGAATCTCTGAATAATTCCAAAAATACTTTATACAATGACTAACCTGATCTCATGAGAAAACTAAACGCAGAAAAGTCATGTCATGGTGCTGTGCATGAATTGTGAGATTGGACACCAATACACTTTTCATAGAAATGAGACACATTAAACCTATGTTAAGCATCTGATTAAGATGTTTTGTAAATTGATGCCAAGCCCATCTGTTACTGAGGACTAATCTTGCTCAGCGTGGGTCTCTCTGTCACATGTTATTAACTGACTCTTTCGGTGTGGCACAACTACAACTGGCCAAACATATTATCACAATAAATGTTCCTATATACCCTGATATTTATCACCATATAAAGTAGATTTCTATAAAATAGTCACAGGTTTTAAAGAGTATCCTCAACATCACTGCAGACCAAAGAGACCACATCCAGTACTGTTTCTAATATGAAAATATTTTAGTAATTGTATATTATTAGACCACAATATAGCGTACATGATAATTTAAGGCTACACTTACAACAACACTTCAATGCAGTTTCATAACTCTTTGCAGGGGTGTATAAATCGTGAATTTTTATCTAGCCCACTGGACAAGGAAAAGCTCTGCTGCGCTATCTAGTGCCGCGGCGTCTTATTTAGTCAGAAACCTAACTAGGTTACAACACACTGTAATAATACTGCAACTACTTGGCTTATTAAATTGAGGGAAAAAATAAGTGAGGTTCTAGGGACATAAAGGATGAAATACATCCAGCAGCAGAGTGTTATTTATTGAACCCAGTGAACTGTGATGGCACAAGCAGCTCTAGTGTAATGTAATTTCAAACTAAATGCATCCCAAATAAAAAGAGTAACGATTACAGAGCTGTTAATAACTATGCCCAGTGAAACAGAGCAGAGATAATAGTCATCTTTATAGTCATCTTAATAGTCACACATTCGAGTAAACACACATCAGACATCGGATTTCCTCTTCCAAACATATCCTGTCGCATTTTCACAGGGATAACATTCAAGGCTGGCTTGTGACCAAGGGTCAATTTGCTTTCTAGACTATTCGAAAAAAATAAATAAAAATTTGTAGAGAATCATCCTGCAAGATGATTCTAATATCTTTAAAGGAGCACTTTGTCAATCTTAGTGTCCTCTGCTGCCTACAGAGCGAATTACAATCCATCAATCAAAAGCACTGATACGGTAAGTCTTCCACCTCGCTCAGTCGACCCCATCCTCTATGCCAAGGCTACATATTCCTCGTGAGATGCATTTTAAGGAAAATGGGCGTGGGGGGTCATTCGGATGAGCCGAAAGTCTGATGAGAAGAAGATGAACAGAAACCAGAACCAAAAAAGCTAGACAGATCAAAGGGATTTTATAAAGATAGGAAAATGATGATGATGATGATTATTATTATTATAGCTCATTTAAACATTACATATGACATATTTGATAGCCTATTTTTTTTTAATAAAGCATTGTTAGTATGACAAGTTCATCAGTTTAATGATCAAGCGTGCTATATTCTTAAGGAAAAATATAGTAATAAATATTTAAATATTATTTTATATATTTCTACATCTGCTCATTAAAGGTGTAGAGAATTTCTTGGTTGTTTACAGATGACAGGGTCACAGGGCAGCAGATGTTACAGATGTTGATAAACAAGGAATATTACAAACATTAAACTTAGTTAAGCTGAGCTGTTTATTTTTTAGGATGCTGAACCCTTATGGATGCGACAACATGTATGAAAGGAGTAGAGCTCCTAAGTGTGTGTGTGTGTGTGTAGGTGGGTAGGTGTTACTCACAGTAGGTTTTCCTGGTCAGCTCCTCCACCACCTCTGGCTTGAGTTTGCTGTTGGATTTGCCCATCTCTCTCTCTCTCTCTCTCTCTCTGCGTGTCCACTCGCTCCCTAGGATCACTGCTCACACTTTCCGTTCACATTTGCTTTCAAGCATTCCGTTCTCTCCTCTTTTCTCCCACACACACACACACACACACACACACACACACACACACAGAAGGAGAGAATAAAAATAAACGCAGAGATGGACACAGAAAGAAAAGGTGTCTCAAAATAATCCCGGGTGTCTTGTTCCTTTTTTTTAAGTTTACAGTAAGGAATGTGTCCCGGGAGTAGACCGTGCACCCGGGTGAATGTCCTCAGCTCTGTCTGGAGAAAACGCGTTCACTCGCGGTGCGTGGACACAAAGCGCGCACGCGCTCACTCACAGCCTTCCTCCCGAGTGCGCGCGTGTGTTGACGCCGTTGTCCCTGACAACTAACAGCCCCGCCCCCTTTCACATGCAGGCTAGCTAACACGCTCTCACTCTCACTCTCGCGCGCTCTCACCGTTTGGAGGAAGAGGAAGTGCGTCTAATTGAATTCTGTAGAAATGAGAAAACACCTCATGACCAGTCTGTGCACTGGTAACTTATATTCATTATACTTGTATTTAAGATTATATATAATTAACACAATATATTATTACTGTTTTATATATTACAAAAATATAATATATTGTTATATTCATTCATTTTCTATACCGCTTAATCCTGTGTTCAGGGTCGCGGGGACCTGGAGCCTATCCCAGGAGACTTCGGGCACTAGGCGGGGTACACCCTGGACAGGGATATTGTTATATATTTATAGTATTTTTATATTTATTATTTATTTACAAATATTGAATTTTATTACTGTTTTTTTCCTCATATTTTGTCAGAAACACTCAAGAACAAAAGCGCACACTTTTCCAAGGATGTGATTTCCTGTTCACGCCTCTTTCTTTTTGTTCTCCATGGCAACACTGGCCCCGCCCCTTTTTGTTTACCTCCTTAGTTTTAAAATGGAAAACATCCTTACAGGCACAATAGTACCAAAGCACTGAAAATACTGTTTTAAAAATGCAAAGTCTATTTAATAATTGAAATAAATCTGAAAAAAAAAATACTTTAATATTTATTTCGATTTAGTAAATAATTTGGCAAAAAAAAGCACCCAAAAAAGTAAATGTTGAAGTTCTGTAAATGTCATATTGTTAAAGTCAAAGGCAGAAAGGTTAAACAAGGATGGCAACAAAAGTGGGGTAATGATCCAAAAGCGAGACGTTTGCATTTACAGTAAGAGGTATATGTGAAAAGGATGGGAAAAACAGGAAACTGAATTAGCAGACTAAGAATTGGACACAGCAACCTTAATAGTAGTCTATTTATAGTAGGTAAGCACGCAACTACTGTAGACTGTAGTGTACTGTAGACTGCAACTGAGTGGAATGCCATATGAAAGTGAGCCTCCTGAGCATGTTCTGCTCTCATGCAGGAAATACATGAAGGAGAACTAGAGAGAGTTCTACGAGTTAAGAGTCTGTTAAAACAGAGAGTCACTGATCAGGGAAGGAAGCATTTAATGTTGTTTTTTGAGGTAGACTGGACTGGAATTTCTGCTTTAAAGGACAGGGAAGTTGAAGACAGAGCGATTTATAGGTGGCGGTGATGAAACTTACTCCAACTCCAACAAAAAGCTGAATGGTACTGAATCAGAGGTACTGAGAGGAAACGTGTCGAAAAGAATGAGTGTATGGAAGTCCCGGATAAAGCAGACGAAGTATGTTTGGTTTGTCACATTTTATTTATTGAAATTAAATCTGTGGGGAAAAAAATAATTATCTAATATTTATTTCAATTAGTAAAAAGCTACTCCTACGAACTGCAAAGTGCATTATGAAATCTGTATATTCTCTAGTTTGGACACTAATCTTTTAAAGTGCATTGTTGGATTTAGTGAGTTGAACATCACTTTAGTTGTGGATTTAGTGAACTGAGAGTGGTTTCAGACATGTGGCTGAATGCAGACAGATCTCAGGAGCTTTCCAAATATATCCACACAGAATATTCCAGTTATAAAATAGTAGTGAGGATAGAGTGCCAAATGCATGCCTTCCAACATTCATTCATTCATTCATTTTCTATACCGCTTAAGCCTGTGTTCAGGGTCGCGGGGGACCTGGAGCCTATCCCAGGAGACTTCGGGCCCCGCCTGGACAGGGTGCCAATCCATCGCAGGGCACACACACATACACACACTCACACACTACGGGCAATTTGGGAACGCCAATTAGCCTAACCTGCATATCTTTGGACTGTGGGAGGAAACTGGAGTACCCGGAGGAAACCCACCAAGCACGGGGAGAACATGCAAACTCCATGCACACAGAGACGGGAATCGAGCCTGGCCAGGGAATCGAACCCAGACCCTGGAGGTGCAAGGCGACAGTGCTAACCACTACACCACCGTGCCGCCTGCCTTCCAACAATCAACTTTTATTTTCTTTTTTAACTATGGCAAGTAAGTATTGGCACTCTCACTCACTCATTCTTTATACCATCTAGAGAATTGAACTCAGGACACGGGAAAGGGCAAATATTCACACTCCATTGCATTGCACATTCCATTGCACATGCTTGCACTGTTAGACTCACTCACTCACTCACTCATTTATCATCTATACCACTTTTTCCTGTATACAGGGTTGCAGGGGCCTAGAGCCTGTCCCACGAGACATGAGGCACGAGGCACACACACTCATATGCTCGTTCACACACTATGGGCAAGTTGGAAATGGCAATTAACCTAATCTGCTTGTCTTTGGACTATGAGAGGAACCTGGAGTACCCTAAGGAAACCCACCAAGCACAGGGAGAACATGCAAACTCCATTCACATAGACCCTGAGGCAGGAATCAAACCCTCAACCGTAAGGGTTGAGGTCACAAGGCCACAGTGCTAACCACTATGCCACCATGTGACTGGGCTTTAGGAAGGAAGAGAATTATAATAAATGCCATAAAAACCTATACACATTTATGTTAATCAATTATCATTTCTTAAAAAATGAAGGAATATAACTGAAAGACTAATACACACATAATATCAGATCTTTCAATAACATAAAAGAACCAGAACAGCTAAAACATAAAGTTTACCCTTCCTTCTGTTAGTAATCTTACACAGAATTCTTTCTCAGTCTGGTTTCAACAGTCGAAATATCCATATATAGTTAAAAGAAAGTGTGTCCACGTGACTTGAACTCTATCTGTCTTTATTTCAGGCAGAAAGCGACCCCAGGCTTTCAGTGCATCAAGCATTCCATAGGAGTCTGGATGATGTCTGAGCTTCCCCCGCTAATGATGTCATGGCAAAACGCCTCAAGCTATGTCGGCCCATCTGACCCCACAGTGCAGCATAATGAATTTGTGTTCTGCTAAAGATGTCAAGGGGAGAAGGGAAGGGGGGGGTATGGTTCAAAGGATGCTAAAAGGAGGCAGAAACAAGTAAACAAGTGAGCAAGAGTGCTGAGTCAGTGCTATGCTGCCCTATAAACATCACCTGCAGTGTCACTGTCCACCCTCCCTTTAGAGAACACACCATATTGACTTGGCAGACATTGCATAGCCTAGATTCTAGATTAGAACAGCTCCTGCATGGGACATTTTTAAAGTAGGCTACGTCTCCTGACATGGTCTCTTTTCGTCCAAGACGGGGAAAAAAAATTCTCCTTTTGTTCCCCTTAATCTATCCACTTTCTATTAGTTCCAGTTTCAAGAATGCCACATGAGACTTCACACAGGTGGCATTGTCAAGACATTTGCATGCAGTCAGAGTGCCATTAGATTTTGGTAGCTGCAGGTAGTTAAAAAAACGTTAAAAGAAATTATATTATATGCTTTCACATTTCAGCAGCATGAGAGCAGAGTGCATGCTGAGCTCATACGTGCCAGCACCATCTGGGCGTTAATAACGAAATATCGCCAAAACAAACAACACACCAGTGAAAAAGCAATGACAGCGCCATAATGGAGCTTACCTGCACAGCAGGCCCGCTCAGTGGAGACCATTTCAATTTACTCAAAGGCTTCAGTTTGGCTTTGACAAGATAAATGGCAAAATGAGAGTGTAAACTTTCTAGTAAATCCTAATGTTTATCCTAAAGGATATGGACAAAATACACAAACACAAATCATATAGAAAATGAAATAATGCGCTTCAAATCTGCCTTTGTTTGACCCAAATAAGCTGACCAAACATATATATATATATATATATATATATATATATATATATAGGTATACAGTATATATTATAAAGTATACAGCGTGTCTGCAGTCCAAATGTCATATTAAAAAGAGGTCAGGATCTGAATGTACAATCATTTTGCATCTCATTGTCAGATTCTCATAAAACATGCAGGACAAGTCATCCTTTTCAATTGTAATACAGATTGTCTCAAAGGCACTATACAACATCAGTGCCTTTTGGCAGAGAGCTTGCAAATCTCCAAAGATGTCCCCTTGCCCAACACAGCAGTGCAGAGCAATCCATCTCTGTCTCTGCAATCCCCAAAATTATCTTCCCTCTAAAAAGAGGCCATCCCATTTGTGAAGGGAACACCACACCCCCTCTCTGATCAAACTCACATAAGGGTCAGAATGGAAAGAAACATAATGAAAACATGAACATATGAAATAAAGGTTAAGATATCAAAGAACAGGGATGAGCTTTTGGAGCTTGTGGAGAGGGCAATGAAACATAATCATGTAATACATTTCAGCAGCTGTTTCCTTGAGACGATACAGAATTAAATATTAGTGCTGAACAGGGAAATGTCTGTTGAATGTTAGAGCCTCAATCGGCGAGGTTAAAATTATACTACGAGGGCTGCCCCGAAAGTAATGTAGGTGGGAATAGCTTTTTCAATAACTGACATATGTTGTTCAAATCGCACATGTCTACATAGGTACTGTTCAACATAGTCTCCAAAGAAACATTACTTTTTCCCACATGATGTTGAACTGCAAAAGGGGATTTTCAAAGAGGAATCAAAGTTGTGTTCAACGATGGCGCAAATGCATATTGCCTGCCTTACCTTAAATTCACCTTTACAGTCAAATATAGGTTTTGCTCTGTATCTGTATGAGCAAACATATTTAAAATCATGATAGCTACTGAAACCCCGGATCAGACTACAAAGTGTCTACAGCAACGGCGCATACGACAGGCAGAAGTAAAGGCTGCCAGAACATTGGAGCTGCTTGAGGAGCACCAGCGAGTTGACTACACGCTCCATGCGCAGGTAATACACAGGCATCAGGATCTGCGTAGTCACTGGTAACCTCTAGTCACCTGTAAAACCCTGTTTAAAAACAAATGTATCAATGACAATGTAGTATCAGCAATTTCAGTTCTTCATAATTATTTATTAAATAATTAAATAAAGAATGTTTGGACACTTACATTAATTCTTTATACAGTAAATAAATGATCCCGCACTTGATCACAGAATAAGAGAAGAAAAACTGTCAGCTTATATAAAATATTTTTCAGAGATATGAGAGTTGTAACCTGAAAGTTATAAATGAGCTTATGCCAGCTGGAGATCCAAAGATTTGCATCTTGAAGGCTATAGCGTTAAAGCAGGTCATTTTTCACATTGTGAGACAGCTAATGTGGCTTATATCTAATCTTTACACCCAAAAGACAGAGGAGGGTTGTGTTGAGTGCCAGCACAATCACCCGCCCCCCCACCGATAATGGTAAACGAGCGTAGAGATAAACGCTACGTGTCAAGACAATAGACATCAAAAGAGACGAATTAAGCTAAGCCTAGATCCCTAAATAGCAAGACATGCAGCTTGTACCTAAAATAGCAAAGTACTGCTAACATTGATAATTACCCCAAACAATAGATTAAAGAAGATTCAGTAAATGGTCAAATGTTATATACAGTATTAAATGAATAACATTGCATTGCATCAGAAAAACTGAACATAGATATAAAAGATTTAGATTTTCTATCCCACATATCCTGTGTAGGGCTGCAGGGGGCCTGGAGCCTATTCTAGGGAACTCCTGATGACACCGCCATGGGAAACTCCTGCTCTGGTGCTGCAGTTTCTACCATACCAACGACTTCCCTAGCCCCTGAAAAATGTGTGAGATCACCACATGCACTGTGTCAAGAATTGACTCTGAGGCCAAGAAGGTCATTCTGAAGTGTTTAGGTCAACTGAATGACTGTATATAGTGGAATGACTGTATATATCCTCACTTTTAAACCATTCACATGTTTTGTTTACAGACTAAATGGAAACAGATTATTCAATCTTTTTTTTTTTTTTTTTTACACAATACAACTTTCTGCATCTAAGTGAAAGAAAAACAACAATAGTAGCTGATTGTGGCTCCAGAACTAGAAATAGTCAATTAGTGATTCTGGGAGCATGAGGAATCATTTTCACACATTAATTGGTCACGGTAAAAGGTTGTTGGATGAAATATCAGAGTGTGAGACTCTTTTTATTTTTTTTGCCCTGGCACAGTATTTATATACAATGAATGCTTTTTATGGGAGAAATTTGGTAATAATAAAAGGTTGTGGTTGACAGTTTTGGCATGGGCTGAAATGAGCGTTGTAAACACAAACATATTTTCTAGCATGCACCTGAAGCTCTTGCTGTGACTATAATCAATAGTCAACAAGTCAGTCACTCGATCTCTATACCGCTTATCATGCACATGGAGCTCATCCCAGGGGACTTGTGGCAATAGATACACCCTAGACAGGGCACCAGTCCATCACAGGCATGCACGCACTAATACACACTACGGGCAATTTTGAAATCCCAATTAGTCTAATCTATTTGTCTTTGGACTGTGGGAGGAAACCGACCAAGCACGAGAAGAATAAGCAAACTCCACGAACACAAAACTCGAACACTCAACCAATCAGCTTAATTTGTATTAATTCAATGTATTAATATGTATTTAAAACTTTGCAAAAAACATTGATAACTTTGACACTTTTGTAGAAAGCCATGTCACATTCTGCTGTAAATTGTTCTAACAGCCCCTCAAGGAGTTCTTTACCCTTTATGTACAGTAGCTTATTTTAATGTGTACTGTAAGTTAGCATGGTTCCAGCAGTAGAGGTTCTGGGTTGCTGATTGGAGGGTCTTCATACTGGAACGTTACCCCTTTTCGGCCCTTGGTGACTGCTGGTGCCAGCCGCAAAGCCAATCAATCGATAAAAAAAGAGGAGACTTGAGCATTGATCTAGCAACCTGGCCTCTTAAAAACCACCAATGCTATAGAAACGATGGAACCCACCAGCCGATGTGCTCAACAGTACGGAAGGGGGAAATTGTTATGGTGTTAAATATTTAGGTAGATACTAGACAACCTTGAAAGGATGATGAAAAATGCTTGATGAAATCTTCCTTGCTAGATTTATAAGATTAATTCTGTATTTGAATATTAATATAAACATTTAAGTAACATAAATCAAACATTTGGAACACATTTCTCCCCATTTCAAATAATCATTGAGATCAGAGATATCCCTTACACAAGACATAAGGTTTGATTACCTGTTAAGTAAAATACGTTCCTATTCAGATGTCTGTTTTAATTGTGTTTAAAATACAATCACTGAAACATCAAGAGAGGATTTGGGTTGGTGGAATAAAAAAAATTCATTCTCAGTCAGCAGAAAGAAGACAGAAGCACTGATGCTCTCAGCATTAATCAGTGTGAATACAGAGTAGTCCAAAGCTAAGGCAGTCAGTCAAGAAGCATCAACAAGGAAGCTGGACAGCAAAGGAAAAAATGATCAACAGAGTTGTAAACTGGTCTGATAGGTGGAAAATTCCTCAGACCAGACCCAGCTACTTCATTAGATCCACCTTTGACATCCTCCCAAGTCCAAGCAATCTGTGTTGATGGTGATGGTCTGAAACAAACTGCCAACCTGTGATGTCTCACATTAAATCCTGCAGCTTACAACTGGCTGTAGGACTGCATTGGCACAAGGTCAGTATAGGTGATAGCATGAACAAATCTCTACAGTTTACAGTAGCTGTTGTCCTGGAGAGGAATTAGAGCTGGCTGGAGTCTAAGAGTAGACCAACAATGGCTCCCTTGTGAAATCACCTTAACTTGTCTTTGGCCAGAGATCAGACAGCTGGGGTCATCAATATCAAAAGCAGTAATAATGGCCAGGCGCAATGTGTCTAGACAGGAGATACCAGATGCAGCCTTTGAAAGAGACAGGAAAAGACTGATAAGTCCGTGTAGAGAAGCAAGGAAGAGGGCAATTATATCTCGTAGATCAATAGCATGTAAAGGTTTTGTAGGAATTGCTCCCTAAGGATATCTCCATGAACTAGAATGTCAGGGCAGGCTTTGTGGAAAGCACTGAACAAGCTCACAGAATAGGTAGATAACTGCGGCACCTAGTTGTAGATTGTAAGGTATGATAAGGCATGCTGCAGGGGGTGGCAGGGAGACATCCCGGAGCTATTCTGAGATTAAAGGGGCAAAGCACCAATGAAAGGTGACTCCCAGCTGAATATACTGTAGCTAGCTCAGTGGAACTGTCAGAGGCGCAACAGGGAGCATTGTCCAGCAGGCTACTCACCTCTGCATCCATCTGAATATTAAAAAAAGGAAATGCAGCTTGCCATAGGCTTATAAAATGTATTTTGTAGTTACAAGCATTTGAACAGTTTCTTAAAGAGTATGTCACTTCAGTGGTGATGTTATTACATTTTAATGAACCTTAGGAAGTTTGGCGTGCAGTCTGGAATTTGACCTAATTATACACTGCTGTAAAAAAGTATACAAGTAGGTAAAAGTAAGTAAAAAAGTAAATACAAATTGCAGTTTTTTTTAAAATGATGATTTCATTTATTAATGGAAACAAGCTGTCCAAACCTACCTGGCCCTATGTGAAAACGTAATTACCCCTAAACATAATCAAGTGTTTGGACTTAAATTATGTTTGGACTTGATTAATAACTAGTTGTGCCACTCTTGGCTTCAACAACTGCAATCAAGTGGAGGAATTTTGGCTCTCTCTTCTTTGGAGAATTGTTTTAATTCAGCCACAAAGGAGGGTTTTCATTTCAAGTCTGGTTAAGGTCATCTTAATTTGATTTAGTTTTTTTTAGCCATTCAGAAATGGATTGACATTCTCCTTTAGGATTTTCTGGTAGAGTGCAGAATTCATGGTTCCATCAATTATGGCAAGTCATCCTGGTTATAAAGCTACATAGCAGCCCCAGACCATCACATACACCCACCATGCTGGATATTGGTATGATGATCTTTTTACGAACTGCTGTGTTATTTTTTTTTATGTCAGATGTAACAGGACTCACACTTTCCAAAAAGTTCAACTTTTTTTTCGTCTCATCAGTCCACAGAATATTTGGCCAAAAGTGATAATATACTGTAAATTTTTTTTGCCAAATATGAGAAGGGCCTTGGTGTTCTATTTGGTCAGCAATAACATCCACCCTCGAACTTTCCCATGTATGCCATTTTTGCCCAGTCTCTCTCTTATCTTATTATTTCTCTTTCTTAACTGAGGCAAATAAGACCAGCAGTTGTGTAGAAATTGTTCTGGGTTCTTTTATGAGTTCCTGAATGAGTCATCGTTGTGCTCTTGAAGTAATTTTGGTAGGCCGACTACTAACGAGAAGGCTCACCAAAGCTCCATATGTGGAGAATGTCTCGCTCCATAAGGCTTAGAAATGGTGGGTTAACCTTTTCCAGACGTTATATATCAATTACTTGATTTCTCATCAGTTTTTTGGAGTTTGTTTAGATTGTGTTGCTTTTATTTGGATCTTTTAGCATGCTTCACTTTGTTAGACAGGTTCTATTTAAGTGATTTCTTCATTCAACAGGTCTGGCAGTAATCGGGCCTGGGTGTGGCAAGTGAAATGTAACTCAGCTTTCCAAAAATCACAGTCATTCATGATTTGGGAGGAAGGGCAATTACTCATCAATCATATATTTTTTTACTCTGGTTATCTTTGTGTAATATTAAAATTTGTGTGATGATCTGAATAATTTAAGTGTGACAAATACAGTATACCAAAAAATACTTTTAGTACTGTACAAAGATATAAATCATATGTGATATGTCAAACTCAGCACAAGGGGTTTCAAAATATAAATGAATATTTATGTGTGAACATTAATTCAGGATTTATAAATATACAAAGCTGAATCATTTATATTTGATTCATAATATTATTACATAAGAGGTTGTAAAGTATGTATGGGGTTGTGTATTAAATTGGTATTATGGACTTACATCTAAATAGCATTATGAATATGATATGAGCTGGACTGGTCCTTGTTACACACTTTTGAGTATCTCCGGCTCTTCAGTCTGTTCTCAGTTGCCTGTTGACATTTTGGCAACATTACAATCTTTCAAAGGGCATCTAAACCACAGCAATGACGCAGCACCCTCAAGATATGAGGATGATTAATAAGTGATTCCACTTCATTATTTACTTATGTTTCTCTGAGAAAATGTGAAATTTGTTATCCTCAGTATATCCATACCAAACTGACTCATTTATAATGGTGACTGCTTGGGGCACTAGTGTGGTGAAGGAGCTAATAGATGACAGTTGTGGTCAAATGTATGTGAACAGTAGTGAATTTATGTTTTAATGACGTTATTAAAAAATAAAGTAAAATTACAAGGTAATAAGAATATTATTCTTTTATTCAATATAATTGCTTAAAGTTTAGTATTTATTAATTGGTGGTTGTTTATTAACTACCACAATTGGACATGCAGAGTATGTTGGAGACTAACTGGGATTCCCATATTGGCACCTTGGGAGAAATCAATCACTTGGCACTGTGTACAGTAGATGGCATATGATGTTTAATCTATTTTGTTCAAGTTTCTGAGACAGTGATAAAATAAGCAAAACTGTATGTCTTGGTTTTGTCAGTTGCCAACTTGAAATGCATGTGGAAGGAATTCTGACCATTTTAGTCAGGGTGTAAAATGATCATTAAAAAAAATGTTTTTTTGAAAGCACTCATTCTATGGTTGTTTTTGTGTCAGGACATACTTGCACACAAGAGTGACCTATTCTTAAGATTTTGCCTAAAGCCCCACAGACTTGCAGGGCATCAGCTCAGCCCTGCACTGTATACAGCTTTATGAATCTGAATCATTTGCCATTCCATCAGCGGTTTAGGCAGAACAACAAGACATGGTGAAATTTTCTATGAAGAAAAAGATTCAAACCTCGACCTTTGGAGGTGCAAGGCTACAGTGCCAAGCCAGAAGAAAAGCATGTTAGGCAGAATGTGTACAGGACCATGAAACACATTGTGAGGAAAGTGCTATCTGCCCTTTTCCGCATTCAAATATAATTAGATAACGTCACTGTGAGTAACAGAGGTGAAAATGTGTGCAACCCATTCCGTCCAGAGATGATTATTTTTGACTTAATCTGCCCATGATGATAAGGTGAAGTCTTTTGTGTTGCATCACTCAGCAGACCTGATATCCTAATATCATTTCAGTGTTTTTAAATAATTATGATTGACTGACTGACTTTGGTGTTGGGTAAGAGTTGGGTTCATGTCAAACCAGGACTTTTGATTGTGCAGAATAACAACTAAAAGGAGAGTGAAAACCCCCAGTATTTACCTATATATTCCCCTCCTACAATAATGCACTTATCCCAGTGTTTCCTTAGTGTTTGGATACAATCAAAGTAGAAAGTTATCTCAAGATGCTAGAGCCATGATCTCCTAGGAACTCCTTTAATGGCCCAAACATGTGGAAATGGCTTGGAGGATACAGACCATATAGAGGATGTGGCAATAAACCCAAGTTGTCTCTGCGCTCTTGGGGTAATTTTGGTCGGCCGGCCACTCCTGGGAAGGTTCACCACTGTTCCATGTTTTTGCCATTTGTGGATAATGGCTCTCACTGTGGTTCGCTGGACTCCCAAAGCTTTAGAAATGGCTTTATAACCTTTACCAGACTGATAGATCTCAATTACTTTTGTTCTCATTTGTTTCTGAATTTCTTTGAATCTTGGCATGATGTCTAGCTTTTGAGGTGCCTTTGGTCTACTTCTCTGTGTCAGGTAGCTCCTATTTAAGTGATTTCTTGATTGAAACAGGTGTGGCAGTAATCAGGCCTGGGGGTGACTACAGAAATTGAACTCAGGTGTGATAAACTACAGTTAAGTTATTTTTTAACAAGGGGGGCAATCACTTTTTCACACAGGGCCATGTAGATTTGGAGTTTTTTTTCTCCCTTAATAACGTAAACTTTCATTTAAAAACTGCATTTTCTGTTCAATTATGTTATCTTTGACTAATAGTTAACGGTTTTTGATGAGCAGAAACATTTAAGTGTGACAAACATGCAAAAGAATAAGAAATCAGGAAGGGGGCAAATAATTTTTCACACCACTGTATATCTTTGGCAACTGCAGAGGGCTCTGACCCAGCTTGGCCGCGCTTTAAACATTTGCACTATTTAAATGTTTTACTGCATCGAAGAGTCTAATCACCGTACTGTGCTTAAAGTCCTTTACAGCATCATTCACAAGAAAGTTCATTACGGTTTGACTTGAACACCCCTTGTAAATTTCCGGAGACATTATGGAGAACATAATTAAACTGATTTAACTCTGTATAAAACATATAAGCTGTAAGAAAAGAGTTTAAACCGAAACACGACCGTTTTGCTGGAGGATTTCTAACAAACTATGAAATATCATAAAACACTTTACATATAATAAAAAATAATCCCAAGGACCACTTTCTTTTGTGAAATTTTGGTCAGAATAAAACACCTGTCTTTCACAAAATGAAATGTTATACAAACTCTGCAAAATGGTCATATATTACTTTAATCCTTCAAACACTGATAAACCAAAAATTACAGCAAATATCCAAAATGCAAATGATGTCCACACCAAAATGATCAAATACTGATTGAATCCATTACCCTGAAAACAGTAAATAGTAGATTATTCAAAACAGAAGCACATGGCAAAAATTGTGGTAAGCCTAAGCAAGAGAGCTTTTTATCCCCTAAGCTATGTAATTATTGTTCTATTTGGAATGTAGCAGCTAAAAGCAAATGGTAATAAACTGACAGACACCCAAATCTGTTTAACTAGATGTCTCGTAAAATCAGATCTCATTTGTGTTTTGTGAAAAAGGCAAATTAGATATGTTCTTTTAAAACTTTATAATGCGAATTCGCAGTGACGTTCACTGACGAGTGTAAAAACATTTTTTTATGTGTGAGAAGAGCATCCATTTGTGTCATCTAGAATCTTATCTATGTGACATGAAAATGAATTTAATGGTGGAGCTTTTTAGAAAATCTGCAGAGATGACTGACTGATTAGACATTTCTCCCTGATATCTGCTCGCCGTCACACAGATTGCAAAAAAAAAAAAAAAAAAAAAAAAACACTTATCTTTCGCATTTGTCACCAGAAAAAAACAACAACAACAAAGGTAGACACAATTCAAAACAAATCAAACAACTGGATAATTTAATACTGAGGACATATCACTTTATCTAACCCACAAGTTTCTGAAAATAAGCACAACTATTTAAGGATTTAAAATAAACCCCACAAATGATACTGATGATAATTAAGGATTTGTCAGTTTAAATATTATTAAAATTATTGATAGATACAGCCCAGTGCATTCACTTGCAACATCCACACAAGAAACGCTTTGATTCCCCCATAAAACATTATTAAATCACCCAAATAAAAAGAATAACTGCAACTGAAAACATGACAAAGTCAAGGTTCATCCTGTAAGGTAGGAAATCTTGCATCTGTACAATTGTCTCAGATCTGTACATTTTTACAGGAAATACAGTCGTGCTTTATGTGTCACTTTCCGGACAACAGTAATTCAACTCAGATTTATAACACCTGTAAGTAAACTTGAGGCTCTTGAGAATACAGAGGAATCTGCATAGTGACACCTCAGTAACTCGGAGTGTGTTGGGTAAAGTGCCAGGAAAAAAAAAAAAAAAAAAAAAGACCATCGATTAAAAATAAATAAATAAATAAATAATCATAATAAAAATAAATAAATAAAAGCAAAACGACCTGCATAAACTAAAGACAAAAGCAAAGTACCAAGCGTTTCCATTAGAACTACAGAGAAAGGGAAGTTAGTGAGTTTTTATACAGCCTGTCGAACATTTACAGAGATATTACACCACATCCCAGCATGAGCGCGTCCAGTGGGACTTTTTCCACTGTGTCCTCCGCAAGTTTAGGTTAAAATGCCTGCCATGTCGTAACTAGCCATGAAGTCCACGGACATCCTGGAAAGACCCTATGTCTCATCATGCCATGCTCTCCCGCTCCTCTGATGGGCCATTGGACACCTTCTTCACTTTTTTCACGCCCTCCCCCATAGCCGTGGATGTGGTTACCCTGTGGAGAGGTGGATGGTGTTATATTAATAAAGTAAGTGACACTTTGGTTGGACAATTTTCATTTTGGTAAAGTTGCCATGCAAACACTAGGTCACCTTATGAATAAGTAATCAATTCATGTCCTGATTACACAGTTACCAAAACACTCAAAAGTTTATCTATTTTTTTAATATATATTTTTTATATTTATGCAGGGCTGATAGTAGAAAAAAATTCCTGAGCCAGAACTATTTTTTCCCTTGCCCCCGAGGTGAGTAGGGGTGGGGGTACTATGTATGCGACACACTTTTAACACATAACTTTATACCAAATATATAAACAGCCTATGTATAACCCTGATCATCATTATTGTCAAGTGGCTCTTTTTAGATATTTTCATATTTGCATTATGCCCCCAGTATTATTCAGGAAAACACTTCTCAATATGTTCAGTGCCTAGATTGACATTATTAGCCCATCTTAGTACAATCACTGGAAGTAAATGCTACAGCCATACCAAGACACGTCAGTAATACCCCTTTTCCACTGCTCTGGTTCCCGTGCCAGTGTTATGCACTAAAATGCCCTCCTGCCATGGATTGCCCCCCCCCCCCCCCCCACACACACACATAATCGCTATTAAAGATTATATTAGAACATAAATTCATAGGTTAATGGTTTACAAATTAAAAATTACATGAGACAATTCAATAAAATAAGCAATATGAAAATAAATATGTTGTACATGGAAAAATATTAATATTAATATTAACATATACTATACATGTATACTTTTATATTCTTTATTTTATAATAAACTTAGTTTCATCTAATTTTATCAAGTTTCATCTAATTTGTCATCATAAACAATATACACTTTATATATATTGTGGGAATTGGTGAACCTCTACCCATCTTGGCTTCTGAGAGACACTGCCACTCTGAGAAGCTCTTTTTATACCCAATCATGTTGCCAATTAACCTAATTACTGTTAATTGGTCTTCCAGCTCTTCGTTATGCTCAAATTTACTTTTTCCAGCCTCTTATTGCTACTTGTCCCAACTTTTTTGGGATTTGTTGACACCGTGAAATTTGGAATCAACATATTTTTTCTTTAAAATGATAAATTTTCTCGGATTAAACTTTTGATCTGTCATCTATGTTCTATTCTGAATAAAATATTGACATTTGCCATCTCCACATCATTGCATTCAGTTTTTATTCACAATTTGTTTAGTGTCCCAACTTTTTTGGGATCCGGTTTGTAATTGTAATATCATATTTGATAATAATAAACCTATGAATTTATGTGCTAATATAAATCTTTGATAGCGATTATGTAGGGGGGGGAATCCATGGCAGGCGGGCATTTTAGCGCATAACACCGGTTCCCAATTTTGGAACCAGTGCTTTTCCACAGAAAAAAATTTGTGCCGGTGCCGTAAAATAAGAACCGAACCGGCCACTAAACTATGTCCAAATTTAGTTTCGTGCGCGCTCCACATTAACGGACTTTGTGCCTCCCGCCATTTTTTTTACGCTCCCTATAACTCCGCCCACTGCGCGTGACGTCGCAGGTTCTCTCGACTAGACCCAGCAGAGTTTAGGGGCCGGTGCCGGTCGATATACTGCTGGTCTAGTCGCGAGAACCCGTGACGTTGTTTAAAAAAATGGCGGCGACCCTATCGTGGCAATAATAGTACTCCAAAGTACACAGGAATTGATTAATTAATTGATTATCCTCCGCTTATTCCTTACATAAAGTGACGAGTGGGTGGGTGATATTAAATGACAGGTAAAGCTCAAATGAATTCCTGCCACAATTCTGTGCGATTCTCGATTCCTGCCTGCATGTGCATGCAACATTTATTTTCTGTGCGCACTCGCTTAACTTTGTCACAGTCATCCACACACTACTGCTGATTGGCTGTTCCTTCTCTATCACCTGCGCATCTCAGATCTAGAGAAATGACAGATTAATATCCGCGAACCTGATTTTTTCCCCCACAGCCACAGTATGCCGGAAATCTGGCGTGGTGCCGGTGTTCTGTCGATTTTTGCTGCCTTGTTGAAAAATGCTACCGTAGCACAAATCGATAGCAGAGTCTGTCGATTTATGCTACCGCATCACTACAACTACACTGTGGACATTAAATCTTATTAGAAGAGTTGATTGTATTTATTAGCATAATCATTATCATCGCATGCCATCACGTGCGTACGCATTTATGTATGAACTATTCTGTGCACTGAATAGTGCTGCACACATACATTCAAGTATACATGTAGATGCGGTCATATTATTTCACCAGTTTTGACGCGTAGCTTTGTCTTAAAGTTTCTCTCACACGACAGAAGTCCGATCTCTTTGTCTCTTGTAGTTTATTTTGTCAGCGTCAAAGAATCAACACTTCATACAGTCGTCTTGAGTAAATCCACTGTGATTACAGACACCAGTTGCTGCATCTTGCAAATCTCTGACTTTTACAACAACCTATTTGCTGCATCTTGTAAATTACAGTCTTAGCTTACGTATATAACACTCTTGCTGTATATATCTACTTACGGGAGCTTACGGTTACAACAACCTAGTTGCTGTATCTTACATTCTTAGCTTACCGGGAGCTCACTAGCTTACGATCAAAAGCTTGTGTTTCCGTAGCCTACCGCATCTAAACTGAACTCTATCATATGACAGTCACACAAATGCATGTAATAGTAGAATGACATCACAGACCAACTTACGATTGTCAAAATGGATGCATAACTTAGAAATTTAAAGCTTATGGCTTATGTAACAAACTTAATGCTTTACTAATGAATAGAACAAGGTAGAATAAATGAAATAACAACAAATAAAATAAACACAACAACAAATTCATAACAAGTACGATATGGCTCTTACAATACAAAAAGATGTAAATGTAGGTGTTTAAATTTGATACACTGAACCAGTTTCAAGATTTTTTTCCCCTCAACCTTAAGGCTCATTCACGACAATTTATGCAGAAACTCAAATGTTTCGGTCAAATTAAGCAAAGGAAAACGGTTTAAACCCACCGCTAACTGAAGTCTCAGCACCAAGGTAGTATGGATTTATGGCCGTGGAAAAAGTGTGCAAACTTGTGGGACTGCGCATGCGCAGATCCGATTGTTAGCAAAACTCGATGGGTAGCATTTTTCGATTGAACACCGGAACGCTATCACCCCTGTTTATGTAACTTGAGGTCAAACTAATTCTAAAAACCTTACTATAATTTCTTTTGTGGGAACTAATGATGCCAGCCTTGCTAGAAATTATTATCCATTCTCCAGCTCTGTCAAAATATCGCCCATGTGTCCATCTTTTTGTCTCTACATTGCTACAGTCTCATCAATGTACTGTGCTTAAGGTCTACTGTAAATGTCAATTGAATTTACACCATCATTGGCATCACAAGTCCTGGTTTGACTTGAAACTCTAACGAAGCATTTGTATAAACCTGTGATTTGCCTTTGCAGCTGGGCCTACTGTCAGAGCTGTGCCGGTCTGGAAACCTAATAAACACCTTCTGACCGATCAGAATTGAGAACTTGACAGTGCTGCTCCAGTTATAATGCTAAAGTATGTGCTTGCATATGGCACCTGTGTTTTGAGTCTTGTAGCTCGATGGTTAAATCATTTCACTGGCCCCAGTTTGGCTCCAACACACCCGAGCTCAAGCTGCGCACTTTTCCTGGCTTCGGCTTTCTAGATGTGATGTGTGTTGCGCGAATGTGTTGATCATGAGTGGGACCGTGAGCCGAGAAAACTATGCCGATATAAGCTCGTAATGACTCAGCTCTTCTTCGATTTTCAATTTGCTTTTCATGCTTGTGTGTTTCCTTCACAGCTGATCTGTAAGATGAGATTGAGGGTGAAGGAGGCAGAATATAAATAAAAACTGTTATTCTTAGCTTTCTGAGTTAGTTCAATTAGCGGCGATTTTTTTACATGATGCCGCTATACCAACCAATCCTCATGATTTCCTTCCTAATTCTGTATCCCCTCAAGACAGATCTCAAGACAACCCTGTTCCCAGCCGAAGTGCAAGAACGGCTCATTGTGAACGAATGTTTACTTCCACAACAGGTGACAACACAATTTGCTAGGAAACAAAGATTGGACTAAATAAAGAATAGGGGGAAAAAAAAGTCATGTGGTTAGATGGACCCTATTCCAGAGCGATGTGTGCATCAGGGTAAGAAGGGAAGCGCATGAAGTGATGCCCCGTTATGTATAGTGTCCCTGGGTCAGTATTATAATCTGGAGTCCAGGCTCAGCAACGTTATGTGGCAATAAAATTAAGTCAGCTGATGACCTGAATGTACTGAATTTTAGCACATGTACATGCACATGTTTTCTTCTTCCCTCATGGCACTGGCATATTAAATGGAAGAATCAGAGGCCTGACATTAACTTTGAAATTTGCTGAAAAATGTATGTACGTATTTATGGAATGGTTTGACTGTCCCTTCATCAATAACATAATATTACAGACAAAATATTAATAAACAAAATATTAGTGTCAGACTTGTTTTTTTTAAGTAAAAAACTGTATATAAAATTGTGACAGAGAACTAAAAGGAAAGGCAGAACATTACGACTTTTAAAAAAGATACCAAATAAAAGATATCTTTTTAGATACATTCACTTTAGAGCAATAATCCTCTTGAATGAATGCCAAAAATGAGTTTTTCTCTGTAATTATGCTATAATAATGTTTATAAAAGCCTGAGAATAGAGGAGCCTGAGGTAAAGCCATTTTCTTAATCACCATTCACTGGCTACCATCTGTGATGGTGAGAAACAGGATTTGTCCTGTTTCTGTTCGAGAGCCAGTTAGCTACACTCTGAGCACAGGGAACTGAAGGTGAGACACTGTGAAGTTACTGCAGGACGAGAAGAAGAACGTGGTTTTATAAGATGAAACATGGGTCATTATTATAAATATTTATTTCCAGTCAAACCATCATTCATGTATTTTATGGATATGCTATTAATAAGGCGAGGCAGGTTGGCAGAAGTAACACTCCACAGTAATTTTACATATAATTTTACAACGCGGTTGGCAATTTTATTTCGGATATCTTCCTCTGAAGTTAATTCTAGGCTATCCTACAGGCACCATGCCTTTTATATACATCCCTCACAGCAAAATTAAACGCATCAAAACCTCACATCTAGTCTGTACAACATACACAGCTGGAGTGGCGTGTAGCCAGCCGGGGCCGTAATGAACAAGAGTGATGTGATGTATTCATCTAAGGGCCAGCTGATCCTCCGCCACTTTCGGCACCTGCAACGCCTTTCTCCTGGGATCAGCAGAAACCCCCCCAAAAAATGGCAGACCACATGGTGTATCCTGGAGTAGCTGGGCTATGGCAGCTTCCTGGCAACAGCAAGGGAACATTCTGGAATGAAAATATAGACTGATGACCTGAAGATGCAAAACCACATGAACAGATCCTTTCCTCCCAGTAAAGCCGGAATTCAGAACCAGTACTCAGCAACCATGATGGTTTGCTTCCGAGCGTATTTTGAAATAGAATCCATTTTCTGTCCAGGCTTCCCTTTCATTCATCTTCTCTCTTTTTTCTTATAACTCACTTTTTACACCGGCTGTCTAGTCCACTTTCCATCCACAAAGAACATTTAAAAAAAATAAAAATAAAGCATGAGCTCGCCCACTGCACCTTTTAGATTGAGGTGAAGGATTCGGCGAAGGACTCACCCTGAGGCCAAGGTGAGAGAAAGACTGGAAAAATGTGGGGAGGAAAATGGTACAGGTGAAGAACAAGGACACATGTTGCTAAGCTATTTCTGGACAGGACTACGAGCAAGGCACAGAATGAAAGAGAAAAAGAATGAAAAAGCAGGGCACTGAGCAGGGCTTCTGTCTGTATGCTATCTATTTACAGTATACAGGATGAGTCATTTATCTGTTTGGGTGAACATCTTACACATCATCCATCTCCATGTCCTCCTCGTCCTCCACAGACAGCAGCAGGTAGGGATTAGAAGAAGCTGGGCGGAACTTGTGACCCGTCAGGACGAAGAAGGTCAGAGTGGCAAGTTCATCTAACAGCTGTAAAAAGCAACATAAAGAAATGGTTCATTCATCTTTCTGTCCATATACTGTATTAATCCATCCATCCATCCATTCATTAATCCATCCATCCATCAATTCGACCAAGATCCATTTATTAATCCACTATCCATTAATCAATCATTTATCATTAATCTGTCTATCCATCATCGGTTCATTAATCCATCATCCAGTTATTAAACCATCCATTAATCAATCTATTAAAACATAATTCATTATTCAATCATTGATCGTTCATGAATCTACCATCTATCCATCAAACAACAATCCCTCAATCATCCATTTATACATTAATCATCAATAAATCTACCATCCAATTATTATCCATCCATATTGCATCTATAGTCAGCACTGCTAACAGTATTAAAAGATTCTGTGTGACTACAAACTTCATTTATATTATCCTGCAATCCAAACAATTCTACATTCGGATGGAGTGCAGAGAAACATTGCCCTGTTCTACTGAAATAGGATCCAGTCTTAATTTTAAAGCAAGACCATGCTCTTGGACTCGTCTCTATACTCTAATTGATGGCTCCTTGATTCTATGTCCTTAAGCCCATGACCCGGAAATCGATCAAAGTTCTGCATCATTAAGGATGTATCAATTATTTAAAGTAGCTCATTGAAATTAACGATGAGGAGAAAGAAGGCTTCCAGAGTGAGGACACGCAGTGGGACGTATAGCAGCTGTATTTACTTTCCAGTACCAAAATACTGTTTGCACAGAACACACAAAATGCTATGAACAATAAGTAAACAAAATGTGCTCAGATGAAAACCACTCACTGAAGTAGGAGTAAATGATATGAAAACCGTAATGACACTTCACATGTTACACAACATGCATCACAATAATTAGGCTTGTACTGTAACAAGTAGGTGTCATGAAGGTTGATCTAGTGTACTGGCTGTAATTCAAGGATCAGGCGTTCCACTTGCTGAGCGTTCACATGAACTACTGCAGTGGGTTCCTGAGCCACCTCGGTCAAGTGTGTCATTTATTGAGGTATGGCCTTCTTTAAAATGTATGCACAATTCAAATATTTAAAAATTTCATCAAATGTCTGGGTTTGCCAACACCTATCGTATGTAACTAATTTAATGTGCAATCTTACTGTGATTAATTATGCCATGGAATAAGGGATAGAGTTCTGCAATCAATAATAAATGACACTGAAGTTTCTGACATCTCATTCAGCTAATACATTTAGTATTAATTGCAAAGTGATTGCAAAATGAACAGCTAAGAAGCGAAGAAGGTATGCAGGAATATTAAACAGGAAAAAAATGACTGTCTTCATTTTCTTTACATTCTTAATGGCAAAGCCGATTTTTTTTATTTTAAGATGCTACTGTATAAATGTCTAAATTTTTCTGAATAAGTGCCTTCTGGGTTTCTCTTTTCTGCCATTTTATTTTGGCCCATTCGAGCTGGAGAGAACTATATTTGGTAGAGATCGTGTTTACAAGAGAGCTTCCAATGAGAATTACTCATCTGCTTAGTTTTGTAAACAGAGGAATCAGATGTGTGGAAATTTTGTTGCAGGGAGAAAAAAAAAATTATTTCTGCACATTGTAGTGCCATGCTTGGCTGATCAGTTTCAGTTTTTTAACTAGCTGGAATGGAGAAATTGTTGTCACAGGAAAAAATATTCTCAGTTTCTATAAAATACATAGAAAACACACAAAGACAACATATTTGTGAACATTATGAAGTTTATCGGTTATAAATATTTATATTACATCAGATCTATAAACTTATAATATCTGATGCCATGCAGTCAGGGGATATACAAGCTTATTTACTGTACTTATGTAGTTATAAAGTTATACTATCAGAAAAAGAGGTGGGAGAAACCCTACAAAAAGATCATCAAGTGATCATCAATTTGTGATTCATATCTACAGTATATAGAGACTTAGGACAAAATACATTTTGAACAACAAGAAAAAACAAACAAACAATGAAACGGTGAAGCTTTGTCAAAAAGCAAAAACAGTAGAGAAAAAACCTCTTTCTGGAAAACCCCATCTAAAATCCAGGCTTAATAAGGGAAACAGATCAGTTCCCTTTAGCATGCCAGCGTTCACATAAATCTCTGAGCACAACCCCGTAATTAAAGACATGTTCATTTAGCTCATCCTTTACCCCTCACACTCCACCAGCTCTGACACCATCACCAGGAATTATAATGCCAAGAGGAACAATCAGGACAAGTCTTGATATCTGAATAGGTTGTCACAAGAAGAATGTGAAATCTCCTTCACCTCACCTGATAAAGCCATTTCCACTGGAAGGGGACGATGACCTTGATGAGGATGGCGATAATGCGGGTGAAATAAATATAGCACACGATCTGTAAAAAAGAAACGCATATTAAATGGTGCAGGCATACAGAGTAACTCACATTTCCTCGAACACCATGCTGTCATTTATCTTGGTTAGGTAATGATTAGAAGGTTATTAGTGACTACTGGAGCGTGAATAATTATGTGGGGATCTGGAATTTGAAATCAATGAGAGACAGCAGTAACATCAAGAGTTGTATATTGAAAATGTACCATGCTGTTAAAAAGGGATTGATTGTACACCACTGACGAATCAGTCAAAGACTCGGTAGGCAACAGTAAGTAATAGCTTACGTATATAGCAGTAAATGCATAAGGAAATACAAGACAACACTGCTAACAATAATCTTATAAACACAATATTGTTCTGCTACTTGCTGGTTATTACAATGCCAGTGACAAATGGGCTAGCTTATTGTCAAATAACAAAATTTAAGTACCTTGTACTGAAGTATGTTTTGCATATCTGTACTTTACTTGAGGATTTTCCCTATGTGATACATTTTAACTTATATTCAACTGCATGTTTTGAAAACATGGCTTTTTAAAGCATCTTGAACAAGTGCACGTGCTGTTAACACGCCAATAACTATGTTGTTACCCTAGCCTAGAACAGTTTTGGCAAGCCCTTTAACCTTAGTTTTTTGTATGCTTGCAGTATGTCCATGTTTATTCGCATAGACCACTTGCATTATGCATGGTAGATAGAAATGGTAGCAACTAGCTAGTTAAGCTAGCAAAATAGTGAAAGATTCCATCAATGCTTTTTAAATCTTGTTGCCAGTTTAGAGGACAACAGTAACAACTTCATTTGTACTTAAAATATTGTTTTCCAGTAACTCAAGCAGGAAGTACTTCAACGCAAGTAGAAATTTGTAGTGGCACTTCAACTTGGTGTGGGGTACATTTTCGGCAAGTACTTCTACAATTATACTCATAATTACAGTAGTGGCAGGCTACATTACCTATTATTTATATGTACAGTCATTTTTGAAGTATAAATGTGTTGGTAAAGAAAGAAGATTTGTCTTCTCTGAACAGTAGAACAAATATACAGGTCCTTCTAAAAAAACTTGCATATTGTGATAAAGTTCATTATTTTCTGTAATGTACTGATAAACATTAGACTTACATATATTTTAGATTCATTACACACAACTGAAGTAGTTCAAGCCTTTTATTGTTTTAATATTGATGATTGTGGCATACAGCTCATGAAAACCCAAAATCCCTATCTCAAAAAATTAGCATATTTCATCCGACCAATAAAAGAAAAGTGTTTTTAATACAAAAAAAGTCAACCTTCAAATAATTATGTTCAGTTCTGCACTCAATACTTGGTCTGGAATCCTTTTGCAGATTCTTGTGTCTTGTGTCTCTCAACTTTCTCTTCACAATATCCCACAGATTCTCTATGGGGTTCAGGTCAGGAGAGTTGGCAGGCCAATTGAGCACAGTAATACCATGGTCAGTAAACCATTTACCAGTGGTTTTGGCACTGTGAGCAGGTGCCAGGTCGTGCTGAAAAATGAAATCTTCATCTCCATAAAGCTTTTCAGCAGATGGAAGTGCTCCAAAATCTCCTGATAGCTAGCTGCATTGACCCTGCCCTTGATAAAACCCAGTGGACCAACACCATCAGCTGACATGGCACCCCAGACCATCACTGACTGTGGGTACTTGACACTGGACTTCAGGCATTTTGGCATTTCCCTCTCCCCAGTCTTCCTCCAGACTCTGGTACCTTGATTTCCGAATGACATGCAAAATTTGCAACCTATAGCCCATTTCCTGCACACGCCTGTACATGGTGGCTCTGGATGTTTCTACTCCAGACTCAGTCCACTGCTTCTGCAGGTCCCCCAAGGTCTGGAATCGGTCCTTCTCCACAATCTTCCTCAGGGCCCGGTCACCTCTTCTCGTTGTGCAGCGTTTTCTGCCACACTTTTTCCTTCCCACAGACTTCCCACTGAGGTGCCTTGATACAGCACTCTGGGAACAGCCTATTCGTTCAGAAATTTCTTTCTGTGTCTTACCCTCTTGCTTGAGGGTGTCAATGATGGTCTTCTGGACAGCAGTCAGGTCGGTAGTCTTACCCATGATTGCGGTTTTGAGTAATGAACCAGGCTGGGAGTTTTTAAAAGCCTCAGGAATCTTTTGCAGGTGTTTAGAGTTAATTAGTTGATTAGGTTAATAGCTCGTTTAGAGAACCTTTTCATGATATGCTAATTTTTTTGAGATAGGGATTTTGGGTTTTCACGAGCTGTATGCCACAATCATCAATATTAAAACAATAAAAGGCTTGAACTACTTCAGTTGTGTGTAATGAATCTAAAATATATGAAAGTCTAATGTTTATCAGTAAATTACAGAAAATAATGAACTTTATCACAATATGCAAATTTTTTGAGAAGGACCTGTATTAGCTGAAGATCATAGATCAGCTTAATTAGCAAGTCATCTCCATTTAAACCTCCTTTTAAATCCATTTGTTTTTAAATGTCTTAAATTATGACAGTCTCTTTTCATGTAATTTTGTTATAATCACTTACTACTCAATGTTATCTTTGTCATGAATGTTCTTGTTTTATTGGTTAATTTATCCTTGGTTTGATCTGGAAGGCAATCTTAAGTGACCAGACAGACGTCTATACTATATTATTGTTATTATTCAATTCAATTCAATTTTATTTGTACAGCGCTTTTAACAATTGTCATTGTCGCAAAGCAGCTTTACATAATCAAATGAATTATTTAAGTCTGTATGGAATGTGAGTGTGCATGAATCAAAATGGTCAGATAGTGCCTTGTGAGCAAGCCGCGGGCGACAGTGGCAAGGAAAAACTCCCTGAGATGGTAATAGGAAGAAACCTTGAGAGGAACCAGACTCAACAGGGAACCCATCCTCATCTGGGTGAAACAGATAGCAGGAAATGATCTGCAGTTATACTGTGTGTGTTAGGTGGCAGCCAGTTCAGCTACAACAGTTGATGTTAATTGATGTTAATATGGAGTCCAGGTAGTTATTGGAGATTATTAACCTAATTAGTCTGATGAATGATGATGCAGAAGTCCTGGAATGCTCCCAAGTTATTTCTTTACAAATGCAAACCAAAAAAAAACCTCCGCTGAAATAACTATTAGCTATTAGTAGGTTCTTTTAATGTACACAAAGTAAAGTGAAGTGCTACTGTGAGGTCTCCATAAGGAAACCATAAGACGAACAGTTAGCATTCGAGCCAGACACTCGCTCACTTCAGATCATTTGACTTATTTTAGCAGCAGTGCTCTCTAACAAATTTCCACTCCTGAAACTAATAAAAATAAGTCACAGAAATACAGCAATGGATCTCAGAAGAAATTATAACACATATTCCTGTACACAGCGAGTCATGAATAGATGAATATGAATGACTTCGGTCATTGTACAGGTCAAGCAGATCCGACATCTAATATAAATCCCGCAATGAGAGGCAGCGCTACAAAGACTGTGATATGTGAAAACCCATTAAAAAGAGAACGAGTGTCAGGGGTGTGGATAAAAGACAGGCAGTACGGGGAAACGAGGGATAGAATTGAACAAGAGAGAACCTTTTATGGATTGTGCTATTTCAATACGTTTTACGACAATAAGGAGGAAAGCGAGATGCTCAGACTTCTGAGGGTTTCATGAAAGGGTGCTTTCACACACAGTGGCAAGAGAAGGTATGTGAACCTTTGAGAATTTTATGGTTTACTGCAATAATTTGTGATAAAATGTGATCTGATCATCTATGCCAAAGGTATTGACAAATATAATGTGCCTAAATAAAAACACGCATACAAAAAAATAAATAAATAATCTTTCATGTCTTTATTGGATGACCCCCCTCCCCCACCCCCAATCGTTCAGGAGGAATTTTAGCTCAGAACTGCTTTAGTCATTCCATAGCATCTCTACTGAGTTGAGGTCTGGGCGCTGACTTGGCCAATCCAACAGGCTGATTTAGTTTTTCTGAAGTCATTATTTTGTGGACTTGTTCCGGTGTTTTGGGTCCCTGTCCAGTTGCATCACCCAACCTCAACATAGTTTTAGCTGACGTACAGACATGCTCATATTTTCCCGAACAAAAATTCAGCTGATACAGCAAAGCAGGCCAAAATCATGATATTTCCTCCTCCATCCTTTACAGTTAGGATGATGTTTTCATGATGATATTCAGTGCCCTTTTTACGTCAGATGTAGTGCTGCATGTTCTTTCCAAACTAATCTTAGTTTCATCAGTCCACAAAACATTTTCACTGTGAAGTGTCGATTTTCAAACCTCAGGTGGGAGCAGCAATTTTTATTTTTTATTTATTTATTTTTTTTAAATAAGCAATGGATTGGTGGGGTCCTGAGGTGGACACCCTACTCAACGTTTCAATTGTATGAAACATGCTGTACTACAACTGTAGTGTAGGGAAATCACTTTGTAACATGTTCCAGCTTTATGTAAAACAACAATTCTTGATTTGTATGAATGTAGTTCTAGTCCACACCTTAACAAGACTACAGGTATGCGAACATCTGACTCCAATTAACTTTTTCTGAGGTCATTAACTCGAGGATTCACATACTTTTTGCACTAGCAGTATGAGGTTTTTATGGTTTTTCTCAATAACGACATCAAAGATCAGAATTTGCTTTATTATTTTAGGCACATTATATTCGTCAATACTCTTCACCTCAATCACATTCTATGACAAATTAATGCAGAAAACCATAAATTACAAAAGGTTCACATACTTTATCTTGCCACTTTTTGTGCATAGATTTCTTGGAGGAATTTTAAAGGACCAATTGCCTAATCAGTTCTAACATTAATATAACAATTTATTTAAATTGCTGGTATTACTGGAAAGTAGAGTTAAAAATTTCACACATTTTTCTTACCCGATAGTTCAGCAGGTCTCAAGCCTGCCTTAATCAGCTAATTAATAGTCTTTTCTGAGTGGAGGTGGGTGTGAGCAGGGAATGTAAAATATGCAGGGCAGAGTGTCCTCCACAATACATTACAGTACATCAGTACAGCAAAATGCAAGGATAATAAAACATGGAAATAATTTTCATTTATTATAATTGCAACTTAAAAAAATACTGTATAAACTTTCACAAAATTGAAAACAGAGGCAATTTAGCCATAATTTCCTGAACAAATAAGGAATACACAAAAGCCATACCTCCTTCGTCCTTAAAAACATACCTAGTTTAAATAGATATCTAGGCATGGGTATCTATTTAAGTTATGCGAGAACAGTAGGAGCAACGTTTATAGCAAATTGTTCTGTAAAATTAACAATATTGAAATGATATATTTTAAACATTAGTTGCACTGTTTGTTAGATGGTGCTTTTACTTGAAAGTGATTTTCTTGACAAAGTAAACGGGTAGCATGTCACCACAATCGAGAAATCAACTTTTATTCCCAAATCAGAGTTAAAGTTAATTCATTTACAGCGCATATACAAGTATTAGTTTGGCATTAAAATGGGCTCAGCTTCATGTAAATTAAATAACCCTCTGAAAATGCATTATCTAAATCATAACCGTAGACCTAAAGCCATAAACAAGGAACTAATTTTGTAAATGAAAACCATAAATTCCAATCATAAAAAAAACAAACAGCTGCTTTGCTTTCATTCCACAGTTTTTATGGGTTCGTCTTTGCGTTCGCAGAGCTGTGCCAAAGGCTGTATTTAAAAAAAAAAAAAAAAAAAAAAAAAAAAAAAAAAAAAGAGAACTGGACAAACTGTCTGTAACGTCACCTACAGTTTTTGGTTTGAAGCTCAACTGTGAGATCTCTGGTTGTCTCCATTGCGGCAGGAGCGGACCCCACCTAACCTCTGGTTAATCCATAACTGGGTAAATGGTGCAAATAGAGCCGGTTGGTTGGAACATGCCTACTTCCTTTTTTGTCTTTCTGCTGTTCCCTTTCAGGAGTTGCCACAGTGAATCATCTGCCTCAAGCTAACACCATCCGTTGCATCCTCTTCTCTCACACCAACTAACTTTGTGTCCTCTCTCACTACATCTAGAAATGTCCTCTTTGGTCTTACTCTAGACCTCCTCCAGTTCCAACCTCAGCATTCTTCTACCGATATATTCACAATCTCTGATCTAAACACGTCCAAACCACCTCAAACTGGCCTCTCTGACTTTCTCAAAAACATCTAACATGGGTTGTCCCTCTGATGGACTTGTAATTCTATCTATGCTTGTCACTCCCAAAGAGAACCTTCAGCTGTGCTACAGTGCATCCGGAAAGTATTCACAGCGCATCACTTTTTCCACATTTTATGTCACGGCCTTATTCTAAAATGGATTAAATTAATTTTTTCCCCTCAAAATTCTACATACAACACCCCATAATGACAACATGAAAAAAAGTTTACTTGAGATTTTTGCTAATTTATTAAAAAAAAATTGAGAAAGCACATGTACATAAGTATTCACAGCCTTTGCCATGAAGCTCAAAATTGAGCACAGGCGCATCTGATCATCTTTGAGATGTTTCTGCAGCTTAATTGGAGTCCACATGTAGTAAATTCAGTTGATTGATCCCACAGTTGACAGTTCATGTCAGACCACAAACCATGCATGAAGTCAAAGGAATTGCCTGTAGACCTCCGAGACAGAATTGTCTCAAGCCACAAATCTGGGGAAGGTTTCTGCTGCTTTCAAGGTCCCAATGAGCACAGTGGCCTTCATCATCCATAAGTGGAAGAAGTTCAAAACCACCAGGACTCTTCCTAGAGCTGGCCGGCCATCTAAACTGAGCGATCGGTCACCATGTCCGAGCTCCAGAGGTCCTCTGTGAAGAGAGGAGAACCTTCCAGACCATCTCTGCAGCAATCTACCAATCAGGCCTATATGGTAGTGGCCAGACGGAAGTCACTCCTTAGTAAAAGGCACATGGTAGCCCATCTGGAGTTTGTCAAAAGGCACCTGAAGGACTCTCGGACCATGAGAAACAAAATTCTCTTGTCTGATGAGACAAAGATTGAACTCTTTGGTTTGAATGCCAGGCGACACGTGTGGAGGAAACCAGGCAGCGCTCATCACCAGTGAAGCCTGGTGGTGGCAGCATCATGCTGTGGGGATGTTTTTCAGCGGCAGGAACTGGGAGAGTAGTCAGGATAAAGGAAAAGATGACTTCAGCAATGTACAGAGACATCCTGGATGAAAACCTGCTCCAGAGCGCTTTTGATCTCAGGCTGGTGCGACGGTTCATCTTTCAGCAGGACAATGACCCTAAGCACACAGCCAAGATAGCAAAGGAGTGGCTTCAGGACAACTCTGTGAATGTCCTTGAGTGGCCCAGCCAGAGCCCAGACTTGAATTCATTTGAACATCTCTGGAGAGATCTTAAAATGGCTGTGCACCGCTGCTTCCCATCCAACCTGACGGAGCTTGAGAGGTGCTGCAAAGAGGAATGGGCGAAATTGGCCAAGGATAGGTGTGCCAAACTTGTGGCATCATATTCAAAAAGCCTTTAGGCTGTAATTGCTGCCTAAGGTGCATAAACAAAGTATGTTATTTCCCCCTTTTTTTTTTAAATACATTTGCAAAAACCTCAAGTAAACTTTTTTTACATTGTCATTAGAATTGGGTGTTGTGTGTAGAATTTTGAGGAGAAAAATAAATTTAATCCATTTTGGAATAAGGCTGTAACATAAAATGTGGAAGAGGTGATGTGCTGTGAATACTTTCCAGATGCACTGTACCTACTGTCTTTTAATCAGTGCCACTGTCTTTACGCCGTAAGGCATCACTGGTCTCACCACTGTCTTGTACATCTTTCCTTTCTCTGAAACTCTTATCACACAACACACCTGACACTTTTCACCATCCGTTCCAACCCGCCTGTATACGCCTCTTCACCTCCTTTTCACACTCCCCATTGCTCTGGACCGTTGACCCCAAGTACTTAAAAGTACCTACTTTACCTCTGCTCCCTGGAGCGTCACCGTTCCAGTTGGGTCGCTTTCATTCACACACCTGCGGCAAACCTTCATTCCTCTGCTTTCTAGAGCATACCTCCACCTCTCTATATTTTCCTCCATCTATTCCCTGATCCTGCTACAAAGCACAACATGCCTATTTAAAGCATAAAAACTGTGGAATAAAATCAAAGTAGAAAAAAGAAACTCCTATAGTATTATTTTTACTTGTGGTTTTCATTTACAGAATGGTTTTCATGTTTATGGTTTTTAGATTTTTACGGTTTTGATTTAAGGATTATGTCTCTTGACTGTGTCTCCATTTTTTGTATTTACAATTTTTCTTGTGTCTTCTTGAAGCAGAGCCCAATTTTGACACCATATATTAGCTCCGCATTAGACAACACGGAGATGTATTCATTTCTTCAATCAAAAATACTGACTATACAGTTCACTTAGCTGCCTAATATGTTGCTCACGAAACCCGAACATTCAGTTTCCCGCTTTGTCTGCTCGAGGACAGCACAGGAGTCAAATTGACGCAATTAGAATGGCACTTAGTGACATGCTGTTTTGTTTGTCTGGGTGAGTTCTTTTTCCCTTAAGCTTAGCAGTGCAGTGTTCTGGAGCAGCATGGGATGTATATCAGGTAAAGATGGCTGTTTATTCCTTCTTACTGGTTGAAACTTATAGCATTTTGGGACATTTAAAGTTAAAAACACAAAAAATATGACTAAATACTAGGGATAGGAACCACCAGTCACTTCCCAATATTATCACGATGCCTAGATGCCGATTCAATTAAATCAAGCTTTAAAAAATATCGTTAGTAAATTTTTCATCGATTTTGTAACAATTTAACACTAATGTTTTAAGGAATGGGTTAAATTTAATCATTAAACTTTTTTAGTTTTCACTTAAAAACTAAGTGCAACATTTAAACAATACAAACTAAATTAAATTACAAAAGTTTAACATTCAACTTAAAATTAAATTAATCAAAAAAAGCTAAATTTTAACTGAGCAACATCCGTCATAATTATTATTTCAAAACAAACTTAGCAAATAACTCACTCCTACCTCACAGGATTATAGTGTATAAATAGTTTAGAGTGCACTACCTGTGGTAAACGTCAAAATATTGCTCGGTACAGAATCATTTATATCTGATCATTGGTCACAGTCAATCAAACTGAAATCCAGTCAATTGCCAATCAACCAGTTCATCTCTATTATAAATGTGTTTTTTAAAATTGATTTTGGAATGAATCATCAAACCTAACAATCACAATTTTTTTTCCCATTCCTACTAAATACTGAACACTAAATATTTACAAGTGTATGACCTGTCAAGCTAAATTGCACTGAAGACATTATCTGAGTGCACAAATGGATTAACAGCGGAATAAGCAATGTAAAACTGAGCTCCGTGCTTCTGTGGTGTTCCCCAAGGCCCCGTCCTTGGTCCCCTTCTGTTCCTCAACTACCTCTTCCCTTTTGTTCACATGTTTAGAAAATTCTGTATTGTTCTGTCTTACCAACTGCTTAAACAAAATAAATACTTTTCTTGCAATTTTCTCAAACTTAACAGCAATAAGACAGAGGTCCTCCTCATAGGATCAAAATCCACCTTATCCAAGTCCAACAGTTTTTCACTCTGCATCGATGGTTCCTCAGGTTTTCTTCTCAGGTGAAAAACCTGGCGGTCATCTTTGATGTCATTTCACTCTTTTAGGTCTATAAAAACATTATCTTCCGTTCATGTTGTCGCCAGCTACGCAACATTTCTCGTCTTCGCCCGTTCCTCACCCTACGCACTTCTGCCACTCTCATTCTTGCACTGGCCCTCTCTCATATTCATAACGGTCATTCACTTCTAACTGACACAAAAACTCCTACATAAACTCCAACTTACTCAGAATTGCCCATATCATAACCCACAAACCTTTACTTCATCACATTACCCTGACCCTCCAACAACTGCACTGGCTTCCCATCATATACCGTATAGAGTTTAAAAATTCTCCTTCTCATATTTAAAGCACTTAATAATCTCGCTCCCCCTTACATTAGAGTTCGTTCAATTCTACAACCCCTCTTGCACTCACCGCTTTTCTTCATCAAGACTCCTTGTTACACTCCCCGTCTGTCTGACCATCGTGGGCTCTAGTGCCTTTAGTCATACTTTTCGCCTCTGGAATTCTCTCTCCGAAAACATCCGTAAGACAGATTCTCCAAACAAATTCAAAACTCAACGTAAGACCGATTTTTCAAAAACACTTATTCCACATGATGAAAGGGCTGCACTCTTAAATCTCTGTTTAAGCCTCCTTCGGAATCGTTATTTGTTGTTAAAATGTCTTAAATTAGGACGCTCCCTTTTCATTAAATGCATGTTTTAATTTGCTCTTACTACTCAACGTTATCTTTGTCATTAATGTTATCTTGCTTTATCGGTTAATTTGTCCTTTTTTGACCTTGAGTGACCAGAAAGGGACTTATATAAATAAAATGCATTATTATTAATCATCTGTACTTCCCCATACCCAACTATCTGTGCTTCAGTAAATGATATCCCCTGTATACTCTAGAATTATATCTAACTAGAAGAACTACCATTTCAATCATAAACATGGTCATGTGCTCATCCCAGGACTTCGTCATTTTTCTCAATCAGGGGTGGGCGATATATCGGTATACACAGTTAACCGGTAGAAATTTGTCAACCGATAGAGATTTTGGTCTATCGTCTTAATCGCAGTTGAGATCACGTGACGTTGCACGTTACGTAACCACGCAATACACATTCACTTCTATGGGAAGCCAAACACATCTAAAGTGGGACAAAACCGTGGCACCCGATTGAGCCGGCGTGGGCAGACCAAATATCAGCAGCACGGACCAACTTGAGCAGTGCTGCTCGAATCACAAACCTGTGCGACCCTGATAGAAATAGACCGCGCCGACCATCAAAATACATTTTACCTCGCTGTGTGCACGTACAAACCAGGCATGGCAAGGCGGAAACAATATTAAACAGTCCTGACATTTTAAATAAATAGTTTTTAAATAAAAAAGTGGGTCGCGCAGGTTTGTGATTCGAGCAGCGCTGCTCAAGTTAATCCGCGCTGTGCGATCCACGGGGCTGCGCAAATAAACCAGATCATCTCTGCGCTTTCTAGATAGTCGCGCTGCGCTGTCCACTGGGCCGTGCAGATATTTGGTTCAATCGGGTGCCACGGTTTCGTCCCACTTTTGATGTGTTTGGCTTCACATACACTTCGACAATGGAAGAAGACGGTGCAGCAGCAGTGAGTTTGCTTACATGTGACAAAACCGACAACGAGGAAATTGTAAAGAAAAAAAGGTGCATCGTCTGTGGTGTGGAATTGGTTTGGGTATAAGAAAAGTGATACGAATGAGACGAATGTGATTTGCAAGGTACACAAGTGCACTGTTTTAACAAGTGGTGGAAACACGTCAAACCTTTTCTATCATCTGAAATCCAAGCATCCAAACGAAAATGGCCAAAGTAAAAAAATAAATAAAAAAGCAGCAAACCTCAGCAATTCACAGTTTAAATAAAATTACATTATGTAAAACAGTTTCTTTCTGTTCGAATTTTTATTTATGCATTTTCAAATACAAATTGCTATATTGTGATATATATCGTTATCGTGGTAGAAAATTGCTTCTACCGGGATAGAAGATTTTGGTTATATCGCCCACCCCTATTTCTCATGAACATTGTTTTAATACATTTACTATAATTCTTTTATATATACTCTCTTCTGCAGTGCTTTTATAGTCTAATAGCAGGGCTAGTGTACTGTAATATTCAGGGGTTATGTCGTACAATACACTTTTCACTCCAGACTACCTTAGTGCAGGAAACAATGTATTAAAAATGCTTTATTTTTTGCACTAGCAGTGCAAAGATAGTCTGGGGGAAACACACAAAAAAACAAAAAAGTGGCAAGACAGATGTTCTGAAGTCTTTCTAACTCACAGCTTCTACAAACTCCTAACACTGCAAAATTCCTTTTATAAGGAAAGCAACAACTGCATGTTTTTCACTGCCCCCAACCAACCCCCACTTTCGCTCAAACTACAATTGTGCTACACTTGCAACTTGATTTGGGTCTGATGAATATCCACAACTGCATTTAGAAAGCACTTTGATGCTCTGCCTAAAAACACTGAGGGGAAAACTGGTTAAAAACTCATCCACAACAAAACCGTCTTCTATTTCAAAGCAATGCAGCACGGAGGAGGAAAGTGTGATCCCCTCTGGACACCAGAGTTTTCTGAAGGTGTGAAATGAGAAAAGGTGAAGAAGGAGAGGGGGAAGACAGTGAATAATGTCTGTACTTACCATCACGTAATAGTGGCGGAAAAGCTTCAGCTGAGCCAGATTGGTGGCAGCTTTTAAAATAACAAGAAACAACAAAAGCTATTATCAATTCATTTATGCACCAAAAGAAGCAAAAACTTGGTGCTATTAATCGTAAAGCATTATCTATTTAGATACACAAAACAGGAATCAGTATGTTATTTATAAGGAAAATATAATGCAGCTGAGACAGAAACACGGTGTGACCTCTTTCTTTTATTTTTATCCTTTCCTTTATTTTATTTTTTTTAGTTTTTGCAGTCGAGTTAAGTGGGACAGACACAGTGGAGCTTTGGGAATAACCTGTCCTGATCCTAGTGTTCACACACACGCACGAATTGAGTAAGAATACGAGGGAGATACCAGCACATGCCACTGAACATTTAGGTCAATATCGGTGGACTAACAGACATCAAATCGCTCCATTTAGGCATGCGTTGTTTTTTTTTTTATATACGGTGCAGTATGTTATTCACTTACTGCAGGTTTTAAAATTGGCCATCAATATACGGTTTCTGTTCATATTCAGAAAAGTCAATCACAAATATGAGGCTACTCCTCTGGCTACTTTGTGTTGCTGCTAACGCACAAAAACAAATACGATCAAATGCTTGACCTTAATATTACTTTAACCATACAATTAGCCGAATAGAACAAGAAGAAAATGTTCACTTTTGTGTGCATTTGTACATGCAGAATTTCACCTCTTATTCCAAGAAAAAATGAGCCATGCTAACAGGTACAACGAAATACTGAGTGCAAATCTTGGTGCTGTACCAAAAGTAATGCAAAAGTGGCCATAACCTTTTCCTTAACTGATGCAGGCCATTCAAATTGGACAAGTTAAAGTAACTCTTCCTCTAAATAAAGGTGATGAATAAATAAAGTACTCTAAATAAAATACTCAACATATTGTCCATTACAAATGTTAGACATTTGCACCATTGTTGAAACCAACACTCGAATACTCTTTGAAAATCTCCTTTTATTCACATAATAACAGCTATAAACAGTTGTCTTCCTCATAAACCTTTTCTGCCTTATAAATTGTGAAACAAGACACAAACAGAGGCAGGTCCTCATTTTGATGAAATACTGCAAAACACAAACCCATCTGTCCAAAAGGTTACATCTTTATCTTTAACTGTTACAATGGGCAATTCTTATGAAAATGAAGTAATGTATAAATCTGCTCATGTGAAGCATCCATCATAAAAGTCCCAGAGGAAGCTGTTACTATAGAAACCATGAGTGGCATTCAAATCAGACCGTGATTTGTGATGAATCCCGGAAGAAAATACAGTATGGTGATGAGACTCTTAGCCGGAGTAAAATATTTGAATGGTGCAAATCTTTAAAAGAAGGCCATACGTCTGTTCAGAGCGGCTCAGAGCCCACAGTAGCCATTGCCGAGATCCTTGAAAATAAAAAAAAATAAATAAATCGACGAGTGACTTGTCACAAACTTGCAGAAGAGACGCATCTGTCTGTGGGAACTGTACACACAATCATTTACAAACACCACTTGCACATTACAGGAAATCAGCTGGAAGTCATTGCCACCTCCCTTGTACAGTCCTGACCTCACTCCAAGCCATTTTCCCCAAATGTAGGCCATTAAAGGAGTTCCTGTGAGGTCAGCATTTCAGATTTAAAGCAGGTACTCTGACCAGCACACCAAGAATACCCTCCTACTTGATGGTATTCAAGCACTAGTGAAACACTGTGCAGAATAACAACTCAGAGTCTCTATATAATCCCTTGCTACACTAATGCACAATCAAAAGTCCCAGTTTCACCTAAACACCCCTCATATAATGTATTGCAATATACAGAAAGAATGATAGAAATGAAATCAGTAAAATATCCAATCAGGAGTTCAATGGCACCATGCTATAACTTGCCATTACCAAATCCAAGTAAATGTCAGGCAGATCTGTCAGTGTGTACCAGGTTTATGTTAGAAGCTTTTCTTTGCTTTGGGTTTAAACAAGCAAATACAAAACAAAGGGGAGAAGTTTGTCTCTGTGGTTTGTGTACAATTGCACCATGTTTGATTCGGGGAGAAAGGTTAGAAAATGAAAGTAATCCAATCGAGATTGTGAAGGCTTAGACAGACCAAGTAGAGTTTATTTATAAGGTCAAATGAATAAACAGAAAACTATGATTTAAAGGTCCCATATCTCACCATTTCTTTACCAACTTAAAGGTCTCAGAGCTCTCCCAAAGTCTGTTTGTGTTAATACTCCATCTGAAATACTCTTAATGCATTTTCATACCACAAACTCCCTCATTACTTCCCTTCTCCAATAATTGTGTGTTTTCAGTGTCTGTTTAAATGAGCTGCTCTTGAATCACACCTCTAAAAGGGACAGCAGAGCTGAGCGACAAGCTGGAATAGAGGATATCTTTTTATACGAGGTCACAACGGAGGAACGTAATTGGCTTGTTTGAGCCCTGGCTAGGACAACAAATCAGGGACTGTCCCCGCCATCACTTTTGTGTTTGTACATGAACACAGGAGACCCATCTGAATATCTAGAAATTAGATTAAAAAGGTCACCGTTTCGTGTTTAAAGCAATTAAAGTTGCTTACCGTATCTGATTCATTGCAGTGCTGCACATGAGACCACATGGTCATTAAAGGGCAGCACATGGGTGAGAGTGTAAAAGCAGGATGCATGTTAAAGAGCACAGCAGCAACACCTCAGACTGTGCAGATGGCATACGGAATAAAGTACAAACCGTGTTGTGGAGTCCTGGTGTGCTCTAGTTTCATTAAATTGATTACGGCCTCTTAGTACAAAACAGGCCCTAATGGTAACCGCTTTACCTGCCAATGTGAAAAGACAAAACCCATGACGCACAGCCAGGGAGTTCTCTCCCACACATGCCAATGACTTGTGGATCAAATGATTCAATGAGGTAACCCCAAGAAAGGGGGACATGACAACGCCCGTGTGCACAAAGCAAGGTCCATGATGACATGGTTTGCCAAGGTTAGAGTATAATGACTTGAACAGAGGTCTCAACCTCACTGAACAACTATGGGACAAGCTAGAACGCCAAATGGACTCTCAGAATACAAGAGCCTGACCTCACTTAACCTCTGGTGGCTGAATAAACACAATTCCAGTCACACTTACAAATCTAGTGAAAAGATGAAGTGTGGAGGTTATAACAGCAAAGTATATAGACACCATATAGAATACATTCACATATAAGAATCCAAAACATTAAGCAAATATTGTGAGAAGAAATTAACTTGATCAATTCAGTATCAAGATGAGATTTTTTTGGGGGGGGAAAAAAAAAAAGCAGTACATGCCATCTGGTAGTGGTAGAACAAATAACACGAGGGACAGGCTGGGCCACTGGGGGCTGAAAATTACAACCAAGACGATCCAAAAACTGCTCGGAGGACATAAAAAAATAACTTGGTTATTAAAAAGTGGGCAAAGGCTTTAGTGCAGGAACAAAAAACATGATGCAACTAGACATTTACAGCCTGTCTGACATCTGCAGTCTCCCCTGAGTGAGGGCACTGTGTGGCCTGGCTCATTTCTCCCAGACACCTGGATGCCAAAAGGTAGGGTGTGAGTACGGAAAAACACTCACGCACTCTCTCTCCCTTATTCTCTATACCGTTTATCCTGTACAGGGTCATGAGGGGTCTAAAGCCGCACAAGCTGGGGTACAACCTGAATGGGATGCCACTCCAAGGTAATTATGGTCAATTTGGAAACTATTGAGCCAGTTGGCCTAATCTGCATGTCTTTGGATTGTGGGAGGAAACCGGATTACCTGGCCAAGCACGAGGTGAACATGCAAACTCCACACACACATACACACACAGACCCGAGGAGGAAATCAATCCTCAATGCTTGAGGTTTGAGGCTACAGCGCTATCCACTATGCCACTATGCTGCGAGAAGCAACGACAAAGACTCCCTATTTTGTCATATCTGGCTAATAGATTAATTTAAGTTTGATTGAGTAAATGAAGCCTGTTGAATCCTGTTGGGATTCAGTTATATATATTAAATGAATCCTGTTGGGGTTCAGTTATATAATTCCTTGCAATGTCTCTGCACATCTCGGCGCTCTAGTGTCACAATCGCTTCATTACGGCTTCAGGATAAGCAACGGCTTCTATCAGAAATCAATCAGCGAGCACTGTGTCATTATCTGCACTGTGTACTGCTGATTTTATCTCTGCTATAAACGTACGCATGGATTATATTTTAAAATCTGTATAAGTGTTAGAGGAAAGTTTTTCTGTTGCCTTATAAGATGGACAGCAAAACACAACAGACCTATGGACTGTTTATTTATCCAATAGCTAAAAGAATACTAAAGATGTTTTTTGACATAAAAGCTCACATAGCAGCAACATACCTAATTATGCTGCATTCTATATCAACAGTAAATGAGCTAAGAGCTTACAATATTCCAAGCATGCTTACAAAAACATGAAAACCTCCTTAAGATTGGTTGGGTAAATCTGATAAGTCAGGATAGAAAGACTGTTAAAGGCCCACATACTGTATGAAGACAATAAGATGTTGCCTTGACTGGATGTGACTCCAACAGTATCTGCTCCAGGTTTATTTCCCATGAGCAGACTGAACATGGACTGAACATCGTGTAGTGTTTCTGGTGTGATATTGTACACTGTTTGACTTCGTCTTGAAGGAAAATTTAAGACTAAAACAATAAACGATTCAGGCAAAGGCAAACTTTCATTTTTACATACATTTTCTCAACGGACTTCGGGTTGCAACAGTGCCATTACAACTACCAAAGGTACTAGAGTTTTGCTATAAGCGGCGTTCAAGTCGAACCGGGACTGTTGGTCTCTCCAATGTTTGGAGCTTTTGCCAAGCAGAAGAGCATGTTCAGTGGCAGCCATCCATCACCGAGTTGCTGTACTGCCCCTTTGTTCCCAGAGAAATATACTGTTTAACACCTTTTACAGTGCCTGGGGATGTTATTGAGACTCTTTGTTATTACAGAGAATGTGTAGTGTCTGAGGGTCCATCACAACAGAGTCACTGTTCATAGCCATATTCATCTACTAATCACGTCCCCTAATCTGTCCTGATGTTCATTACCTCAGTCTTGCACCCCTCACCTTTTGCCGTGCTGCCACTTTTAACTGCTATTTCTCAGTTGCACAAGTTCAGCCACTAAATATTTATCCTCATTCGCCTACTTTGCACATTAAAAGTATCTATCTGTCGGTCTGTCCGTCGGTAACAGGAACACAAACTTGACCTTAAACTAGATGGATCATGTCTATCAATTGTGTCTGCCAATTTTAATTTTTATTTACTTTTTTTGTGTTGTGTGTAAAGTGTAAATTTCAGTTTTTAATCTAAATAAAATATTTTAAATGATTTAATTTTATTTCAAACACAATATGTTAAAGACATTAAACTAATATCTAAATATACAAAAAAAATTTTTTTTTGCCACAATTGACTTTGGCTTGTTCACAGAGAACAAATTAATAAAACTGTGTATTTATAAATACATACATATCTTACTTTTTCAAATTTATATCCAGAATTCTTACCTTTGCAAAGCAGCTTTGTGGCAATGTCCATTAAATTAAATTAATTATTTATTAAAGAATTACAATAGTAGAAGTCTGTCAGGCCACCAACACATTGCAACTTGGAAAATGTAACACCTAAAAAAAAAAATTCACCCAGACGCGCAATTAAGAGCTTCTTCCAGGTCTGAAAGCCATTTCCCTCTTATCTGGTGCAAAAAATATATCTGAGGAAATTGGGGTGAAGTACCGGCCCTCTTACAGTTATAGAGTGGCTTGAACTTGAATATCTGATTAGTCAGAAGGTGTTTGGTTCATACTGTACGTAAGCTTTGGCTGACAGAGGAGATTTTTTGTAAAATGACAAGCTGTGTGTGTGTTTTTTTTTTGAGAGAGAGAGAGAGAGAGAGAGAGAGAGAGAGAGAGAGGATGAGGCTGGTGAGGGAGCGACTGCTTGTCTGTGCTACAAATGTGACAAAAGGAACTCGCTTTTCTCACAGGCTTCCTGAAAACTTCCATCTTATTATAAACCTGTTAAAAAGTGCGGTGTAAATTAATAAGCAGTGTAACTGTCGGCATATCATTGTGTTGTGCTCAAGTAGTTCAGGACATGAACAAATAAGTTAGTGCCATTTAAGGAAAATAATTCCTCATTGGTAAGAAAATATTTCTATCATTAGACACGATGTGCTTTTAAATAAAAGTTACTGACAGCTACTTACACTTGTTATAGTGATTAGAATACCAGTTATTCATCAAACTGCATAGAAATAACATGAGATTTGAGCAACAGTCAAAATCTTTCTATATAAAAACTATTAAATTATCTTTAAATAAATAAAATAATTTTTCTGATCTTATTCTGACATTCATACCTCCCTATAAGACATGATGCTACAGAAACTTGGATGGTTGACTTAAAGCATAGTGTAAGGTTTACATCCCTCTGTTGACTGTGAACAAAACTGCACTTGCAGTTAGATACCCGATACTTCTTTTACTCACATAATTAAGTTTCCTACAGGTTTCCTTACCACCATGCCAAAACCTGGGCTATGCTAAACTGCTTCTAGTGTGTACATAGTGTCATATGATAACCTCCCGTCCCATCCAGGTGCATATTCCTACCTAGATCTTCGTGTTTATACGGCAGAATCTACTGCGACACTGATAAGGATAAAATGCTCACTCGAAATGTTCAAATGACTGCGATAGCTATGGAAACTTTTAATCCTTATACACTCCACCCTTTTAGCAAAAATAAAAATTTATATTTGGCAAAGCTTTGTGCTTTCTGAACAAAATGATTTGTTTGCCATCAATGCGTAAACACGAATAAATGCTCAAATTTGTCTACACTCGTTTTAAGATCAGATTTTCCATTACTTCAGCAAAAATGTAGTTACCGAATTCTTAACATACCTTTCCCATCAGTTGCTGATGCCTCTTGCAAATGTCTGACAGACCTGCCAGAAGAAAAAAAAAAAAAGAAAAGACACACACACAGCAGTCAGACATAGAGCATCCAGCCTTACAGAAAAATAAATATTTATCTTTGATGAAATATAGATGATGTGTAATATGTTAAAATTAGTGTTTACACCAATATTCAAATATCACCAGCTGGGATTAAACAGCTTTGTGACAGATCTGGGTGGCGTAACGAAGCTCTGTGAAACGTGGCAGCTTCTTAGCATCCTTAGGCAAAAAGGGAAGAAGAAAAAATAAATAAAAACAGCTCATACCAGACAACCGGGAAGAGGATGGCTCCACAGCACAGCAGGTCCACCAGAAACAGGATCTCCATCCATAACCCGTACTCACTGGAGCCTTCCTCCGTCGACTCGATGATGATATACGCCACGTTTGCCAGGACCTGAAACCAAATTTCTTTTAGACATTTTATATACTTGTGTTTGTACACCACAAACCCTTTCCCAAAAATCACTGCTTCTCAAAACATGGAAATCAACAACATTAATAATATGATATTAATGATATTTTAATCCAGCCGTACATGTACTGTAAACTTTGCCCTCGCCTTTAATATCGCACCACTGAGCAAACGCGCCAATGAATGTGATTCACATGGAAAATAGGAATTATTTAAAGTGCATGAAAATAGATTAACTACTTCTAGTTAGGAGATTGTGAAATAATACCTACCAAAATGTAGCCAAAACAACAACAACAACAACAACAACAACAGTCTAACAATAGCCTCGTGTATTATATGTAATACACATATGACTGCTGTACAGAGCTTACAGTGTTTACATGCTAATAAACAGCACTGAATGATCAAGCATCATCCTGTTATATAAAAATCATCAAATTTTGGGTTGTTGTTTATTTTCTTACAGCAATCTGTCCTAATGCGCTTTATCCTGTATTCAGAGTCCCGGGGTACTGTAGTCTATCCCAGGAGGCGTGGTACACCCAGGACAGGGTGCCAATCACAAGAAGAATCAATGTGTCACGAAATATTCTACATTATTCTATACTGTATGTAACATGTAACCACAAAAAGATGAAAATAAGAGATTTCAGACTTTTTTTGCTGTCAAACGTCAGTTTCTGTGATCACCCATGTTACAATACTTTCACAATACAAGTCATTTCCTTTGCAACCTTGCTTTTTTTTCTTTCTTAAAGCTATGAACACAAAATAAAGCAACTTGTCATTTTACTGTACAGAGAAACTGTAAAGCCTTCTGACCTGGAGACTAAGGAATACAAAGGAACAGTTTTAGCTCCTACTGTAGCTCCACCTGAGACCCAATTCAAAAATGAAAGATTTCACGACTACACATTACCAAAAAAAAAAGAAAATAATAGAAACAATAACGTATCAAGTTTATTACTATAAACCTAGGATATGCCTTGTAGCTGGCATTACGAGCGGACTTTGGTTCAAGTTTAAGTAGATTTTTGTCATTTCCACCCTATACAGTTCAATACACTGTAAAACGGAACTGTCTGTTCAGGACCGAGCTGCTACATACAGTACAACATTAATTAACACCATAAATTAACAAAACTGGCAAAGATACCTAATTAGCTAACTAGCTAAGACAACAAATTAACAATAACCATCCAAAAAACAAAAAAAAAAGACAATATAAAGTGCTTAAGAATTCCACAGCGTGGAACTTTTCTACCTCTTCACCTAGTCATTAAAACAACACTAATAATTAGATATGCAGCAGCAATTTGAAGTAGAGAGCAATACAATTACCTAGCTCCCACTACCACCATTATCCAGCCAACACTATAATAAAATGCTTCTCATCAGACAATATGATTGTACAGTACCAGTCGAAAGTTTGGATACAGGTTTGGATGTATTTTTTACATTCTAGACCAATACTGGATCTTCTTAAAATAATACAATAACACAGATGGCATTAGGTAATTAAGCAACAACAACAAGTCAGTTGTTATTTTAAGATGGTCAGCTGTTCTGGAGCAGTATTGTCAAGTGCATTTGCAAAACTCATCAAGAACCATTATGAAACTGGCTCTCATGGAGACCATTCCCAGAAAAGTAAGATCAAAATTTAAATTTGGAGCAAAGAAGTCTTTTGGAGTTACCTGCTTCAAGTATCACCAATTAACAGCACTTGAGATTAGAGCCGTTAAAGACTTTAAAAAGCATAAGTAGCAGACATGTCTCAATATCAACTGTTCAAAGGAGACCAATGGATATTTTGGAGTTCTTCAGAATTATTGTACAATGTAGAAATAATCAGGAAAGACCCTTGAATTAAAAGGTGTGTAAAATCTTTTTTTTTTTTTTTTAGAAAAGAACACAGTTGACCAATCAGACAAATCAAACCAAAGTCCAAGCTATGAACTACAAAGAACTCTCCAGGTACTATTTGGAGACCAAACTGCATGAAGACTCAGATCTGGACGAAGGTATAAACCACTGTCAAGGTTTTGAGTGTTCCCAAGAACACTGGGCGTTCCATCGTCCTGTGATGGAAAAATCTGTCTAGTTAAAGTCAATAACCAACTTAAAAGGATCTTAATAGGAGCTGGTGACCAAGAACCCAAATGCCACCATTACATTCCCGCGGAAATCCTTAGCAGAGATGGGAGAAGCTGCCGCAAGAATAAACCTCTCAGAAATATTCCATTAATCAAGCCTGGATGGCAGAGTGGTTAGAGAGAATTCACTCCTGAGGAAAAAGCACAGGGTAGGCACCTCCGAGCAGAAGCATAAAAAATTCAGTCTAATCTGTTGAGACAAATATTCAACTAAACTATAAATTAAACTATTTCTATATCTGGCCAAACCAGATACTGTCCAACAACCTTCTAATACAATCTCCAGGATGAAGCATGGTGGTGATAGTATGACATTATGTGGCCAGCTCAGCAGAAGGGAGGGAAAGAGGGGCCAGAATTGAGGGAAGGATGTAGCCAAGTACAGAGAGATCATTGAAGAAAACATAGGAGGGCACACGACTGGTGTTCATCTTTCAGCTCAACAATTATCCAAAACATACAGTCATACAAAACATACATTACTGGTGAATGTTCTTGAGAGGCCAAAGCCAAGACTTAGAACATCTCTGTAGCATCTGGACTTGAAAATGCCAGGTCATACACCATTCCAATTCAAGATTAAGCCTCAGAGGATCGGACATGAAGTATGAGAGAAACTGTACAGATCTTGGTATGCAAAGCTCGTTGAGACGTACTGTGAAGGACTCAAAGCTGTTGCTAATGGTGCCTTCACTGAATGTTTATCTAAATGAGAGATTTTATGTTTATTAGATTTTTACATTTGCGAAAACGTCTAAGACCTTGGTCTGTGTGTGATATCATGGATGACATTGTATAGTAGGTTAATGGCTCAAAAGCGAAATTCTATGACAATAAATTCTTCCAAGAAAAGGGTTTGAATGCTTTCCAAGCTCACTGGAGAACTGGCCTTAACATAGACACAAACTTTCTGATGATGAACCTCAGAGGTTGTACAAAACTGCACATGTACCTGTAGGGGGATGACGATCATGAAGATCTTTTTGTCCTTGTCTGAGAGGATGTTTTTGACGAAGGCCCAGCCAGTCCCTATCAAAGCTATAGTGATGAACAGCAGTGCCCCCTTCAGCCTGCAGTGAAAAGTGTTTCAAAATATGCTTTGTGACCAAACAATTCTTTGTAAACTTTACACTGCCTTGTGGTTCATTGTACAGTTCGAGAACACTTACAGGTGGGTGATGTAGTAGACCACGGCCCAGCCTTCAATAGGAAAGCCTTGGTTGGAGATGTAGTAGTAATCGATCTGCAAAGCAGACAGCATTCCATCAAGAATGAAAAAAAGTGTAATTCTGGAATTATAGTTACAATGTATTTACAATGTCACAAAAGAACATGCAAATCAGCTAACATGGATCACTTATTACTTACTACAATTTATTAGTGACACTATGTGATTAATTACTCCTGAAATACAGGCCTTAAATCTAAACAGTCCAAACATATAATCCAGTGATCAGTTGGTGTCATAAGGTAAGAGTTATGTTTTGGTAGAATAGGCTTTTAAAAATGAATTTACAGTTTCAGATCTTCCACATCTAATCATCATAATCACAGAAAATCATGAATTAATAATCATAACGCTATGCTCACAGCATGGAAAATGAGTGAGAGAGTCTTGGTGAATGGAAGAGCTGCCATGAGCCAGTGGATTTTGTACACATCAGCTCTGTAGAAACAAGAAAGAAAAGAAAAAAAAAGATTGAGAAAGCAAAGAAAGCAAGAAACTGTATTAAATTAGCTCAGTTTTGTAACAGATAACGAAATGTTTGCGCTACAGTAACTCCTGTTGCTGTACCTGCGTGTTCGGAGAACATGAACCCACAGTGTCCCGATGAGAAGAAAGAAGACTGACATGCAGATGTAAAGTTTGGGGAGAGGGATTTCTCCTGCGGACAGGAAGCTGTCTGGATTCTTCTCTTCAATGTTGATCTGAAAGCAGACCACAGGGTACTGTTTAGTTTACTGATACTTATAATTCACTTTGTGAACCCCAAAAAAAATCATAAGGTTTGATTTCTTATAATGTGGTTGAAGCTACTTTAAACTCTAATGTGGTTCAAAGAAACCATGTCTGGTTCAAGCCGAGGTCTGGGGTTTGCTTAAGGTCAGTTAAAATGTCACCAAATTTAACTTCCTGTTTCAAGTGTCACTGTGATGCAGAAAGTAATGTTGGTCTCTGCAGAGGAAACGGAAAGCTTCCTCCATATATGGATAACTAAAAAAAAAAAAAAAAAGAATAATCTGCAGAATCATGTTACATTTAATCACACTGGTTCACACCAGCTTGAAGCCTTCGCTTCACAATTATTAATATATTAATCATATAATAAAATATATAAATCCTTTATTTAATTTTTAATTTAAGAATTAACTTGCCATGAACAGTTTTGTACCCAAGTCTCCACCAGTAAACAGTTGGAAACTTCAAGGGGGGGGGGAAATAAAAAATACACGTTACCTGAAACTAATTTCTTCTTAAACGACTGTGCTTTCGATTGCAGAGCACACAGTTCTAGAAAGGATTGATTATAAATCATGCTATCTGGTCTCACCCAAATTAGTGTGGCTTCCCTTTTGTGTCTGATTCCCATCAAGGTTTTTACCTCATGTTGTTTTTCATTTGCTGCTGTTGCCTCCAGATTTCTCATTAGGGCTAAACTGAAAAAACTACAAATGTGCAAATCTATACCTTATTATTATATTTTTTTCTTCATATTAAATTCAATTATATATATTAAACTAAAGAAACATTTTAATACGACAGGCTTCAAAGTGTCTTAAGATAACATTTGAAAAATGGTTGTTTAATGTAACCACTTCAGCAGCAACCTTATTTTGCCTCTCGTCCATTCCAACCCCTCAGCCGTACAAGTACACTAATCACCGGCCTGATCATCTGTCATCATCTGCATCTGTTTCTCACTGGTTCATCCCTTACCTTAGATGTTTTTTATGCCTTAATGATTCATACAGTAGGTCACTGTGTGGCTTAAACAAAAAACTTCCTCAAAACTGGTCAGAAACTGCTCGAGAAAGACTGGCTCTTTGGAAATATGGCCATAAGCTTATTACTATATGTTATTGCTTTATAATGCTATTACTGAGCTCTAAGGCAGCAAGTCTTTACGATGCATCAAGAGCCACGGTATGCAGGGTAATGTCATCGTACCACCAAGAAGGACGAACCACATTCAACAGGAGTAAATGTGGACGCAAGAGGAAGCTGTCTGAAAGCGATGTCCGGGTGCCAACCCAGATTGTATCAAAAAAACATAAAACCGCAGCTGCCCAACTCACTGCAGAATTAAATGTGCACCTCAACTTTCCTGTTTCCACCAAAACTGTTCGTCGGGAGATCCAAAGGGGCAACGTACATGGCCCGGCAGCTATAGCCAGCCTTTGGTCACTCGTACCAATGCCAAACGTCGGTTTCAATTATGCTAGCAGCGAAAATCTTGGGCTGTGGATAATGTGAAACATGTATTGTTCTCTGATGTGTCCACCTTCACGGTCTTTCCCACATCTGGGAAAGTTACAGTGTGGAGAAGCCCCAAAGAAGCACACCACCCAGACTGATGCATGCCCAGAGTGAAGCATGGTGATGGTTTGGGCTGCAATATCATGGCATTCCCTAGGCTCAATACTTGTGCTAGATGGGCCTGTCACTACCAAGGACTACCAAACCATTCTGGAGGAACACCAGATGGTTCAAACATTGTATTCCTGAAGGTGGTGCCGTGTATCAGGATGATAATGCACCAATACACACAGTAAGACAGTTGACATGAAAGTGAAGTTGAACATCTCCCATGGCCTGCACAGTCACCAGGTCTAAATATTATCGAGCCACTTTGGGGTGTTTTGAAGGAGCTTGTCAGGAAACGATTTCCTCCACCAGCATCACGTAGTGACCTGGCCACTGTTCTGCAAGAAGAACGGCTCGAAACCCCTCTGGCCACTGTGCAGGACTTGTATCTGTCATTCCCAAGACAAATTGATGCTGTATTGGCCGCAAAAGAAGGCCCTACACCATACTAATGAATTATTGTGGTCTAAAACCAGGCGTTTCAGTTAATAAATAATGATTCTCATTTGTACATTTTTTTAATGTTATTATTTATGAACCATATATATTTATTAAATTCTTAGATTATATTACCAGACTTCGGCAGCCGATGTTTGTGAAAGACATCTCGTCTGCATTTTGAATTACTGATTTAATCACACTCAATCATATTACGTGCCAAGTATACATATAGATGCCAAGAGCGTTGTGTATCCTCTCAAAGTTAAAAGGAAACCAATGTTAGATTAAATAAAATGTCGTGCCAAAGTTTCTGTCCTTCTCCCAGAAAAAAAAAAAGTTTAATGTGACAGTGAAACACTGTTTTGATAAGTGCGCTCGGTGTGCAGCTACGATTCATTATTTCATTCTTAATTTGTTTTAGTTATCAGAAACAATGATTGTGCCCTTATTATTCTTTAGACCTGCTATGTTTCGGGTGCGCAGGTATCGTCTTTTAGTCAGTACATAAGGATTGCGCTCGGTTTTCATACTATAGGCATGAAAGAGAGATCTCTGTAGAGTTGACCCTCCTACTGAATGGAATTGTACGAGGAACACAGACCTCAATTTGAATACGAGTTTTGTTCGGTCAAAGTCACAACCATAAGCTGAAGGCTTACAAAAACCCTAAATGAATTTATTATTTTCTTAATAATTAATTAAAATAAAATGTCTGACTCACGTCAATGCTGAACGTGAGTAAAGTCGCCTCTGGGTTGGCAGCTGTGGAGTAGAAGCAGTTGTGGAAGTAGAAGTTGTAGAGGCCTTGCTGCTCATCTGCCATTACATTGAAGTAAAACTGTAGAAGCAGAAGAACAAGAAAGTGCAGGTGTTAAATCGATTGCTCTTAACAGCAGAGGGTCTGGCTTTCTGCTGAGTCAGGTGTTATTGGTGTTACCCTCTTTAACCTGTGTGTGTGTGAGACACGGCAAAATTTAATCAACCAGATACAGAGAGAAGCCGCATTAATTAGTCATTTCAGATGTTACCGAAGGCTACGAGACTAACACTCATGGAAATACTCAGCTGATATACAGTAGGTGCCATTTGACCCCGGGGTGGGTGAAGGTCTAGATCTGATCTTTTCACTGAATCCCACACTAATTCAGTACGACCAACAGTAAAAATATATGTACCTGAAATGAGTAGTCCTTGTTTTTGAGCTGCAGGGGACACGAGTCATTAGACTTATTCTGCAAGAAACACACACAAAAAAACAAAAAAAAACAATCAGTAGTTCAGGTCAAAAGTAGCTGAAGCACGTTCCTCTGCACTAGCGATAATCATGTGTCATCCAGCAAAAAAGTAAATAATAAAAAAAAGAGTGCAAGTAAATATTCCTACCTCAGTTACTTCCCGCTTGGATCGATCCTTAACTAGAAGTGAAACAAAAAACACTAATCAATATAAAATATGGACAATCTGACTGGAAAAGAAAGTTGTAGAACGTTTTAAGTAAGTTGTTACATACAGCATCTTGGAAGTGCCCAGAATCTCCATTTTACAGTGGGGCAAAAAAGTATTTAGTCAGCCACCAATTGTGGAAGTTCTTCCACTTAAAAAGGTGAGAGAGGCCTGTAATTTTCATCATAGGTATATCTATGAGAGACAAAATAAAAATGAGTGAAAGCCTCCTTCCATCAGCAAGGGCACTGAAGATGAAACATGGCTCGGTCTCTCAGCATGACAATGATCCCCAAACGCACCGCCTGGGCATATATAAATACTTGTTTTCCACCATAACTTGCAAATAAATTCTTTAAAAGTCCTACAATGTTATTTTCTGGATTTCTTTTTTCTTATTTTGTCTCTCATAGTTGAGGTATACCTATGATGATTATTACAGGCCTCTCTCATCTTTTTAAGTGGGAGAACTTGCACAATTGGTGGCTGACTAAATACTTTTTTTGCCCCATTGTAAACGTTCTAGATCTGTTTTTAATATCTTATCATGGCCGTTTTATTCTTACTAACTTCCAAGACCAAGTTGAACGTTGTGTAGTTATTTGTTGTATCTTTAGAGAGGACGCTGTACTACAAACTATAACGAGTGAATAGGAAGTGGCAAAAAAAAAAAGGAAACAAAATAATTGCTTCCCGATTCACTTAAATGAAACTTATCAAAGAGTCTTCATTTGAATAAATATTATTTCAGGATATAATGTTTCAGTTACAGAAAGGATTTTGTCTGTTTTTTTTTTTCCTGACTGTAACTGGATGAACCGAAGATGAACAAAAAGTTGCAGCTGTACCATCAGGTTTCTGCTCTACAGTCTCTGGAACCCCACACTTGATCTGAGGAAACATCGTATTCTCTGCAGACGTCTTCATGCTCACACTGTAAAGAAGTACAAATCAATGACAATAAGATACCAGACATACACAGTGTTCATAAAGCTGAAAGGAACATACATAGATCATAAGCTGTTGTACTAAATACAGGATGCGGAGATATCACAGAAGGAAAGGGACAGTTGTTCTGAATAAATGCACTCATGCTAGTGTAGGGTTGGACCCCCTTTAGCCTTCATAGCTGCTTTAACACAGTCCTGGAAACATTGCGGGTTTTTGGTCCATATTGACATGATAGCTTCACACAGTTGCTGCAGATTTGTCGCAGCTCATCCATGATACAGTATGAATCTCCCGTTCTGCCACATCCCCAAGGTGCTCGATTTGACTGAGAGCTCTTCAGCACACTTCGGCTGCGAGCATTCCCCACTGACGTCTGGCATCAACAAGGCATTTTTGCTCACTGGATATTTAAACTTCAGACCATTCTCTGTAAACCCTAAAGATTCATATGTTCAAAGTTTCATGCTGGGTTTTAAACTTCAGCAGTTCAACTGGGGAGTGTAAATGTATGTACACCTGACCATCATCACACTCTCACTGAACATCACAATCTAGTTCAGTCCTCCATCACTATTATAAAAACCTCCATTCTTCTGGGAAGGCTTTTCACTAGATAGATGCTGGAGCGTGGCTGTGGTGAGTCGTGATCATTCAGCTACAAGAGCTTTAGTATTAGCACTAGTCAGGCACTGATGTTAGGTGAGGAGGCCTGGGCAGAACAGTTTGGATAAGAAGCACATATGAATAAGGTTTGGTTTAAGCAAAGTGTGATAAAGATTCTAAACTAAGGGCTATAGACATTATGGACTGCAGCACCTCAGAGAGTAAAAAAAAGTTTTACCAAGTCAGCAAACATACATGCCTTGGCTTACTTGCAGGCTGAGGATTTTAACTTACATTTTGCCCTTGAAGTTCAGCAGAAGGAGAACTACTGCATAATCACTGCTGGGCACCTTCTTCAGAATGCAGTAGTCCAAGCCATCGTCCTGCTCACGAAAACAAAATTAAACAGTTCCCTGAGCACACACTGACAGGCATTCATCACATACACCACGTCTCATCACTATGCCAGCATTTCACTTTGCACAATCTTACAAATCTCAAATCATCAGTGACTTAAAGCCATGTCTATATTTTATTTAAAACTTAAAAGGCAGCAGGAAGATCATCACTAATAACCAGGAGACGAGCGAGAAGTCTCTTCCTTACCAGATACGTGGAGAAGCCGTTACTGCTCGCACGATCCAAACTGAAACCGATCTGCGCAGAGATGCGAGAACAGAACAGATAGACTGCATTAATGCATCAGATAACATTTAAGCAAGATAACTATTAGCTGTGGTTCAGTGAAGCTTCTAAAATGATGACTGCTTGAGATATCAGCCAGGAGACTTCCGTCTTCAACAGCGAAATTATTAGGGTTTATTATTTCATCAGTGAAAGCCTATTAGAAATTATGACTATCATGCATGCACACACACTCTGAAAATCAGATATTTTAAAAAGTGTTTAAAGTCTGTAACGCACTATTGCGTTCCTGCAGTGTTTCCACCAAACACTTTCCCATCTGTCATTCTGTACAATGTGTACATCTACTTTTTGTTTCCACTCCAAAGGCAGTTTAGGGGAACAAAACTGAGCTGTCAGCAAAACTGGCTCAAGTGATCACACAACTCACTGTCACTGACGCGCACACTGCACACAATGGACGAAGGAGTACAAATGAACTCAATTAAATTACATTTTATTTGTATTGTGCTTTCAACCATGGTCATTGTCACAAATCAAACATAAGGAAAAATGTATAAATTGTAATGATCAGATTGTCTCTGGCGAGCAAATCAAGGAAAGATGGCAAGAGGAAGAAACCTTGAGAGGAACCAGACTCAACAGGGAACCCATTGTCATTTTGGGATATCACAGAGTGTGACCATAAATCAGTCTCTGGTATATCTGAGTGCACAAAATATACATGGACATTAAACAGTATATTAAAAGACTGAGCATACTAGCTGTTCTCTCCCTCTCTCTCTGTTAAGCAACACATGTTCCTACTAAGCTGCCAGTGATCCAGACTAGAGATGTTCCGATACCATTTTTCCCCTCCCGGTACAGATTCCGATACTTGGGCTCAGGGTATCGGCCGATACCGAGTACTGATCCGATACCTGGGTGTGTATCTGTACAGTGTATATATATTATATAATTGCTTTTTTTAAGTAAAATACTACTAGCCCTGTGTAACGGGTTCGACCCTAAGTGCACGGGCGACACCATGAAACACGGACACGAGGCGAGGCCGAGAAAAATGGGTAAGGAAAGGGTTAAAGGCTCTCTGCGGCCTTTTCCGCTTCTGCGGCAGGGATGCGAAGGCGGGCTCTACGCGAAAGTGAAGGTGCCGCGGGAGCTCGTGCAGCTCGTTCACGCTCTCCTCTCGCGGAGATCAAAGGCGCCCCCCTTTTTTAAGTCTCTGGGGCACATCACATCGCCCCGCTCTTGTGCCACTGTCTCTCATAAAATCCACCGCGTCGCAAAGTCCAGCTTCCCAGCAGTCAGACCCCGAGCTACACTCCCCGCATGTTCTGGAAGAGTTCTTGTAAGAACTATATTGTCAAGTTCATGTTTAAAAACCCATCAAGCACTATGATTAAAATGGCTCTCGTGGTTTTGTGAATTGGTGTGAGAGGAGCCTCCTCATCCTGAACGTGACCAAGACCAGGGAGATGGTGGTGGATCTCAGGAGGACCAAGTCTACAAAAAGCACAAGCCTACATTCTGGGTAAGGACATGGAGGTTGAGGAGAACCACAGATACAGTACATTGGAGTTCAGGTTTACAACAGATTGGACTGGAAATGCAATACAAATGCTGTTTACAGAAAAGATCAGAGCAGACTCTACTTCTTCAGGAAACTCAAGTTCTTTAATGTCTGCAGCAAGATATTACAGAGCTTTTATGAGTCTGTTGTTGGCAGCAGCCTTAGAAGCATTGACTCTAAGAAACCCAACAAACTCACCAAAAAGGCTAGCTCGATATTGGGAACTCCTCTGGAATGTTTGGAGCTGGTAGTGGAGAGAAGGATCCTACACAAACTGTTAATCATCATGGAGAACAACTAACGTCCTCACCAGAACCTACTGGTTAAACAGTTGAGCATTTCATTAAGAGAATGCCTCCGCTCCGCTGAGGCACTACAGAAACCGCTGAGAACACTACAGAAAATCTTTTCTGCCAACTTTAGTTAGACTTTACAACAACAACTTCTCAAACATCACATGAAATTCAATGTAAACATTTTTACCTCGTTAATGCACCTTAAATTGTAAAGTGTTTTTTTTCTTACCTCATTGCAATTCTTGCTTTTGTTGTTTATGAACAAGTAAAGTACTCTGTCTATTTCTCTGTCTATCTATAACATTTAGCCGAATCTGCATGTCTTTGGACTGTGGGAGGAAACTGGAGCATCTGGAGGAAAAACCCACCAAACACTGGGAGAACTTGCAAACGCCACACACACTTATCCAAATGTGGAATTTAACCCTTGACCATGGAGGTGCAAGGCAGCAGTGCTAGCAGGCTGGCAGGGGTCCTGGAGCCTATCCCAGGAGATTTTGGGGTAGTTCAGTGGTTAGGGCCTTGGTTCTCAAAGTGTGGGGTGCGCCCCACTAGTAGGGAATACAGACATGAAGAGCGTACACTCAAAACTAAACAATCACACAAAGAAATGGATCATTAATACAAGTAAATTAAAATAACATCAGTTGGGGGCCGGGAGAAAAAGTGGGGAACCATAGTGCAACAATAACGGTATGTAATTCTTTATTCCAATGTGTATGCTGATGTTTCTGCATTTTTGTTAAAAATTTATATTTTATCGGGCAGTACTAGTCTGGCATTTCTAGTTTCCAGTGTGGCAACAAAGCTGCTTTTTGATCCTTCAGGCGCTGAACAGAAGGGAAGATCCATATCGTTCTACGCTTTTTGTTGGTGAGCGGCATTTTGCAATGATCCCTAAATCATTTGTTGCGCTGTAGAGAATAACAATGTTTAAGCTTTCAAACGTATAATTTAGGCGGGTTTATATTAAAGACAATGCAGAGAGGAACTGTATATGGGTGTCTTCTTTGGGGGTTTATTTACGCAGCTATAGAAGCCGGAGATGCGAATATGTGAATATAAAACACTTTACCGCGATCACAAACCGAGTCAGTAGCGTACTGTATGTAGTGGGCATAATAACGTCAATGGATACATTTGTTACATGGACCACAAAAAATCAGCCGATTCAGCACTATCACCCTAATCAACCTAAAAGCCAGCCGAAAAGAAAATATGATGAGACCCAAGAAATTAGGAAGACACTTAGCGACAACACACTCCAGTCATGTTAATAAGCCACTCGACTTCTTTGAAAGAAAGCTGGCAGAATACAGACAGCAGGATAATCACATGGTAAAATCTGAATCAGTGGACAGCAAAGCACAAATGGCTTCATTCAAAGTTACATACAGAATTGGCCAGTGCAAAAAACTGCAAACGATTGATGAGCAGCTAATAAACATGGGGTCAATTATGCAAAGATAAGTGACAACGTAAGCCTTTTATAACAATTGCACGTGTATTTGATCTGTTTTAACTTGGTGTTGTTTGATCTTATTGGTTTAGAAATTGATATTTCAATAAACAGTAAACTTGGCCGATTTCGTTATTATTTTGTTGACAAGTGGGGCTTGAAAATTCGCTCACCCCCTTAAGTGGGAAATTACAGAAAATGTTTGAGAACCACTGGGTTAAGGCATTGGAAGGTCACAGGTTTGAATCCCACAACCACCAAGTTGCCACTGTTGGACCCTTGAGCAAGGCCCTTAACCCTCAATTGCTCAGATGTATAATGAGATAAAAATGTAAGTCGCTCTGGATAATGGCATCTGCCAAATGCCTAAAGGTAAAATGTAAATGTACTTTGGGCACAAGGCGGGGGTACAAAATGGATAGGGTTCCACTCCATTGCATAGCACGCACACACACACACACACACACACACACACACTCGTTGCCAAATTGCCGTAGCATGTGAATCAGCCTAATCTGCATGTTTTTGGGAGTAAACCGGAATACCTGGTGGAATCGTACCAGTTCTTGGAGGAGGGAATCGAACCCACAACCCTGGAGGTGCGATGCCCCAGAGCTTCAGGGAAGTAGGGTGGGATGTAAACATGTGAAAGCAGGTGACTCACTGTGAACTGGTCAATGCTGTCGGTTGGAGCACCGCTCACACTCAGGCTGTTCACCCTCACACTCATGTAGCCGTCCTTAAAGAAGCCAAACGTGTTGAGGTGAACTCTCTGACGGACATCATCCTGAGGAGAGAGAGAGAGAGAGATTGTTTTTACTGGCCAGGACACCCTGCACCTCCACACCTCATCCTTCATCATCATCATCATCACTGAGTGACTGATCAGACATCTCCAGCTGCTTGATCTCCACAGTCGTGCTGACAGAAGCTCTGGAGCTCTGCGACACCTCCAGCATCAGACTTTCTCCACACATTAATCCATATTTAATCCTCACAGCAGTGCTGAGCTTCACACACACACCTGACTAAACTCAACCACAGGAAACTTACCTTAAGCTCCAGGTGATGTAGCCGACACTCACCGCATGTCCATAGTAACGTAAGAATAAAGCTTACACATATAATAAACACATAACCTTTGTCGGTCGCCATTTTTAAAATGAAACCCCAGCTGCCACAAGCGTAAACAATCACTTCCGGGTCAAATAGCGTTGCATCCCTTTTCTTTTTTTTCTCCACCGGCATTCTCACAAAACCCACCTCCTTTCCTCATAACATAACCACATTTTTGTGTTTAAAGAAAACAAAACACAGCAGGAACCTTTCCTAAATAAAAGCAAGACTAGTTTTGCTTTCAATATCCGGTTTGTGTTTGACGTATTTCTTTTGTTTTTAACAAACGTTGATAACAAGCTCTCTGATTGGACAGTGTAAGAAAGAACAGTCCAATCAGGGTTAGGAGGCGGGGTATCCGGAATACGGTTAGGAAAAACGACGCGCCCCGCAGTGCCGGTGAATGCAAGGGAGAGTCGGTAGTGCGGTGGAGTTTAAACCTTTAGATATTTTTTGTGTTATGATTGAGGTAAGATTCTGTTTTTAAATCATTCACATAATATCATTTTATTGCATTATATAGGTCTCTACAGCAGCCTGTAGATTAGAACGTGCTGAGGGTCACAAACACGCTTCCTCTACTGAGTACTGACATTGTGTGTGTGTGTGTGTGTGTGTGTCATCCAGAGAGTTAGTAAGAGATTCACAGACCTGTTTATTTATGTGTTTAAAGTGCATTAGGAGGAAACAGTTGCAGTGTAATGTATCTCTAGTCTCTGAAAATAGCAGAATTCAATCCATTTAATTTTTATCTCATTATTTTTTAGATTATAAGTAGTCTAAGCATCAGCTGTACTGTAAGTAAAGATACACTGCAGTGTGAGTTCGAGTCTTCTGTGTCATTGGGGTGAAAAATGTCAGTGTTTGTATGCGAGAGATCTGACAGACACAGAGCGTTATGTGTAACCAGGTTCGAAGATGAACAGAATTGGAAGAGCTGGAGGGTTTTGAGAATGACACAAATATTAACTTTCACAAAGTTCGTGTTTTTAGATCTTTTGTCAGATGTTGCTAAGGTCGACTGAAGTATAATTACAAGCATTTCATAAGTGTCAAAGGCTTTTATTGCCAGTTACATTAAGTTTATACAAAGAGTCAACATTTGTAATAATTACTGTTGGCATGACACTCGACTGATGGTAGCGCTCAACTTTTCTTCTCTGAGTGGGTTCAGTCACAATTTTGCCTAAGAACACAGCCATGAATAAAGAGTGCTACAAAAACATCATCAGAGAGCAACTTCTCCTAACCATCCAAGAACAATTTTGTAACAAAAAAAGTCTTTCCCAGCATGATGGAGCGACTTCCATTAAAAATTTGTGGTCCCATAAATTCTGAACAAATTCCATGGATTGATTATGCAGGGACAGGCTGCTATCAGTTAGGATTTAGCCCAAAATTTGATTAACCTTACACGGAAGAGGCGGTACAGATAGTGGATGGATGGATTTGTTTATTTATTTATGAACTCACTGCATTTTATAACGGCGGCATGGTGGTGTAGTGGTTAGCACTGTCGCCTCGCACCTCCAGGGTCCGGGTTCGATTCCCGGCCAGGCTCGATTCCTGTCTCTGTGTGTATGGAGTTTGCATGTTGTCCCCGTGCTTGGTGGGTTTCCTCCGGGTACTCCGGTTTCCTCCCACAGTTCAAAGACCTGTAGATTAGGCTAATTGGCATTCCAAAATTGCCCATAGTGTGTGAATGAGGGTGTATGTGAATGTGCCCTGCAATGCATTGGCACCCTGTCCCGGATGGACCACGCCCCATGCCCTAAGTCTCCAGGGATACGCTCCAGGCCCCCCACGACCCTGAATGCAGGGTAAAGTGGTATAGACGATGAGTGAGTGAGAGTGTAATTAAAGAATGACTTTGTTCAGCTTCGTCATTGATTTTTTTTTTTCTGCTGTAATCACAGACTAGCGTGGGGTGACAGGATGTCGAGTCACACACTGCTGCTTCTGTATGGGAGTCAGACAGGCACGGCCCAGGACACAGCCGAAAGGATCGGTCGTCAGGCACAGAGGAGGAGGATCGCAGTCCGAGTGCAAGCTCTGGACACATACAATGTGGTCAGTATATGCATTTAACATAATGAGGCACAATAAATCATTAACATATTCAGTTTTCATCAGAATTATGAATGAGTACTTCAGTGTGTGTTGTGTATCAGATTGACAGTTATCAGCTCATGTCAGTGTACTAGTGTTGAAATCGTGTGTCATGGGAAATTCTCATGCTTGTGTGTTCATCAGGTGAATCTGATATCGGAGGCTCTTGTGGTGTTTGTTTGCTCCACCACAGGGCAAGGTGACCCTCCAGACAACATGAAGGTAGGAAAAAGTGTGGTGTAAATAAGGGTTCTGCTGCAGTACTGCTAAAACACACCCTTTAACGTTTGTTAGCTATAGTGTATTGTAGCTTAAGTGTGTAAAATGACCTTGTGGATCGATTCCACTATCATGCCAGAGGTTTCCTTCTAAGCCACTGCAAACTGTATGTTACATTAGCGGTCTAACCAGTAGAGCTGCGATAGTTTTTTGCATTGTCAGCTTCGATTCAATTCGATAAAGCAGCACTAGTGTTTATTGTATATTTTTAATCAACTCTATTTCTTACAAGTATTAAAAACTACTAAGCATATCCAATATGGATTGAAATGTTGTTGTGTACCTTGTGTTGTCACGTCTCATACCAAGCAAGTTTGTACTTCAAACCTTCTACTCTAGTCTGGTAGGTGGCGGTATTGCATTAAAAGCTTATAAACTTAAAAGCAGAAGAAGAACCAATACTCTCGCAAAACATGGAAGATGGAACCATGAGGTGTCACGGTGTCATAGTGGGCAGCACTGTGGCCTCACACCTGCAGCGTAGAGGGTTCAGGTCTGCGTGCATGGGGTTTGCATGTTCTCCCTGCGCTTGGTGGGTTTCCTCCAGGACTTCTGGATTCCACAGTTCAAAGACATGAAGAATAGGTTAATTGGTGTTTCCAATTTGCCTGTTTTTTTTTTTGTGTGTGTGTGTGTGTCCTGAGATGGATTGCCATCCTGTTTCCGCCTTGTGCCCTAAATCTCCTCCTGTAGACCCCAGACCCAAATGACCCTATACATGGGATAAGTGGTATAGAATAATTGTAACTATGACAACTATAATAAATAATGGATTTGGCTTGACCTATAATTTTTTTTCTGGAATAACCCAATAGCAAAAATACTGTTTTCCTTTAGCAAACGTTTATTGTCCACCTGGACTGAACAAGCTGTAGACTATTTAGTTATGGTTAGGTTTTTTTGTAAGGTGATGTGTGATTGCTATTGATGCATTTTAATTAAAGCCTTGTCACATGCTGTGTGTCCTGTATAAGTCGGAGGTTGTGTTCTGAGCAGTGCTGAAAAGGGGGTAGAAGTCCTTCGGTAGCACTGATGTGAAATCTAAGTAGTTGTATATAAGAGTTGAGGATTATACCTGCAAGCTAAAGCTGTTTGTGTCCTGCAGAACTTCTGGCGGTTTCTGTTCAGGAAGTCGTTACCCTCGGGATCTCTGTGTCGCCTGGACTACGCAGTCCTCGGCCTTGGTGACTCCTCATATCCTAAGTGAGATTTTCCATAAAATCAACCTCGCAGCTTCAACTAGAGTGTGTTACATGAGTATAACCAACCTTTCTTGTCCCATGTTTTGTAGAACTGAAGTGGACTTGATTAGATTACTGTATATGCCAAGACTTACTGTATAACTGCTGTACTCCAGTGAGCTCGAATCATTGTCAAAGATCTAGATTTTTAAAGGGAATATTGAGCAAGCAAAATGTCAGGATCCTATGAAGCCCCTAAAGGCACATGGAAAGAATAATACATAGAAAATAAATTCTTCTTAGAATACACTATATTGACCAGTATAAGCCAAGTACTTGGCCGGACATGCAATGACACTGTATCTAAATACATATACTTCAATATGGAGTTGGTCCACCTTTTGCAGCTGTAAAAGCTTCCACTCTTCTTGGAATGCTGGCCACAAGATATTGGAGCGTTTCTGTGGGAATTCATACCCATTTATTCTGAAGAGCATTTATGAGGTCAGGCACTGATGTAAGGTGACCATGTTGGAGGTATGTGATCTCCATTCCAGTTCATCCCAAAGGTGCTCAATGGGGTTGAGGTCAGGCTAGTGAAGTTTTTCCACACTGAATTCCTCAAACCGTGCCTTTATGATCCTTGCTTTATGCACTGGTGCACAGTCATGTTGGAACAGGAAGGGGCCGTCCTCAAACTATTCCCACAAAGTTGGGAGCATGAAATTGTCCAAAATGTCTTTGTATGCAGAAGCATTATGAGTTCCTTTAAATGCATGTAAGAGGCCGAGCCCAACTCCTGGAAAACATCTCCACACCAGTTCCAAGGTCCATAAAGACATGGATGTGCAAGTTTTGTTTGGGAGACCTTGGCTGGCCTCAATTGCACCTCAATCTGATAGAACACCCTTGAGATGAATTAGAGTGGAGACAGTGAGCCAGGCCTTTTCCTCCAACGTCAGTATCTGACCTCAAAAATGTGCTTATGGGAGAATGGTCAAAAATTCCCATAAACACACTTCTAAACCTTGTGGAAAGTCTTCACAGACGAGTTGGAGCAGTTATAGCTGCAAAGGGGGCGGGGCCAACATCATATTAAACCATATGCACTAAGAATTGGTTGTAACTCAAGTTCATATGCATGTAAAAACAAGTGAGTGAATTCTTTTGGCAATATAATATAATAAAATAAAATATAATATAATATAATATAATATAATATAATATAATATAATATAATATAATGTATATTTCTCTTGGTGTAATCTTTTTCATATTTATGTCCCGTAAATGACTGAGTAGGACCCAGACATGTAAAACATTAGATGTTGCCAAATGTGGTTTTATTCATCCAGGGAAGAATTTCATGTTTATGCAAGTAAAAAACTTTTGTTCATTTATTTATTTATCTTTTGTTAATCAATCTTTGTCACAATAAATGAAATAATGTTCACACTGAAATGTTTCAGCTAATTTAATTGTAGTTCCAGGTTGTAACATCAGAGGAGGTGAATACTTATGTACACTAATGCACATTTATTAATTCAAGACAATTTACTTACTCAATTAATTAAAAGTCAGCGCTTATCTGTAGGGAGCCAGACCTTGCTTACTTTAGAAATGTAACGCTTACAATTCACTTGTTTTTTTTTTTTATTCTGGTACACTCCAGGTTCAACTTTGTGGCTAAGAAGCTCTATAAGCGTCTGCTGCAGCTTGGTGCTAATGCGTTACTTTCTGTTGGCCTGGCTGATGATCAGCATGACTTGGGGTAAGAACCAGTATGCGTGCACAGTTGTTACGGGATTGCTCACACTTGCTGAGTCTGTTGATCAGGCGGATGAGTTTGAAAGGATGTGAGTACTGAATGAGTCTCGACTGCATATAAAGGTGAATATGTTGTAAGGTTGCGCTATAACTGATATTTTATCCATATAGAAGTTCATAATCAGATATGAGTTTCACACCGGATAGGAGATCTGAGCACCATGTCCTTTGTGGCTGTTAATCAAAACTTTTCTTGTCTAGCAGTTGTGCTTATTTATCTAGTATCTGATTACAGGCTGTTTTTATAGTCATGCTGCATCTCCTGCCTGTGAAGCATAAGTGATCGATAGCGCTCACTATCCATCGGGGGGGCGGGGGGGGGGGGACATATCCGTCGCCTTGCATTCATCATCCATCATCGTCACACTTTACATTTAACTCCTAAACCATTCATGGGGATTTGATCAAACGTTTACAGAACCTGAAAGTGTAGATGGAATTATTAGGAGCAGAACTTTCACTGCGCATGTGACACGTCTACCTTAACAGACGAATAATTTTTTTATACAAATATTTATACACCTTACAAAAAATCATTTATGCAAATATTTCCTTTTTGTCAGGTTGCACTCAGAACCAGTTATTGTTGATTGATCTGTCTTGCAGGCCGGATGGAGTGATTGATCCGTGGTTGAATTTGTTCTGGCAAAAAGTTCTGACGCTTTATCCTCCCCCGACTGACTTAAGCCCCCTTCGTGATGAAGATCCGTGAGTCTACTTCATCTTCTAACTCAAGCCTTTGTTAAAAGTGTTAAATCTCTGGAGCATGCGGGGTTAGCACGATGGTATTCGCATTAGCACAGGTGTGTATTGATTTCCTTTGTATTTTGCTCCTTGTACAAAAAACTGTAAAAGCTTTGATTATGAACGATTTCAATTTAACAATAGTAATCAATAAGCAGTAGTCCCGCCCATGACGTGTGACCTGATTCTTTTAACTTTCATTCCTCATCAAACAAGAAAGATATGAAGACTTGATTGACTTTAACAGTTAGTCTGTGTTTCCTGCAGACTTCCCCCTCGTTATGTTTTCCACTTCCTGGATGATGCTACAGAGAAGCCTGTTGTGAAGCCCTCGCTAGCAGACAGCCAGGCTCCGCCCTCTTCAGCCCGTCCCTTCCCTGCTCGAGTGGTGTCCAATCAGAGAGTAACGGCCCCTGGACATTTCCAGGATGTGAGGCATATCGAGTTTGACATCACCGGCTCAAACATCCAGTGAGTTGTAGAAACAGTGAGGTTTTGAATGTGTACCTTAGAGTTTGTGAAAAACTTCAGACCAGTTGGAGTCAGTTTTGTGAAACATTATTAAACTATTAACATATTTTCATGGTAAAACCTCTTAAACAGTAGTGTTTAATAAAGGCTGTGTGGGACAGGTACAGCGCGGGCGATGTGCTGATGATGAGGCCGCGTAATTCCCCAGAAGACGTGGATCAGTTTTGCCAGCTACTCAGACTCAACCCTGACCATTACTTTGTGCTCAAACCCACAGATAACAACACAGGTGTGTGTGTGTGTGTGTGTGTGTGTGTGTGTGTGTGTGTGTGTGTGTGTGTGTGTGTGTGTGTGAAAGCAGATTGCTCTTCATTTTTTGTTCTGAGTGTGTGTAGTTCAGTGCCTCTGACTCATCTCTCCCAGCTCCTGTCCCTGTGCGTCTCCCCCAGCCGTGCTCCATCAGGTTCCTGATGCAAGAGTTTCTGGACATCGCCGCAGTGCCGCGGCGCTCTTTCTTTGAATTGCTCGCCACATTCACCACTAACGAGCTGGAGCGCGAGAAACTTCAAGAGTTCAGCTCGGCACAGGGTCAAGACGAGCTGCACAGTTACTGCAACAGACCACGGCGTACAGCTCTGGAGGTAAAAGTCTCACACGCGGGTGCTTGACTCCTTAACGTGACTTCTGAATTTCTAGGTGACTTTTTTTTTTTTTTACTAGGTTAGGTAAGTCTTTGTAAATGTGAATAGCTAAACATAAATATTTACAAATCCCGAAATGCGAAAAATGAGCAAGGGCTCCCTGCCCATAGACGGGGCGGGCTGAAGAACTAAACATCAACAAGACCGAGTACAATGTCTGTGGCCAAGATGGCCCTGCGAGACAGACAGGACAACCCAAGACACGGTTGCTCGTCCAACTCGGACCAGACACAAGACATAAGTGGTGTTCTTAAAGATGCCTTTGATCGAGCAAAGTGGAAAAATAGCATGCAGAAAAGATGACCCTGCACCAAGGTGGGAAAAACACTAGGAATCAATATTCAATATTAAATACATTCACTTCTATGAATTTACACCTATTTGGACAAGGACACAATTTTCATAATTTTGGCGTTATGAAGCACCAATGGATCCGAAATAAAAAAAAAAAATCAAGATGTGACTGAAATTTTGACTTTAGCTTTAATTTAAGGGGTTTAAAACAAAATGCATTAATTATAAAGGAATCACAGACTTTTTGTCAATGTTCCTCAATTTCCACAGGCTTCAACTGTAATTGGACAAACTAGCATAATTATTAGGTTAGGATTATTTTAAATACTTGGATTTCTGGAGCCCAATGCCGTCACTGATGCTGAGTTTCTCCTCTTGACGTGTTTTGCCAGGATCTTTACGTTAGCCGCTTGCTGCTTGACATGCTAAAAAGTTTCATAAAGTTTTACATACAACTCAATTCACCGATCAGCTATTGCATTAGCACCACATAGCATTAAAAACATTAACATTAAATCCACCTATGTTGAGGTTCCCCATCACATACAGCTCTGAACCTGAACCAGTTTGCAGGCCCTCCAGGATTTTGCGATGCCGTGATCTTGACTATTAAAGCAAATTCAACTACAGTGAACCTAAATTCTACACGTCCAAGCAATTTTGCTACCCATTATCGCGGAGAATTTTAAATTGAATGAAAATTAAGGGGTTCACTTTTCTGAGCACATTTAAAAGAATATGCAGAGATAATTTGTTCTAATAATAACTTCTTACATTATTAATTACATTATATTATATTGTAATTATTATGGAATATTATTATATAATAATTATAAATATTCATTTACTTTGATGTTTTGTTAATTTTTATTTCTGATTTAATATTATAATTGTTATATTAAAAATTTTATATTATTGTTAAATTTTATTTTGTCATGTATACCAAAAAGAACAATTTATTACTTTTGCCAGCAATTAATGTTCTATGCGCATTGATATTTTGGGATTTACCCTTTTTTTTTTTTTTTCTTCTTTTTTTTTTAAATGCATATTTTGTTAGAATTTTTTTTTTTTTGGTAAGAAACATTTTAGAGGTGTAGTTCTCACTGGACCAACTTGCTATCACTTTTTATTTAAAGAAATATCTATTTTTGCAACGTTTCCTTGATCCTGCAATTTTTACAGTAAAATGTCTAAAAACTTGTGCAAAACTAGCATAAGAAAAGTTGTCGCGAAATCAGGATTTTTAAGACACAACAATTGCAAAAATTTATAAATTTTATATTAAATGAAGTACAAGTATGTATCATGTCGTGTAATGTCAGTTATGCCTTTACAAACTCATTCTAATAATTACATGGAGTGGCTGATATTTCATGTGCTTTTCTAAGTAAACGCCTGTGATGCAAATGCAAACTCCTCTTGAACCCATTAAAAGCCCACTCACACAGGTAGAACTGAACAAAGAAAAGCTGTTCACCAATAATACCTTTTAATTAGGGGGTTGTTAACCTTTATTCAACATGTCTGCTGTTGAAGCGAACACAGACCTCCCAGTATACCAAAGATTAAGTTTTAAACCTGTTTGGAAGCATGCCCACAGTCCCTTATCATTGATGTCCTATATATCATATATATCATTGATGTTATTGAGGGGAAGGTGAAACATGAACGGATTGACCATCATTAATTAATCCTGATTGCTCTTTTTTCCATTAGGTCCTGGCAGACTTTCCTCATACAACCGCCGAGCTGAATGTCAACTACCTGCTTGATTTATTTCCCGAAATCCAGCCACGCTCTTTCTCCATAGCTTCTTCTCTCCTGGTAACGTCCTGTTTCACCACCTCTGATTTAGAATGTTCATTACCATAGTCACAGTTTGTGCTTTGAAGAACACCGTGCTCTCCGTGTTCTGTCCCAAACATCCTTTTATTTTTAGAGATTCAATTTTGGATTCTGATGTTGACTTACATGGTGATGAAATCTTTCACCAAATGGATGTATATACTATAGCAATCAGTAAACTGTAAAGAGAACTTCTTTGAGTTAGTCCATAAGGTGGCATTCAAGTCAAACCAAGACATTTGAGTGGATAAACAGGAAAAAATGGCGGATGTGACAATGAGCCTAGTTGTCATAATGTGCAAGTGGAGTTTGTGAATGATTGTGTGTGCAGATGTGTCTCGTATGCAAGTTGGCGATAAGTTATTAGTTTATTTATTTTATTATATATTATATATTTCTTTCTCCTTATTGATCACTCACTGAATGTTCATGAGAACGACTGCAGTGGGCTCAGAGCCATCTCAGGTGAGATCGCCATTTATGGACGTATGACCTTCTTTAAAACATTGAAATTTACAGAAAACTTCAAGAACAGTACAGTGATGAGACTCTTGGCTGCAGTAAATCGTTTAAATGGTGCCAATCAGTTTTATGCCTTTTTTTCAGTTTTAAGTCCTGGTTTGACTTGAACAGCCCTCCTACAATGCATGAATATCTACAGTAGCTATCCTATCTTTTTGGGAAATGAAGGAAGACAGTGTGTTTTTAACCTTATGATCTCTTTCTAAACTTTCCAGGCACATCCTAATCGAATCCAGATCTTGGTGGCAGTGGTGAAGTATAAAACCAGACTCGTCAAGCCACGTAAAGGCCTTTGCTCTTCCTGGCTGGCATCTCTGGAATCCTCTTCTGGTAGGAATGAATGCTTGACCTTTTATTGTGTTCGGGAATCATGTTAAAGTAGACATTAAGACATATGAGACGAGGGATTTGGAGAGGTGGTTCCATTTTTGCTTGGAGTCCCTCTGATTGTATCTTAGAAAAGCCGAACCACGCCCGCAACAACCCACACCTCCCAAGCCCAGGCCAGCCCAGTCTCTCAGCCGCAGACAAAGGCACTCTTTGGCGAGTGTGTGTGTACTTGCCCTGTGATGAATTGGCCCCCATCCAGGTTGTGCTCCGTCTAGTGCCACGAGTCCGGTGAAATAGGCTCTAGGCTTCCCGCAACCCTGAACAGGAGTTAAAGATCTGACATCACATATTTTATTCAAAGATCACCATGTTAAAATAATGCCAGTGTGAACAGACAATGTATACAGTGTTTGTTAGTATACATCTGCTAGATTTTATTGTACTATGTTACAGTATGTATTATAGCTATTGCATTTGGTAAATAATAATAGCGCTGTGTGGTTTAATTTAATTGAATCTATAGTTGGCCGATTCGATTTGTTGGTCCGATGGGTCAGTAATCATTGGTCATAATCGATTCACACTTTTTCAATTATTTGGGAATGGTCATAGCTATAAAATGAAAATATAAACAGCTTGCATCTTCTGGAAATACTCTCGTTTTGCAAGAGTATCACTTTTTTATGAGTTTATGAGTGACTGGTACAAACCAACAACACCAAAATTCAATTATTATTTATAAACACGAAGGTCGGCTGTTCTGGAACCTTTCTTGCAGGAACAAGTGCATTTGCAAAACCCATCAAGCATCATGATGAAACTGGTGTCTCATGACGAACATCCCAGGAGAGCAAGACCAAAACTTACCTCTGCTGCGGAGGAGAAACTCATTAGAATTACCATCCTCAAAACTCACCAATTAACGGCACCTCTGATTAGGCTTTACAGATGATAAGTACAGTAGCAGACACACCTCACTATCAACTGTTTAAAGGAGATTATTGCATATTTTGGACGCCTTCGAGATAATCGAATAGGTTGTGATGCGTCTTAATTGAGAACAGGCAGATTGGAATTCATACAACTTCTTGCCTCTGCGACTGCATAGGGTGCTCACTGACTCTGCACCGACAGTGCGGATATTTTATTTCAGTCATGGAGAACAGCAAAGACAATAGTCGGGGGAGTAAAGTGAAATTTGAGAAGAGTGATTTTGTAAATATTTGGTGCACTAAGTAAAACTTTAGAGAAGTCACCAAAATTGAACTGTGTTTGAGAGAAGTTCACTGAGCACAGATGTCTTGATTTGTGTATGTGTGTCGGTTCAGAGGACGGACGCATTCACATTAGAGTCACTTATAATTATGAATGTGAGCTGTCATGACATGCAAATCTGATCTGACCAAAAAAAAACAATGGTCTGATCCATGGGAACGAATTCTCGATGCATAATGTTGAGCTACGGACTTGTCTCGTTTTTTTTCGGTTGTGGAGCTGATGGACTCTTCCACAGATGTAAAGACTCATCTTCATCTCAGGGTCGTACCCATACACCTAAGTTTCGTCACCGCTAATGATCCTCAACGCTACGCTGTCTTGGTTCTTGGCAGACTGATGCAATGTTCTTTTTGCTCCTGGGTCAGCAGCCTGGGGATGAACTTTATCCAGCTCTTGAATAGTGTGTGCCACTTTCACATGGAATTTCACGTTCACTCTTTGTTCTAACTTGCTGTCCATGATGATGGCAGATGTGGTAACGCACAAGGTCAGATTAGGACCAGTTGCACAGCTCCTAATGTACACAGGACGATGTCTTTTGGCACACTGACTTATGAAAGTCGGCGCTCCCTGTTACAGTGTGTGAACCCTTTGCTGCCATCTGTTGGCATGTTACAAAACTAGTCTCGGAACGTTTGATGCTTAGGACAAATCATTCAGACACTACAGACATTAATACTGTTCTACTGAATCATAATGACTTTTAAAATGCCCAAAAGTCTAACTGAATTGAATCAACAGTCTAACTATGATTTCACAGCATTAGTGATAATTGTTAAAATCTAGACAAAGTTTGTGCTTATTGGACCAGACTTTTTTTCAGACCCTGTGCTCAGACATTAAGCCTTGTTACTGTATGCAGGTGACGTCTGTGTGCCTTTATGGGTGAAAAAGGGTGGCCTAAAGTTCCCTCAGGACCCTGACAGCCCTGTGATGATGGTAGGGCCTGGAACAGGAGTTGCTCCATTCAGAGCTGCCATACAGGAGAGAGTAGCTCAGGGGAAAACAGGTTAGTGCTGTGTGCTTTCTCATTTCCAAACATCTTCTGTCTGCTCGGTTGCATTTGGGTTAAGAGAAAATGTATAAAAGTTATAACCATATGCCCTTTTGTCCGTTCTCTCCTTCCTCAGCTAATGTCCTGTTCTTCGGTTGCCGGTCCGAGTCCAAAGATTTCTACTGTCGCGATGAATGGGAGCAGAAAATCCAGGCAGGTCACATGACCCTGTTCACTGCCTTCTCCAGAGATCAGGTGAGCAGAACCAGAACCTCTCCTGATGGAGAGAATAAATTTGATCTATAGATCCCAAAAGTTGAATATAAAGATATAATATTATTCGGATAATGAAAGAAGTCCTGATTTAGTGTTAAGGAAGAGTATAAACGTTAGTTATAATAGGTGTTTTTAAACTATTACACATAAGTGAGCCAGGTCATGAGTGAGAGCAATTAGTTCTATATTTTTTTCATATACAGTATTTTTCATGCTTGACAATAACATGTACACAAATATGCTGTGACGCACATGAAGCATGCATGCGTTTTAATGTTGTGCATCATAGTTGGATTATAGACAGGAGAAGAGATCTGAGCTCTACATCAGGATTAATGACCTGAATATTTCCACATCAGATAATCAAAACGTGTCATTGTTCACGTTTAAACGTTATTCTGCTTTTAATAGGACTGTTTAAGTAAAGCAGAATTATTGGCACCCATGAAGAGGACACAAATACAAAGACATGGGGCAAAGATATTGGTTTTATCCACCAAGTATTCCGTGACACATGGAATTTTATTCCGGCTTGTAAGGTGGACATGTAGTATACAGGGCATGAACTGCAGTATCAAAATCATTGTTTTTGTGTTTTTGATTAGGAGGATAAAGTCTATGTTCAGCACAGAGTAAAGGAACAGGCCAAACTGTTGTGGGACCTGATTGTGAACAAGAACGCTTTCTTCTACATAGCAGGGTAATTATTAACTGGTTTCAACATAAAGGAATCCCTATGCATGTTATGTCGTTAATAATATTAATGCAACATCAAGACCTGCATTTCATTTAATTGCAACCTTATAGCCCACATGTTCATTTACAGTCTGATGCTTTAAGTGAATCGGTAAATGTATCGGCTCTTTCCATGCTCAGGAACGCCAAGCAGATGCCCACGGCAGTGTGTGACGCGCTCAAAGAGGCTTTTCAGCAGGAGGGAGGTCTATCAGAGAGCGAAGCTCAGGAAATGCTGGACACCATGGAGAAAACTGGACGCTTTCAGAGTGAAACCTGGTCCTGATCAGCACACATGTACAGTACATACATCATATCTTCTGGGTCCACATGGCCTTTAGTACCAAAGGAATACTAAAGTCAACTGAATACACACGGCTCTGTGCAGCTGAAGACACGACGTACAGACCGAGACTTGTATCACCGATACACACGCAACACATGTACAAGGTTACATGCTATGAAAAGAGTCAGGGTTTTTATTATGAGTGCAGTTTTATTTAACAATAAATATTCCGCCATATCAACAGTAATAACCCATTTTTGGATTTGAATATTTAATGTCCCTGATTATTTGAACGAGTAAACAATAAGAGTTGTGTGATCTAATTGAATCAGTTTCAATTCAGAATTAATTAATGCTCTTTGAATAAGGGAAACTTTTCCAATATATAAAATTACATTTCTAAAACTGATCAATTCCTTAAAAATACATCACGGTTTCTGCAGAAAATGTACAACTTCCATCGTCCACATCAGGCGAGAATATCTCCTTTCCTTCTTCTTTTGAGTTTATGTTCAGTTGGTGCAGTGTCTACTGGACTGGAGTGTGGCGCAGTAGGGAAAAAACATCATTGCTTTGTATCAGACATGACATTTAACCAATCAACAAGTTACACCAGCATGTTTATGCTGATTGGATACTTTTAATACTTTAAAACCTGCTATAGTAAATATCGCTATCTGAGACACATCACATCATAAACATTGTAAAATTGCAATGTGCAAAATTTAATTTGAATCATGGGTAGGCTGTTGATTCGATTCACAGCTCTTTTTTCCACAATGTCGCTTTGAACTGACCCTAAACAGCAAAAAACGTCACAATTGTTAAGATTCTAGCATGCATTGTATTGTTGGTGTTGCTTATCCAGAAGAGGAATTTAAAAAGACCAAGTTATGCAAAATATGTTGCACTGTTCTGATGTAACTACACTGATGTATGGTAATAATGTGGGAATAAACCCAAGACTGAAATGAACAATGGATTTGCTCTTGCTTCTACGTTCAGTGTCAAGTTGAAACTACAGATAATCATTGCCTTTTATAATGACGTAAGTAAACGAGATGATCTGTACAAGGGCTACAGGAAAAGGTCTGTGACTGGGCATCAGCCACACCAGGCATACTCCCTCTTATTTCGTCATGATTATTAAGTGTTGTGAGATTGTGGTATTTTTGTACCCAAACCAGTGTTATCATGATATAAAAAGTTTTTTATTCCAAGATGGCTAACGTCTGAGTTACTAGACTTTTGGAAAAGATCAGGTGATGACTGTCTTTAGCCGAGACGTAATTAGTGTGAGATACTGTACCTGGAAAACATTTCCACAAGACTAATTAGATGTAAAATCTAGAACTAGGTTAAATCAAAATTAAGATGTCTTTGATAGAAAGCTTTCGGTATAATGTAGTGTGAAATTAGTTAACATCCTGCTTCTTCTGGTTGGAGACTGGGGATGTTCCACTTTACTGTAGGTCTTGGACTCAGCTGATGCAGAAAGCTGTTCTCTGATGGCTTGTGACTGCAGTCGCTCAATAGTTCAGGACTGAAATTCTACAAACAGTTTTGTACCCGAGCCTCCAATAACGAAAATGGACTTCGCTGAAACACCTCTCCTGTTACAGTGAACTAACATACAGTATGACTGCAGACCAATCCCTGCTATTCATTTTCACCCCAATGATGATGGGTTCCCTGATGAGTCTGGTTAGCTCTCAAGGTTCTTCTTTTTGCCATCTCAGGAAGGTTTTCCTTGTCGAAGTCACCCTCTGCTTCCTTATCATGGACAATCTGATCATTACAATTTATACATTTTCCTCACACTTTTCAAACTGATTCCTGTAATGAATTTCGATTTTGTAAAGATGTTTTGCAACATTGACCATTGTTAAAAGCGCTATATAAATTAACCTTAATTGAATTCTGTTTACTTAGAAGTAAATAAATCCTGTATCCATACTGTACCCTAATGCTGGAACTCTATCCTGTTATGTACATGACTTTAATCCTGGTGGAATCTTACACAGTTGTCTGGGTCAAGTCATTTTCAGACACTGCCTAACATGTTCAGTTTTACTTGTTTCTAGTCCAGAGTACAAAAATACACATTTTGTCCTTCACCGAAGAGAGAATCTCCAGTGTGTAGTGAATATCCCAATATAAAACCAAATCTACAACAGCACATCCACAACGGTGTTTAAATGCTGGCCTTTTCACTCACTATATAACCCAAATATCTCTATATATCTATTTTACTGTGGCTCACTCATCGTCTATACAGTTGTGTTGAAAATTATTCAACCCCCACTGAAGTTGGGTGTTTTGGCCAGTTTGACATTGATTTTGATCATTTCAGTCATCTTGTTTATAATTAAATCAAAGATATATATTCTAAATAAATAACCACAAATGTCTTTTCTGTGCTCACATCATTATCAGTTTTATTCAACCCCCAAGTGACATTCATTCTTAGTACAACATCCTTTTCCAGTTATAACAGCTTTTAAACGTGAAGCATAGCTTGACACGATCTAGTGTCTTGCAGCGATCTACGGGTATCTTAGCCCATTCTTCATGGGCAAAAGCCTCCAGTTCAGTCCCATTCTTAGGCTTGCGCGCTGCGACTGCTTTCTTTAAGTCCCACCAGAGGTTCTAAATCGGATTTAAGTCTGGCGACTGCGATGGCCACCCCAAAATGTCTTCATCCAGCCTTTAATCTGCAACCATGCTCTAGTGGACTTGGAGGTATGCTTGGGATCATTGTCCTGTTGAAAGGTCCAACATCTCCCAAGCCTCAGGTTTGTGACGGACTGCATCACATTTTCTTCCAATATCTCCTGGAACTGAAGAGAATTCATGATACCTTGCACACACTGAAGCTTCCCTACACCTGCAGAAGCAAAACAGCCCCAAAGCATGATTGACCCCCCCCGCCATGCTTCACAGTAGGCAAGGTGTTCTTTTCTTGTTCTTCCTCCTCCAAACATAGCGTTGATCCATGGGCCCAAACAGTTCTAATTTTGTTTCATCAGTCCACAGAACACTATCCCAAAACTTTTGTGGTTTGTCCACATGACTTTTGGCATACTGCAGTCGACTCTTCTTATTCTTTGGAGACAGCGAGTTCTGGCATGGAGGCCTTCATTACACAGTGTGCGCCTTATTGTCTGAGCTGAAACTTCAGTACCTGCATCTGACAAATCTTTTTTCAGTTCTTCAGCAGTCACATGGGGACTTTTCTCCACTTTGCACTTCAGGTAGCGCACAGCAGTGGAAATCAGCATCTTCTTTCTGCCACTACCAGGTAGGGTTTCAACAGTGCCCTTTGCCTTGGATTTGCGAATGATGCTTCCTATGGTGTCTCTTGGAATGTTTAACATCTTTGCAATCTTCTTATAGCCATTGCCCTTATTGTGAAGAGAAATCACCTCTTCTCTTGTCTTCCTGGACCATTCTCTTGACTTCACCATGCTTGTAAACACACCAGTAAATGTCTAGAAGGAGCTGAGTATCACAGTCATTTTAAATCTGCCTAATTGGTGCTTGATTGCTGCTCGTTGACATCCACAGGTGTTTTCAATACCTGATCGAAAACACTTGAATGAACCCCTGTTCTTAAGAGTGGTAGTCTTTAAGGGGTTGAATAATTGTCAATGAAGAAATCACAAAAAAATATTTAATACTGTATTACAAAAACAATTGATATCATTTTAGTTGCATTTGGTTCTTTAAAAAGTCCTTGTAAGATTTCATTCTGAACATAATTACAAATGTACACTCAATTCCCTAAAACCCTTTACAGCATTGGGGGTTGAATAATTTTGAACACAACTGTATATAGGCTTTATAATGCATACAGAGTCGGGCCTGGAGCCTATCCCAGGAGACTTATGGCACTTTTCCACTGCATAGTACGACACGACACGGTTCAGTTCTACTCACTTTTGGGGGGTTTTCCACTGGGAACAGTACATAGTACCTGGTCCTTTTTTTAGTACCACCTCGGCCGAGATTCCAAGCGCGCCGAACCGTTACCAACCAAAACGTGACGTGTAAACATGGCTGGTCACTGATTAGCCGGAGAAAATCATCATTACTGCGTCACCGAGCTTGCGACACGAGACACAACAGAACCGCTATATTTAGAACAGCCAGAGAAGGATCGGACGCACCTTTTTGTATTAACCGTCAGCCTCTTTTGAAACAAACTCCTTCGTCTCGCTGTTAAAAACATCCACATGCCGAGAATGAAGAACACCATGCTGTCGATATGCTCCATCGTGTGTTTGTTTGTGGCGCGTTTACGATGACGTCACGGCAGTAGCGGCGCCGCGCGCTGAGTAATCCCGCCCACGCTAAAGTGTTACTACACTGCAGTGGAAGCGCAAACCAAGCCAAACTGCGCCGAACCGAAGTGAGTTGAACTGAACCGTGTCGTGTCGTTCTATGCAGTGGAAAAGAGGCATTAGGGTATGAGGCAGGGTACACCCTGGACATGGTGCCATTCCATCGCAGAGCACACAGTACCATTTACACAGTACAGGCAATCTGGGAAGACCAATCAGCCTAATCTGCATGTCTTTAGACTGTGAGAGGAGTACCCGGAGGAAACACACCAAATATGGGGAGAACATACAAACTCCATGTACGCAGACCAAAGGTGGGACTCAAACCCAGGTCCTGGAGGTGGAAAAAAGACCTGTAAAGTCACCCACGACATCACTGCTGTCTGCGCTGTGCTTAAAGAGAAAGATTCTTATTAGCCAGATCGAACACACATCCGCATAGAAAAAAAATACAGATTGTTTATAAATGTTGGTTTTTACACAGTGCAACACATATAAAAGACACAGTTAAACAATATTTTCTAGAAATATATTTATGTATTCAAGTTCACAGTCACTCAGAACGAACATGCACACATGAATATCTCGCTTAATAACTTACACACAAACTAGATACAGTAACGTCAAACAGAGGTCGTGTCAAAATTCATATTGGCTCAAATATTAAATCTTATTCCCCTGAAAGCACAAACAGGTTCTTTTGTACATACAGTATATTCTGTCGTCCAAAAACATCCAGAAATCTTAAAAGTGTAAAATGGCTAATGGTTATAGTATCATACGAAATCTGTGCTCCCTGATTAGCGGTAGTCCAGGGGTCGTGGTGCAAATCCCCCCCTTAAACTGCCTTCCTTAAAAGAGCCGACCCTGCATACAGGCACATATTGACGATTTTTGCAAAGTTCCGACCTGGCGCGTTGTTAAAAATGGCAGGAAGTAACAATCATGGCATACAGTTTTCTCTCTCATAAACCGCTGCCTTATTTATACAGTATAATAATGTAGACGTCAACTATCTAAGAGCAAGCATATGGACCTGGTAGATCTCCTCAGGCAAATTCTGCTGCTGTTCCTCATGGATGATGCTGAGTCCCGCTCTGGCCACTATGCGGCGCAATAAGGGCAGGTCTCTGCACACGCTGCTGTCTACCTCGTCAGGCACAACGCCCTCGTACGCCACATTATCCTTCACCACTATCAGGCCCTCGGGACGCAGGGCACTTCGACATCGCCTGAAGAACTCTACCAGGTGATCGTCAGTCAGGTGACCTGGCCAGATAAGAGATCAGAACGTAAAGTCTATCGTACTCATTAAACGAAGCACGCATTTTAAGTCTTACAACAATTGCACTCTGGCTTACCGATGACCCACTGGATCCAGATGACGTCGTAACGATCCGACTGAGGCTGGAAATCCTGCAGGCCACAGCAGAAGTAGTTCTCCACTCTCTTGCCCTCCTCGCCCAGGTAAGACCGTGCCTTGTCCAGGAACTCCTGAGTCACGTCAACCATGTCCACGGTACGGAAGAGCGGCAGGAGAAGGCGTTTGGTGATGCGGCCGATTCCCGCACCACAGTCCAGGGCACAGCCTGGTCTCGTCTTGCCTTTGCCTTCCTGAGGACGGGGGACATCCAGTGAGAAAGAAGAGTGGAAAAGTTCAAGGGGTATGAATGCTTTTGCAAGGCACTGTACGTTATGGAGTCTGAAATATAGAAACGTCTCTTTCTATGAGGATTTCTCTCGTCTAGAGAAGTTTCTCATGTCTAGCGTCATCAGTTTTGCTCAACATGCCGTTTTTCACTTTCCGCTAGTTTAAGTATGAGCTATCCAGATCAATCATCCTCCCGAACTCCCTGAACTCCTGCACTCTCTCTCCCAGTGTCTTTCTGGCAACAGATCCATACAATTTATACTCGTCCCTGTATGCCACAGATGCTGTACGCTGTGCCCAGATTGATTTTTAGTTTTTTTTATCAAACTCTTCTTTAGATCCTTAAATAAAGCTACCCTTTAAACATATCTTCACTTACTCTAATCTCGTATCTGGTCTTTCAGAACATCAAACACACACATGAACTTTAAGCTCTCACCCCAAGAAATTTCTGCAGGAACTTTTTCGAACCGTTGATGTCGATACTGGAAATGCTGCCATACCCGCCAAGCATTCCATCCACAGTGGGCGGGATTTCCTTCCAGTACTGCTCCGCCTTCAAGTAAAAGGTCTCGTTTTCATTCAGGTTGTCCTCCATTCTCTCTGAAAGTTGAAAACACGAAGAGATCATTAGCCTTTCCTCCTGATCTGAGATCTGTGTAATGACAACTGTTCTTCTACTGTGTTTCATACACCATATGGTCAAAAGTATTTGGCCAAACCTGTTCATTATTAAGTTCAGGTGTTTCAGTCAGGCCCCTTATCCCAAGTGAATGGCAATCTTAATGCTTCAGCATACCAAGACAACCTGGACAATGCTATGCTTCCAAATTTGTGGTAAAAGTTTGGCCTTTTTCTATTCCAACACGACTGTGTCCCAGTTTGAGTTGTCCCAGTATGAGTTCCGAGTGGAAAAACTTGAATGGCCCAAACACAGAGCCCTGACCTTAACCCCATCCGAACTGGACCGGAGATATAAAGCCAGGCCTTCTCGTCCAACATCAGTGCCTGACCTCATAAATGCTCTCCAGAATAAATGGGCATGGAATCCCACAGAAATGCTCCAAAATCCTCTAGACAGCCTTGCAAGAAAAGTGGAAGCTGTTATAGCTGCAATAGGGGGACCGACTCCATACTGAAGTACATGTATTTAGATAGACTGCAGGTTTGGCCAAATACCTTTGTCCTTATGTGAAATGTCATACGATAACAAGAGTTCCTGTGATATTCAAAGCCACCAGTCAAGAAATATTTAAAAAATGTCTTTCTGTACTTTCTAGGCTACCCCTTTAGCTGCCTGCTGTTGGCAAAATTGTTGATGTGTGGTGTGTATTTATACAGTGGTGTGAAAAACTATTTGCCCCCCTCCTGATTTCTTATTCTTTTGCATGTTTGTCACACAAAATGTTTCTGATCATCAAACACATTTAACTATTAGTCAAAGATAACACAAGTAAACACAAAATGCAGTTTTTAAATGAGGGGTTTTATTATTTAGGGAGAAAAAAAATCCAAACCTACATGGCCCTGTGTGAAAAAGTAATTGCCCCCTGAACCTAATAACTGGTTGGGCCACCCTTAGCAGCAATAACTGCAATCAAGCATTTGCGATAACTTGCAACGAGTCTTTTACAGCGCTCTGGAGGAATTTTGGCCCACTCATCCCTGCAGAATTGTTGCAATTCAGCTTTATTTGAGGGTTTTCTAGCATGAACCGCCTTTTTAAGGTCATGCCACAACATCTCAATAGGATTCAGGTCAGGACTTTGACTAGGCCACTCCAAAGTCTTCATTTTGTTTTTCTTCAGCCATTCAGAGGTGGATTTGCTGGTGTGTTTTGGGTCATTGTCCTGCTGCAGCACCCAAGATCGCTTCAGCTTGAGTAGACGAACAGATGGCCGGACATTCTCCTTCAGGATTTTTTGGTAGACAGTAGAATTCATGGTTCCATCTATCACAGCAAGCCTTCCAGGTCCTGAAGCAGCAAAACAACCCCAGACCATCACACTACCACCACCATATTTTACTGTTGGTATGATGTTCTTTTTCTGAAATGCTGTGTTACTTTTACGCCAGATGTAACGGGACACGCACCTTCCAAAAAGTTCAACTTTTGTCTCGTCGGTCCACAAGGTATTTTCCCAAAAGTCTTGGCAATCATTGAGATGTTTTTTAGCAAAATTGAGACGAGCCTTAATGTTCTTTTTGCTTAAAAGTGGTTTGCGCCTTGGAAATCTGCCATGCAGGCCATTTTTGCCCAGTCTCTTTCTTATGGTGGAGTCGTGAACACTGACCTTAATTGAGGCAAGTGAGGCCTGCAGTTCTTTAGATGTTGTCCTGGGGTCTTTTGTGGCCTCTCGGATGAGTCGTCTCTGCGCTCTTGGGGTAATTTTGGTCGGCCGGCCACTCCTGGGAAGGTTCACCACTGTTCCATGTTTTTGCCATTTGTGGATAATGGCTCTCACTGTGGTTCGCTGGAGTCCCAAAGCTTTAGAAATGGCTTTATAACCTTTACCAGACTGATAGATCTCAATTACTTATTTGTTCTCATTTGTTCCTGAATTTCTTTGGATCTTGGCATGATGTCTAGCTTTTGAGGTGCTTTTGGTCTACTTCTCTGTGTCAGGTAGCTCCTATTTAAGTGATTTCTTGATTGAAACAGGTGTGGCAGTTATCAGGCCTGGGGGTGACTACAGAAATTGAACTCAGGGGTGATAAACCACAGTTAAGTAATTTTTTTAACAAGGGGGGCAATCACTTTTTCACACAGGGCCATGTAGATTTGGAGTTTTTTTTCTCCCTTAATAACATAAACCTTCATATAAAAACTGCATTTTGTGTTCAATTATGTTATCTTTGACTAATAGTTAACGGTTTTTGATGAGCAGAAACATTTAAGTGTGACGAACATGCAAAAGAATAAGAAATCAGGAAGGGGGCAAATAGTTTTTCACACCACTGTAGTTATAGTGTTATAGTATGGCTGAATTCCAAAGAGCACACAGTTCAGTCAGTATAGTGGGTGCAGAAGCCACTATTTCATTGCCTACAAGGTGTTATTTAGGTAGGGAATATGAAGCCATTTAGAACTCAACAGAAGTGTATACACCTTGTTGAAGGGGTCACTCATCATAGTAACACCATACACACCAAATCTGGCATCCCTTGCGCAGGCTTCAGCTGTCACCGCTCCTCTTACGACCGGAGGTCAATGGGGGACACGGCAACAGACAGGGACTTGAACAGACAGTAACTCTTCAGTCTGATCAGCAAAACGACCAAGCTAATAGGACCTCAAAGATCTAATGATGTCTAATTTAAAAGCCAGGATTATTTGAACAAAAAATGATTTGTTGGGAAAATATTCAGAGCTATTAATTAATGAAACGTGGGTCACGCAAGTACACGAATGCAAATGAAAATGCTTGAATCAGCGGCACCAACAAGCTTCGTTGCTCCATCAGATCTGCATGGCGCGGGTTTTATGCCAGAAATGAAATGAAAGGACAAACAATATTACCTTGTCGTCATCTGTGAGGTTATTTCACCTGTAAGAAACTAACATACACCCTATTCATGTGTTGATTCACCATAGTATGTGTAATTTAAGTGTGTGTGGAATGATTTGCTTGCGTAATTCAGGCACAGTTCTTGGTGGATCCTCATATTGAACACAATCTCCTTTAACATTGTCCACAAGTAGGCATCAGGTGGTGTAAGATCAGGGAACGGGATGGTATGGGAAGGAATTGTTCAGCCACCTTTTTCAAACTCGGTCCACATTCACAACCGCTTCCATATAAGCAGAAATAACACTCGACTATGAATATTTATTCCTCAATCAAAAGACTTGTTTTTAACAACAAATAACATAGCATAACACAACTTAGAATCAAAGTCACAATACAAATCAAATCATCACCCATGTATCGTGATGGGTGGTCCTTGGTGATTCCCATCCCTAATCAATAAAAACTTTCAGGCATATTTAGCACAAATTGGGTTCAATTCAAAATGAGAGGGTTTGTGTCAGGAAGGGCATCCGGTGTTAAACTGTGCCAAGTTGTGTGTGGATCAGATGATCAGCTGTGCAACCCTTCAAGGCTACGTCCCTAAATGGGTATGCATGGCACATGAGATCTACAGGTGGCGATGATGTAATCTACATGACTCTACAACGAGATGCCGAGTGGAAAGGGAAGCGTGTTGAGAAGAAGAGTCGTCAAGACAAGATCAGGAAAGGATAGTTGCAATAGACATTTTTATGGAAGGCTGGTCTGGAAAATCAGCTTTAAGAGGCCGGGAAGATGGAGGAGAATGACACCTACACTAAAGTGGATCCCAACCGCCATTAAACAAAAACTAGACCAAAGTGCATCATTCCCACTTCCACTATGACCTCACAGAATTTGACTTTATGCAGATGAAATAAGCCGATCAACTCAATGTTGAAAAAATATACAAAGTAATAAAACATAAAAACAAAAATTATAATTTAATAAGGTTACTGTAACATGTGGCAAACTATTAGTTACTTAAGCAGCTCTGGTTTGGCTTTAACTCTATGGCAAAGAAATGTCGAAGCTAAAAATCTTATACTCTTAAGTCTATAAGCCTATGTTAAGGGTGTGAGTGCAGAGATTAAGGAGAGTGACAGCGCCGTGCAAAAGTATTTACACCGCTTCAATTTCTCCACATTTTGTCACATTACTACACAGTAAACATCAGTGTATTCTGTTGGAATTTTGATAGACAAAAACAAAAGTGCCAGATAATTGAGAAGTGAAAGGAAAATTATAAATGACATTTAAAAAAAAAATCTTTTTACAAAAAAAATGTTAATAAAAAAAATTATTATAATAATAATCTGAAGTGTGTTGTGCATTTGTATTCAGCCCCCTTCACTCTTATACCCCTGACTAAACTCCAGGGGAACCAATAGCCTATGTGGGAAAAGTTCAAGGGGTGTGAATACTTTTGCAAGACACTGTATAGACACTTTACATTTTATTATACCAATAACATTCCCTTATCAGTGAATGAACACACTCAGTCCCAGACTCCAGTGAGCCCTCCACACACTCGATCATCACTGCATCGTGTCACTAGTCGTAATAAACCTCAGATCACATTCACGCCTCGAGATCGCCTTATTAAAATCCCGACTCCAGGCCACGTGTTGATCAAACCGCCACCAGTCACTCATCTAACCGTTACCACACCAAGCTGACATAGCGAACATCCGCGCGATTCCATGTTTCATTTCTTCATATCCCTAAAGCACACTTCCCACACTAACCACAGACTTACCTTCTCCCGTGGCAGCCGTGTGATCATAAATTCTCGCACCCTGATTTAGGACATGACCCCACTCAGCTGCCACTAGTTACTACTTTTTTCCCCAACTGTATTCCAACAAGCCACGCCTTCCCTATTATGATTGGCCAAGGTGTCCACGGATTCTGTACAGTGATTGGTTAAATATCCCGCGATCCGTTTCCTGGCGAATCAGCGATCAGTTTGCGCGAGGTTTTTCAGTAATACGGGTGGGGTTGGGAAAAAATAAATAAATTAGAAAACGCGTCCCCTGCACAAGTGCCGAACGCTTTTTATTTGCGTCATTTCCTTATTTGGATTCAGGAACTGTACTTTGGTTTAAATGTCCCCCTCTTGTGGTGACTTGAAGAATAATTTTTCTTCAAACGAACAGGTTGTTAAAGCCGAGTGCTCTCACATAATCTTTTTCCTCCGTGTGAAAAACTCAAGTCTAATTACTGCAAGTGCAAATCCTGTCAGACATTATGGGGCAGGAGAGAGAGTTGTTTTTCTCTCAATGTTGGGTGGGGAAAAAAAAAGAAAAATACAACAGCATTACAGCTTTTATTTTTCTTTAGCTTTGGTTTAAGCGTACCAGGGTTTGTTTCTGAACAACTCCTTAATTGTTATACACATTTACAATATGTAAACACGTTTTCATCATTGCCTGTGGTTTAAGTGGTGTGGTTTAAATTGTCTTGTCTGCATGTCTTTATGGTGTTTACCAGTGGCTGGCATCCACTATGTCACATGACCACCTCCTCCCTCATCTTCCTTTCAGTCTTTTCTAGTCCCATTGCCCTTAAGAAGCCCATCAAATACTTTCTTCCTTGTCCACTATCTCCACTTTTAAAACACTTTTCAAAGTGTATTTAACCTTAACAAATTTTCCATTCCTTCTCGACTGAAAGTCCCCACAGAGTCTCATTATCCATCTGACTTTGCCTTGTGTTCTTGGTGTTACCCGACGGTTGGCATCCCCTGTGTTGTATTACCGCCACCTTCTGGTCTATTTAAGTGGGGTAGCGGAGCAGTGGGGGAAACCGCTCACCTCAAAATAACTCCAGCGCATACTAGGCCGGAGTATTATAGCGACATGTGAGTGTTTGTGGAGTTCTGAGACAAAAGTACACTTTTACTCACGTGACTTTTGATAGTAATCTATTATATATTACATTCTGATTTGTTTGCGTGACTATCTCGATTATATGAATCTGAAGGAAAGTAAAGCTGCAACCAGACTGCAACACACAAAAAGTGAAGCTATCAGTTTGCATCATGGTGCTTAGCATGCTAGAATCTTTGGTATGAAATAAGGAACAGTGGTGAGAGAGATTGATCATGATCATGGGTATCAAGCTAGATTCAGAAAGTGCAGATTGTAATGAAAGCCTGTACTCACATCATCCCATTCTTAATCCAGTCACACCCCGAGTCAAGAGGAACAGTGTAGATCAATGATTGATAATGAGGAACTGTGTTGATTAATGATTGATCAAGAGGAACAACAGTGATCAGTAACTGTGAGAGACAGTGGTGATCATTGATTGCGAGCAACAGGGGTGATCTGTGATTAAGACGAAAACTGGTGATCAATGATTGTGAGAAACGGTGGTGATTGGTGATTATGACAAACATTGGCGATCAGTGATTTTGAGCAACAGTGGTGATCAGTGATTGTGAGCAACAGTGGTGATCAGTGATTGTAACGAACAGAAGTGATCAGTGATTATGACAAACACTGGGAATTAGTGATGTGCAAAACAGTGGTATCAGTGAATATGTTGAACAGTGGTGATGAGTGATTGTGAGGAACAGTGGTAATGAGTGATTATGGTGAGCAGTGGTGATCAGTCATTGTGATAAACAGTGGTGATCAGTAATTGTACGAAACAGTGGTGATTAGTGATTACCCTTGGTGATCATTGTGATGAACAGTGGTGATGAGTGGTCATTAGAAAGAATTGTGATCAGTGATTGGTTGAGAGGAACAAAGGAAACAAATGTTAGGTTGTTGGGGGCATCAGTTCATATAAATTGGTCAGGTTTTTCACACTGGTGGTGGGTGAACTGAATCTGTTCTCTAAACTCAGTACCAAGTATGTGTGGGAGAGCCATATCGCATAACTACAGTCTCTAAGATCTGCTCTAAATGTCACTATATTTAAAGCTAGAAAACAAAGCCATAAAAGGGGTCTAAAACAAAAGGCCACTCTAAGGACAAAAAGACTAAATCTTGGCACACTGCCAAGACCATATGGTACAATATCAGTCAAGGACAGTTACTGCTTTGACTCCATGTCAGAATTCATCTGAGCATTTTGCTGATGCTGGAGTTTGATCTCATGACTTTCTGATCAGTAATACTCATGCCCTGCTGTAAATATACCAATTACTTCACCTGAGACCAGTCTGTTAATCCAGGGTCTATTCTAGAACACTAGGGTGTGTGCTGAGGATGGGATGCCACTCCATCACATGGTACCTGTCACACACACATTTGTCCCCAGAGGTAATTAATTAACTGAGAGATGGCGCTATAAAGCCACTAAGAAGACTCTTTTAAAATGATGCAATATCTTGCCTTTGGTCATTTACACTGAACCTAAATGTCTGGAGTAATTTAAGTGTGTCTTTTCAAGAAGCATCCCAAAATCATAAGAAGTCTGATATTTAATGCAACAGCGTTGTCATCTGGTGTGACTTGCACATCAAAAATACCTAACTATTGCTTTCAAAACAATAAAGCTGAATGGAAGTTTTGGTGCTTTTGCCGGCCTTTCTAATAGACCACAATGCCTTACTATCCCTGTTACAGTATGTGGCGAGTATATTCGTCCATGACCATGCTGCAGACCTAGAAGCTGCAAGACAGCAATGTTTCCTTCTGTGCCACAATGCCATGCTTTAAAATATCTCAGTGATTGTGAGAAACATGGTTTTTCTTCCCCCCTCCAGACTATTTTATTTGCCCTCTCCTTCTTTCTTTGTCCTTTCATGTTGCATATCACTATGGATTATGGACTAATTATTCAAATTTAGATAATGTAGTGTTAAACTAATTATGTTATCAAATCTCATGTGAATTACCTTTCCATGTTCCATTTTCCATCTATATTATTTAAAAAATTCATCCTCTCCTTTTTCTCGGTTTTAATTAACAAACGTGTTGCTTTTGTTTGTGCCACTTTTGTGAAGCCTAAATAAAATATTCCAAATGGAAATTATAAAATGCACTAACAAATATGACAAAAAAAAAAATCTGATTGAAAAAGAAAGAAATTTACAAAGGGGAGAACATAGTAATTGAAATAGATGGTGGGAAAATGAAAGTAAAAATGAAATAAAAGAAAAAAATTATAATAGTGACAATAAATTTATTTTCTTTATTATTCCACAAAACCTATTTTTATACATTCCTCACCTCAAGCTTCTGCCTCATACTGTATTTGTTGCCTACCTTCCAACCCCTGTTGTAATATTTTTACACATTCCCTCCCCCTCCCTTCGATCTCTTTCTCTCCATCCCTCCCTCCTTCCCTCTGTCCTCGTCCTCCTCTCCATTTCTGTTTTTAGCGAGCTGGCAGAGATTTACTGTTGATGAGTCAGTATGCAGCTTGTCTACACTGGACAGCCTGAAGTCAGTCGATATTTAATCTGATCCCCCCTCCCCTCTCTCTCTCTCTCTCTCTCTCTCTGACACTCGTTCCCTCCTCTCATTAGAATTACAAAGCAGCAACGGAAATGGAGTGGAAATCAAGCCTTTTTGAATAGTCCTGAGTCAGCAGAGTCGGTGCAACCTCCACCTCTTCTTCACCTCCTCTGTTTTCTGTCATGCTGCCTCTCTCTCTCTCTCTCTCTCTCTCTCGCTCTCAGCCCTCCTTCGTCCTTGCCTATTCTACAATTTCGCATTTCCTTACAAGAGATGAATGTCAGCAGCAACACCAATTTGCACACATGTGATCACACACATACTCACTCCCATCACCCTACCTCCCACATGCACATACATACATATATATTAGAAATATCGTTCAAATGAGATTACAAAGACCCTGTCTCTGTGTTTGTAAAGCTTGAAAGAAAAACACTTTTTAGCACAATTTGAAGTTATTGGAAAAGTCCACCTTGATGTTGGGAATATATGCACAGACAGACACACTGATATTACTGATATTAAAATAGAAATTTAATAACCTTTAATGATCCAGTATTGTGTTTTGTTATAATGTTATAATTTTCTTTTTTTTTTTATTACTTTCTATATTAACACACACACACACACACACACACACACACACAAGGAATGTTTCCAAGACCTTGTTAAATCTATGCCATGAAGAATTAAGGCAAATAAAAGTGTTCCTAATGAAGTAGTCAGTGAGCATACAGTAGGTTATGGCCTGGTGAGTTCTAGGTCTAAAAACATAAAAATATGTTTGGTTTAAAAAAAAGCAGAAAAAACAATAGAGATTCATTCATTCATTCATTCATTTTCTATACCGCTTAATCCTGTGTTCAGGGTCGCGGGGGACCTGGAGCCTATCCCAGGAGACTTCGGGCACTAGGCGGGGTACACCCTGGACAGGGTGCCAATCCATCGCAGGGCACACACACATACACACACACCCAATCACACACTACGGGCAATTTAGGAATGCCAATTAGCCTAACCTGCATATCTTTGGACTGTGGGAGGAAACCGGAGTACCTGGAGGAAACCCACCAAGCACGGGGAGAACATGCAAACTCCATGCACACAGAGACGGGAATCGAGCCTGGCCGGGGAATCGAACCCAGACCCTGGAGGTGCAAGGCGACAGTGCTAACCACTACACCACCGCGCCGCATTACAATAGAGATTATCATCCAAAAAAACACCACCATATCAGCAGTGAAACATGGTGGTGGTATCATCAGACTCTTCTCTTCAGCAGTGACTGGGGCTCTAAAGACTGTACTGTTTTGTCCTAAAGCCTTCACCCATCTGGTAGAAAGCTGGAGATTAAGAAAAAAGTGAACAAAGTAGTGGCCTCAAAAGATGAAGATCAGTGGTGTGAGAAGGCCTAGTCAGAGCACACATCCTGTTTAAAGTGCTATATTAAAAAAACTGAAATATATCTGAAATAAATACATATGAATTGCCAATAACATGCCAAGTTGACATTTCAGACGAAGCTCAGGTTTTGCAATCTCATGTCTTGCATGCTCTTTGACTGTTTGTGTGCTCAGCTGTTTTATAATAGCAGTTGGTTAAGGCTTACAATTTGCTTCGTAAAGAATAGATTGTAATAGTTAATAATTAATTCAAATGGTTTCTTAATTAAGTATTTGAAACAGTTTCTGAAAGTTGTTTTACCAAAGAAATCAAATGCTGTGTCCTTGACCAGGGGTTAGCAAGGGATTTGGTATTTAGCCTTGGGTTGGAAGCTAGTTAGCAGTATAACTTGTGTTAGCTGTAAAAAAAAAAAAAAAAAAACACACACAGAAAGTTTGGAGGCAATTTCAACATACTTAAAAGCAATTACTACAGGGCAAAAATAGTGTTTAAAAACGTAGGCAGCACAGATCTGTGCCAGCAACACAACATGGGGCAAGGACGATCAAAAAAATTTATTAAATAAAACGTGGTTATATGGAAGCCTTGATGGTGTGTGTTAATGGGGAGGCTTCAGACATCAAAATGTATATTTGGGTTTTCAGATATGTCAGGTAGAACGAAAGTTATCATTACTTACTGTATATAAAGTATACTGATGATGTCCAAAAAAATGTAGAACGCTGACTTTTTGGTGGGGGTGGGGGAGGGGTGTTGGTCATAGACCAAAATAGGCAATATAATGAAGTAAATTTTATTTAATTTTAACCGACTAAATATTAAATTCTACAAATAATACTCTTTTTATATTAATATACAGTACTTTATACTTTTATATTCATATACTGTACTATCAATAATTTCAATCAGTTAAAAAGGGTATCTCACTCTATATTGCACAATCCTGAGCCCTATATATGTTTTTTTTTTCTTTTATAACGACCATAACATTATCAGATGTGTTTTTGACGTCTGATAATGAGCTTCTGTGACTGGTTTGGAAAGTGGGTTTTGGCAGGCAGCTGCTCTCTCCTCTTTAACCCATGCTCTGAAGCGACAGTATAATTGATGACTGTGATGTGGAGTGATACATGTTGTTGAATGTTGCTTGGAAGTGCTTTTATGCTCTATGTCAGCACTCGGCCTGGTTCTTGTCCAATAAGATCACTTGTTCAAAACTAATTGTTGTGTAATATACTATATATTGTTATTAAATATATTATCAACTGCATATCATAATTGTGAGGATTATTAGAGAGGGTGAGAAAAAAATCTTGAGTATTATTGCTGCACTATGTGCATAAAAAAACGGCTGCTAAATGACATTTGTATATTCACATTGAACCTGTTCTTAACAAAAAAATGTTGGGAAAAGTCTACCTACTGTATAAATTTCTCCAGCCATTTTTAGATCTCCTTTATTGGTAATTATAGAGGAATGCTTACAAACCCATGGGTATCTTCTGTTGTGATGCCTTGCCAGGATTGCACTCTAGCCATTTTCAGTCCCTGCTTGTTTTTGGAGAATATTTTCAGTCGGTTTTGTCTTAAATAAGCAAAATGCAGCTCAGGGGATTTCATACAGTACAGACTCGGCCAGTAGAGGAAATTCTGCTTTTCTTGGCCCAGAAAACTCAGTTGCTTTAGCACTTTTTTGGGGGGGGGCGTCATCTCATGGGTGTTGAGGCATCTCGGTTAGTGTGGTCTTTTTACAGCTCAGAATTTATACTCTTTCTTAGATCATCATGAAGCCAAGTTTATCAGTTCATAGACGCCACATGCACATGCCACACTATATCTTTTTTTTCTATGTATGTGGGTGTGTTCACTATAGGACAGATCATTAATTGTAGATTATCATGATTTTTGTTCAGCATTCATCTAGTAAAAGTGATGTTAGCAGATATGAGCCTCAGCCGGGCTTATTCACACTTACACCCACTGTCATGAGCCCTTTGTCCAGCTTTCGCCATAAGAATGTCTCTTCAAGCACATGCACACTTACAGTCCAATTGTAAGAAGACGTACAGTATAAGGAGAACAGTAGCTCATTTTATTGCCTTTATAAGGGGGAAAAATTAATTACATGCAATATTATCATAACAAACCTGATCAGTGAGATGTAGATCATCCTTCAAGTTTTGTTACATACTGTAGCTAATGTTCTTACTTTCACTGTTAAACATATATGTGTAACATATAAACATACTGTATATACATACTATGCAACTTCACCTACCATTTAAGTGATCTCTGATCTCATGATCTCTTTTTTTTCTCCCCTGACCGTGTTTGTTTCGAGGCATTCAGTAGTACACTTTCATGCATTAATAATTAATGCTTTGGTCAGATCCTAACAGTTCCTATGTGAAATTCCAGGATTTTTTATGTTTTTGGTCTGATGCAGCTCAAAAATTTTACCCCTGTCAAATGTAAAATTATTTCATTGTATTTTTAAGTAATAACAAAACAAAAATTAGAGCACTTAAGGTACAGCATTCACATGTGAGTATTTGATTGTCAAAGGCATCAATAAATTAATTTAAGCCAGATTTGATTCAATTGGTTTCTATAAAATTTTATTTGTATAATGTTTTTAACAGAGCTTGAAACAAAGACAAAGCAGCTTATCAGGTTTAGGTTGAGATCCATATAAAAATAACCAGACGCAAAAGTGGTGAGAAAAATGGCCTTAAAATGAAATGAATAAAGGAACCTCGTATCATCACAGAGCATCTTTTTTTAGCGTTCAGAATATACAGACAGTTTAGAAGTCTTAAAAGAAGTAGATCTTTTTTAACCCTCTTGCTTACGTGCATTTCTGTGAAATACATGAATCTGTTAAAATGAGTTACAGTGATCATAAGGGCATCATTTCAAAGCAGCCAGCTACACAGCCACAGGATGGCACTGTTGTTTTGCAGTGTTACTCCACAACACGAGGCTCTTGCGCAAGATTGTTTTTCTTTCTCAGGCTGCAACTGCCTCAATCCAGGCCTTGTTTCATCACAATATTTAAGACAGCCTCGCCGACTTGCCTTCAACATTTCCCCTTAGGAAAATTCCTGCTCCCATCTAAAGGGCGGTTCATTGCTTTCTCAGCTCTAGTAAAGTTTGCGAGATAATCCCTTAGAGGCTCACGGGATCTAGCTAACATCAGCGCAATTTTAGGAGCAAAAATTTCCCTGAAGGCATTCTGTTGTGACATAATTATCATTTTTAAAAATCTACTAAAAAAGCAAAATATCTTAAATGGGAAAAACAAAAAAACAGTCTGAACTGAAACGATAAAATAACACTATTTATATAGTAAAATATAACATCTGATTTGCTAGTTGCTGATATTATCCTGCTTTGGACTGAAGGTCGTAGCTCCGTCGCTGACTAGGAAAATCGAAATGAGGCCGCCTCAACTGAAGAAGCCCTGCTTGGAATATTGAGAAGGATTCCTCAACAACTAACATATTAGTTATATGTCATGTCAACAACAGACACACACAACTGACACTAACTTTTTTTAGTATTTACTTTTGCAAGATTAATCCAGATGGACACATTAACCCAGGTGTAATTCCCGGGAGAAAATATCATGAGCACATGATCACTAATAATAGTTTACAGCTAAAAAAAAGTGTGCAACTTTAATGGTAGCTGTCTGTCCACTTGGCTCCTATGCAAACAATTTAGCAATTTACAATTCATGCTTCAGAATAGGCGGTGTGGTGGCGTAGCGGTTAGTACTGTTGCCTAGCACCTCCAGGTTCTGGGTTCGATTCCTGCCTTGGATCTGTGTGCATGGAGTTTGCATGTTCTCCCCGTGCTTGGTGGGTTTCCATCCACAGTCTATAGACAGGCAGATCAGGGTAACTGGCATTCCAAAATTGCTCCTAGTGCGTGAATGTGTGTGTACCCTGCGATGGATGGGCACTCTGTTATGCCTTAAGTCTCCTGGGATAGGCACCCAGTGACCCTGTATACAGAATAAAGCGGTAAAGATGATAAGTAAGAGCTTGAGAATTCTATAATTCCTAGTTCAGATATTCCTTTTAAGTCATACACAGCATTATTTCATTGGCATTAGCAAGACTAAAATATATATGTTTAGCAAATATTCTGTTACATTTACTTTATATCAGCATGGATTTATGGTAGCTTGTGTCAAATTTCTTGAATTTGTTCATACTGAAAGAGCTGCTTCTCATTAAAAACACCCAGTTGGAATGCAAATGGTGTCCCATGCAATGTTAGTGATGCACACTTTTATTGAATCATAAAAGAAGGCAATGAACATGTTGGAAATGAGAAGGGGGAAAAAACTGTGTCCCCTGCCTGAATTGCTCCCAGTCAATACACATATTCACACATAGAAACCTATGTACAACAGGCAAGAATCATAGACTAGTCTGATGAGCCACATGTGATTGCTGCCCCGGGTATCAGCATAAAGTCGCCACATGATGCCACTCAGTGGTCAGAGGTCGTAAGTACTGCAGTTACGATGCAGTGACTGATGCGGTTATAAAACAATTTTATTCTTAAATGAAGCAATTTTGACTTCCACCTCAAATTATTCCATTTTAATGCATGTATCATCAGTTTCTTAAACTTGTGCATGACTATTATAACTTGAAGTGTAAGGTTGTTGTCTCCATACAAGTCATGATATGTAGTCACATACTGCCTGAATTTAAAGTACTTAGTGAAGGGCACGTAACAGTGAAGTGTGTGTATATGTGTGTTTGTTAGAGAGAGAGAGAGAGAACGAGAGAGATCAGGAGAGAGCTCTGACATAATCAAGGTCAAACCAACCATATGGCTGGAAAATCTGTGTCAAAAAAGCAAACACGTGTGCTTAATCATCCCCCTTTTTTATTCTTCTAAATACAGTGGGTGCACAGGCAGTATGCGACTTCTACCGTCGCAGCGTATGGCGTCAGCATTTGGGTTTGTGCGTTTGCTGGCTTTTACCACTGAGTGGCGCTATATAACTATAGACTGACGCCTCAGGCATCAGCTCGTTCTCTCCAGGCTTAATGAGGCGCAGGTCGTCCACAGCTGCACGTCGTTGCAGATAAAATAAAGTGAAACATTGTAAATAAACGAATTCATAATCACAGTAGTAACATTACAGTACAAATTTATAATTAAAATTAAATTCAGTTTTTTAGGATCGAATTTAAGCAACGTAAACGTTGTAAACTGTGTAATTATAGTAGAAAGGCTACGTGTAGGGTCTTGTGTCATCTTGGAGCTTTCATAAGACTCATAAGACTCTACTTTTATTTAGGTGCACACACAATGACGAAAAACTTTATGATTTTGTTAAATAAATAAAGTAAACGGGGTTCTGTATTGATTTTGGTGCGTCAGAAAATGAACCCAAGCTCCGTGTATACTCGCCTCACAGACGTGAAAAATATATACTTATAGAAAGAGAAATATCTGCTTTAATATAAACTAATGAAAAAAAAAATTAGATTATGTCATTCGTATGAGAAGTGAATTATAGGCGCGCTCACTGACGACGAGATGACATGATCAGCACAGCCAAAGGAATCACTACCTTATCAATGAATTATTAAAATGGTCAGAGTGAATTTCCCCCGCTGTTTTAACAAATATTTGAAGTAGATAACAGTAGCCCACATTTATAAAAGCATTTTTATTTATATAAAACTATAAATAAAAATAATAATAATAATCCGGCATTTATTATTAGGTGTGCCCGCTGCCAAAGTTCTTCAGTAACAAACCTATAAAACATGTACATCTGTATGAATAAATTGTTTAAATGTGATCAGTGATTTATGTAAATGACTCAGTTTAGATGTAAGTAAATGCTAGGGACTGACATCGGCGTGCGTTTCTCCCAGCGCCGCATAGCGCTTATTTAACACCATTAATATGTGTTTGCTGAAAGAGATATCTAATCTCTCATATCGGCACGCGCGTTCATCTGACTTTAGATCAAAACTCGGCAAAGACTCTACTTTTATTTAGGTGCACTCACAATGACGAAAAAACTTTATGATTTTGTTAAATAAATAAAGTAAACGGGGTTCTGTATTGATTTTGGTGAACTTGAGCGCGTCAGAAAATGAACCCAAACTCCGTGTATACTCGCCTCACAGATGTGAAAAATATATACTTATAGAAAGAGAAATATCTGCTTTAATATAAACTAATGAAAAAAAAAAATATTAGATTATGTAATTCGTATGAGAAGTGAATTACTGTATAGGCGCGCTCACTGACGACGAGATGACATGATCAGCACAGCCATGACCAAAGGAATCACTATCTTATCAATGAATTATTAAAATGGTCAGAGTGAGTTTCCAGCCTGTTTAACAAATATTTGAAGTAGATAACAGTAGCCCACATTTATAAAAACATTTTTTATTTATATAAAACTATATAAAAAAATAATCCTGCGTTTATTTTTAGGTGTGCCCGCTGCCATAGTTCTTCAGTAACAAACCTATAAAACATGTACATCTGTATGAATAAATTGTTTAAATGTGATCAGTAAATGCTCCTTGCTACTGTAGTGACTGACATCGGCGTGCTGAAAGATCTAATCTCTCATATCGGCGCGCGCGTTCATCTGACTTATTATTTCAATTCATACTGTACAGCTGTTAGAATTGGGGCAATCATAACGAATCAAGAGCCTGTGATTATATTGCATAAATATTATTTTGTACAGACAAATATCTGAATTTTTATTTATTTATTTTTTAGATTTTTTTTTAAAACAAATCTCTCAAAAATAGTAAGATGTATTTTGGTTTTATACTGCAAACGAAAAACGAATCCAGGGTCTTGTGTCATCTTATATTTTGTGTTCTTTAAATTTGTAGTAGATTTATTAAATGAAATAAATTACACTAAACGGGGTTCTGTATTGTTTTCGGTGAACTTGAGCGCGTCAGAAAATGAACCCAAACTCCGTGTATACTCGCCTCACAGACGTGAAATATAAGTACTGAAGTACTGTAGATAACAGCCCACATTTATAAAAGCATTTTTTATTTATATAAAACTATTAAAAAAATAATAATCCTGCGTTTATTTTTAGGTGTGCCCGCTGCCACAGTTCTTCAGTAACAAACCTATAAAACATGTACATCTGTATGAATAAATTGTTTAAATGTGATCAGTGATTTTGTTTAGATATAAGTAAATGCTCCTTGCTATAGGGACTGACATCGGCGTGCTGAAAGATCTAATCTCTCATATCGGCGCGCGCGTTCATCTGACTTTAGATCAAAGTTAAAGGCGCACACGCAGGATCATGCAAACGTTTCCCCTCCTCTTTCATAAAAAATGAACAATCCGACACGAGCAGATTTGTTTCAGTCAGAATATTTATCAATCATAAAGAGAGGCGACATATACTTGCTGATTAAACACTGCATTTTTAAAGTGAAAGCGCGCGATGTGAGCAGCTTTAATTATTGATAATTAAATCATTATTAAATGGTGGACATAAAAAGCAAAAAGAATAATAATATTATTTTGATTATTATTATCATGTTCTTTTGCTGTTTGAGCGTCTGTGGATTCCAAAATTGACATTTTTACCGTTTTTTAATCACTGAAATGGAAGAGATACTGTACTGTAGAAAGGTTCCTTATCATAACGTGCCTTGTATTGTTTTTTAATCACTCGATACACGACCCATCATTTTTAATGCTATTTTACAAAGGGTAAATACACATGGAATAATTTTATTTGGTTTGTTTATTTATAAATAAAATTAAAAGTAATTAAAAACAGTGTAGAGTGATTAATAACACTACATGTTATGGTAAGAAAAATCTCATTCTTGCTCATTCTAGTTTCTCCGAGTGTATACTGTAGGTGAGAACAGCTATTCAGTATCATTTGCATTTGTATGTGTCTGACTTTGCAAAGCACACCTGTAAAACCTGTTTAACAGGTAAATGCTCCTCGCTGCGCTGTTTGGGGGAGGGGCACGCTAATGACGATTTGGTCAGCTGTGTGAACGCTCGCCCTTTAGATGTTGCGCGCGCACTACACGGCGAAAAATATGTTAGTATATCATGACTGAAATCATGACTGAAATATATGTTAGTATATCATGACTGAAAAAAGGTTATGTAATTTGTATAAAACGTGGATTACTACAGCGCATCCACTCACAGCCGAAACCAAAGACATCAACGGCTCTGCCTATTCAGAGGCTCTGCCTATTCAGTAAAGAAAAACACTACTGTTATTATTTCAACTCATACTGTACAGCTGTTAGAATTGGGGCAGGGATATTATGCCAATATTAAATATTATATACGATATTAAATTTCAAGTGAGTTGGGAGTTTGCAAGGCAGAGAAGGATGCTCTTCGGAGTGAGTTGCGAGTTTGATGAGACGGCATAAATATTTAATACAGCAAATTAAATATTTTGGTTTATATTTTGGTTTATATTATATGGTTAATGTATTTTGGTTTATATTGCAAACGAATAACGAATCAAGAGCCTGTGATTATATTGCATAAATATTATTTTGTACAGACAAATATCTGAATTTTTATTTATTTATTTTTTAGATTTTTTTTTAAAACAAATCTCTCAAAAATAGTAAGATGTATTTTGGTTTTATACTGCAAACGAAAAACGAATCCAGGGTCTTGTGTCATCTTATATTTTGTGTTCTTTAAATTTGTAGTAGATTTATTAAATGAAATAAATTACACTAAACGGGGTTCTGTATTGTTTTCGGTGAACTTGAGCGCGTCAGAAAATGAACCCAAACTCCGTGTATACTCGCCTCACAGATGTGAAATATAAGTACTGAAGTACTGTAGATAACAGCCCACATTTATAAAAGCATTTTTTATTTATATAAAACTATTAAAAAAATAATAATCCTGCGTTTATTTTTAGGTGTGCCCGCTGCCACAGTTCTTCAGTAACAAACCTATAAAACATGTACATCTGTATGAATAAATTGTTTAAATGTGATCAGTGATTTTGTTTAGATATAAGTAAATGCTCCTTGCTATAGGGACTGACATCGGCGTGCTGAAAGATCTAATCTCTCATATCGGCGCGCGCGCGTTCATCTGACTTTAGATCAAAGTTAAAGGCGCACACGCAGGATCATGCAAACGTTTCCCCTCCTCTTTCATAAAAAATGAACAATCCGACACGAGCAGATTTGTTTCAGTCAGAATATTTATCAATCATAAAGAGAGGCGACATATACTTGCTGATTAAACACTGCATTTTTAAAGTGAAAGCGCGCGATGTGAGCAGCTTTAATTATTGATAATTAAATCATTATTAAATGGTGGACATAAAAAGCAAAAAGAATAATAATATTATTTTGATTATTATTATCATGTTCTTTTGCTGTTTGAGCGTCTGTGGATTCCAAAATTGACATTTTTACCGTTTTTTAATCACTGAAATGGAAGAGATACTGTACTGTAGAAAGGTTCCTTATCATAACGTGCCTTGTATTGTTTTTTAATCGCTCGATACACGACCCATCATTTTTAATGCTATTTTACAAAGGGTAAATACACATGGAATAATTTTATTTGGTTTGTTTATTTATAAATAAAATTAAAAGTAATTAAAAACAGTGTAGAGTGATTAATAACACTACATGTTATGGTAAGAAAAATCTCATTCTTGCTCATTCTAGTTTCTCCGAGTGTATACTGTAGGTGAGAACAGCTATTCAGTATCATTTGCATTTGTATGTGTCTGACTTTGCAAAGCACACCTGTAAAACCTGTTTAACAGGTAAATGCTCCTCGCTGCGCTGTTTGGGGGAGGGGCACGCTAATGACGATTTGGTCAGCTGTGTGAACGCTCGCCCTTTAGATGTTGCGCGCGCACTACACGGCTAAAAATGTTAGTATATCATGACTGAAATCATGACTGAAATATATGTTAGTATATCATGACTGAAAAAAGTTTATGTAATTTGTATAAAACGTGGATTACTACAGCGCATCCACTCACAGCCGAAACAAAAGACATCAACGGCTCCGCCTATTCAGAGGCTCTGCCTATTCAGTAAAGAAAAACACTACTGTTATTATTTCAACTCATACTGTACAGCTGTGAGAATTGGGGCAGGGATATTATGCCAATATTAAATATTATATACGATATTAAATTTCAAGTGAGTTGGGAGTTTGCAAGGCAGAGAAGGATGCTCTTCGGAGTGAGTTGCGAGTTTGATGAGACGGCATAAATATTTAATACAGCAAATTAAATATTTTGGTTTATATTTTGGTTTATATTATATGGTTAATGTATTTTGGTTTATATTGCAAACGAATAACGAATCAAGAGCCTGTGATTATATTGCATAAATATTATTTTGTACAGACAAATATCTGAATTTTTATTTATTTATTTTTTAGATTTTTTTAAAAGCAAATCTCTCAAAAATAGTAAGATGTATTTTGGTTTCATACTGCAAACGAAAAACGACCTATAAAACATGTACATCTGTATGAATAAATTGTTTAAATGTGATCAGTAAATGCTCCTTGCTAGTGACTGACATCGGCGTGCTGAAAGATCTAATCTCTCATATCGGCGCGCGCGTTCATCTGACTTAACGTTTCAGCCATTCACACATGCATTGTGCTGTTGTTTGTACACACTTACACACTTACACACTGGTTGTATAGCGCACTTATGGAATGAATACGATGAGATGACAGAGTGGAGGTTTAATACATCTATCTCACACGCGGGGCCATAAGTGCGGTTCATTATGATTCGGTGCGAGTTTTGGTGCTGTTATTACGTTTCCATCTTACCACGCAAAAAAATAAACATGTTTAACATGCGGAAGATCTTCGCGGAATTTTTCACGCGGAAGCATGGAAACGTAATCACAGCGCAAAGACTCGGGGTGAATCATGATCAAGCCTACGGTCACAGCGCGAGACCGAGCAGGTGCGATAGGGGTATAACACACCGCATCTCACAGCGAGTCAAACCGCATACAGTAAGTGAATACTGTAGGGGTATTAAACATTACAATCACACAGAAACATGAATGGATGCGGGGTTTGAAACTCCCATGGTTATTTTCTCATTTAACTAAATCAAATTTCATAAAAATAAAACGTGTCAAAAGAAAAACCCATAAAGTTATGGATAATGGCTAATGATGAATGAAACATATTTTAAACAAAAAGCAGCGAGCAGCTGGACATCGGGACGGGGAGTGTAAGTACGACGCACGCGCAGGTCTGAGCAGCTCAAGAAGCTCCATAATCTGTTGCCTTGGAAGGCAAAACTTTTATTTATATATATTTTTTAATAACGACCACGGGGAAAATATGAAAAGGGCTGAAGTTTTAGCTTCAAATCTTCAAGTTTTAGCTTTTAACTTCAAATATTTGAAGTAGATAACAGTAGCCCAAACCTGTAACTTTCCATGTAAAACAGGTACATCTGTATGAATAAATTGTTTAAATGTGATCATCTGACTTTACAGTAGATCAAAACTCGGCAAAGCGCACTCTTTTCCATTCACACACAGCTGTTTGTTTATCTTTCATAAAAAATGCTCCCGATATGAGCCGACACGAGCAGCTTTAATTATTGATAATTAAAACATTATTAAATGGTGGAAATAAACAGCAAAAAGATTAATATTATTCTTTTGATTATTATTATCATGTTCTTTTGCGTCTGTGGATTCCAAAATTCCAAAAAACAGAGAGTCTGTCTAAACAAAATAAAACCAATGTTTTCTAACTCATATTTTTTTTTATATACAGTAAACATACAGTAAAACATCATTCATCATTAAAACATCACACAACTGAATCGCAGAAAAAAATCAGCAAAAATATTATTTAGTACAAGGCAATCTTTGGATCCTTGATGAGACGGCATAAATATTTAATACAGCAAATTAAATATTTTGGTTTATATTTTGGTTTATATTATATGGTTAATGTATTTTGGTTTATATTGCAAACGAATAACGAATCAAGAGCCCGTGATTATATTGCATAAATATTATTTTGTACAGACAAATATCTGAAAAAAAAAACAGTTTTTTTTACGACGAATCTCTCAAAAATAGTAAGATGTATTTTGGTTTTATACTGCAAACGAAAAACGAATCCAGAGCCTGTAATTATATTTATATTTAATTATGTCATAACTATTATTTTGCACAAATACTGTAAATCTCTGAATAAAACAATGATATTTTATTCACAAATGTAAGACAATATTAGCTCGCACTTCGTCTGGCACTGAACCAAAATATAATGTAATGAGAGGCATACATCTTTTTTATTGATTTATTTTTTATTATCTATTCTGGAAGTTTGCTCTATTTGTTTTAGTTATTTCTATATTTAAATCTTGATGTCTTAAACTCTAACAACTGTAAGTATTGTCGAAATAATTTTTTTGAAAGCCCTAGTGCTGTTGTTTGCGCTGTTTTCTTTAATAATAACACTAAACAGATAAAAACAGAGAGTCTGTCTAAACAAAATAAAACCAATGTTTTCTAACTCATATTTTTTATATTTATAGTTTTACATGTTTGTTGGATGTGTAAATTATCATAATTGTAGTATTACTTTGCTACAACATATTGTTTTGACTTTATTATGACTTAAGCTCTGAATATATTTAAAAACCGATACGACGGAAAATGTCAATTTGCGCCACCTGGCGGTCATTTCACGAATTATTTTGAAATGCTCCTGGTTTATTTCGGCCGCTGCCGCGTTTCCACGGCGGTGAGTGCGACGGTAATGAGCAGTCTGGTTGTCACACCACTGTAAATGCTATCCTTCACAGACATTCCAGCTCTTCATTTTAATTGGAATGAGGCTCAGTGTCAAGTCTTTTGTCTCAGTTTCATGTTTTCACAGCGACATTTTGAAAAGACTCTAATAAGATTGAAATTATTTCCTAAGATTAAGTCAGCATTTTTTAGGTCAGCGGTCAGCAAGTGGTGTGGGTGTTTTAAATTGTGTGTGTGTGTGGGGGGGGCATATTTGTTACCCTCACATCAAATTATGTATTAGGTTGCATTTTGGTTGTTTTGAATTGAGCATATTTTCAAATTACTGTTTCAATAAGTGGCAGCACAGTGGTGTAGTGGTTAGCACTGTCGTCTTGTACCTCCAGGGTCTGAGTTCAATTCCTGGCCAGGCTCAATTCCCATCTCTGTGTGAATGGAGTATTCATGATATCCCCATGCTTGGTGGGTTTCCTCCCACAGTCCAACACACTCCCACATACAGATTAGGCTAATTGATGCTCCCAAATTGCCCGTAATGTGTGTGTGTGTGTCCTGCAATGGATTGGCATCCTGTCATGGGTGTACCTTGCCTCGTACCCTATGTCTCCTTGGATTGGCTCCAGGCCCCCCGCGACCCTGAATACAGGATAAAGCGGTATAGTCAGTGAGTAAATGTTTCAATAAGCTCCATTAGATACCGGTTACTTTCCAGTAACAACACATACTGCAGTGTTTTATTCCTCTTATTCCATTACATTTATTTAAAAGAAATGGCCATGTTGTCCATCACAATTTTTACACAGCAGTAGTTATAACAGTTATAGGGCACTGGTGGCTCAGTGGTAGGTGTCCCCTGGCTCAGTGGTAGCCAGTGCCCAAACCCCAGCCACTGGATACAGTGCCGGTCCCAAGCCCGGATACAATGGGAGGGTTGCGCCAGGAAGGGCATCCGGCGTAAAACCTGTGCCAAGTTGTAGTACGGACTGGATATTCCGCTGAGGCGACCCCTTGTGGGAGCAGCCGAAAGACCCCCCCCAAAAACTTAGTTATAACAGTTACAAACATTCTTTCTATCAGCCTCTCCTTTAATCTGTCTTGACATTAACAAGGGAAGAACACTTAGCTTGCCAAAACTAGGAATTGCTTTGCCCCTGTAACGAGTTTTTCACTTACAGTATCACTGAAGACTGCTTCCGAAAATGTTGCATAAGCAACTAACAGAAATGAAATTTCTATCTAGGATCCTCTGTAGTCCATCTAGGGACCATGTAGGCCAATGGTGACCATTGTATTTATTCACATTTTTATTTCTACTGAAAATTTGGGAACACTGTTTAGCTTAATCAGCATGTCTTTGGATGGTGGGAGAAAACATACAAACTCCATTGTTGCAGAAAATAAATCAAGATCCTTTGACCAATCAAGTACGAATTACATAAATGTCACAGTTTTATTCCATCAAACAGACTATGAAAAAATTGTGTTCAAATGTATAATCACACTTTTTTATTAACTTTAAATTTGTTCCTATTATTTACTTAAAAAACAAACAAACATGGTTATATTGAAGAAAAAAATACATGTTCATAATAAGCATCATATAACAAATGGCATCCTCTCAAATTCTGGGCCAAAGTGATTATTACTACAACTAAAATGTCTGTATTTTGTTTGCATTAATAAACAGTGCAGGTTTAAGGGGTTAAAGGCCTCATGTGCATTTAATAAGATCATTCTGTAATCTTTACTGGCTGATGCTTTGGGACAAACTTTTAGCCAGCTTTAACACACACACTCTACTATAAAGAGAGACGCCGGCAGCTTTGAAGTGTGTGTTTCTGGAGCACGATGACTGCAGGGTCGTTTGAAGTTTGGCGTTACAATTGAATTACATCATGCTCACCAGTGAAAAAGCACCTGCAGTTTGAAAGGAGGGATGTTAAATAAATAAAATAAAATAAGGAATTTGGAGATACCACTCCTCTCCCTATTAAAAAAAGGTGCAATAAGATTTAATGTTTAAAGACTGTTAAAGGATGTGTTTTTGCATGTGTATACTTCATCATTATACACTTACTGTAGTAATTTGGATACATTTTACTTTTGTATATTATCATTGTAAAGAAAAAAAAAGAAAGAAAACTCTGGACATTTAAAAAGGTGTTTGTGTGTGTGTTTTTAATTATTTTTAAGTCATGCTTGTACACTGATGCAGTTACTGGTTATTATTGAGATATACATAATTCATGTTATTTTCAATGATGAATTATTCAGTAATTAAACAGAGACAATTTGGTACTGTACACCAGGCAGCCTCTACATTAAAACCAAATGCCTTATATAATATTATTTATTTATTTACTTATTAACTTATTTTTTTTTTTTGTCTACTTAATTGTTTTTAGTTTTTGCCAATTCTAAGTCTCCCCACAGGGAAATCTCAGTGAGTGTGTGTTAACGTCTTTCCCTGAGGTAATTTCAAGCTAGCCACCTTGATCATTTCTACACATGACCTACAGCATCATAGTGCAGCTGAATATACTGAAATAAGCTCCGTTATGCATTAGTGGATTTAAACTTCAGCCATCAACACCACCACCAGGTAAATTTCCTAATATTGATTATCAAGAACGGAAACCTGGGCACCCAAAGCTCAGTTATGCCTGTGGGAAGCAAAGGACAGCCTGTCTGGGTCTGATTTCACAGAAAAGCCAATAAAGCACAAACTGCTGAAAACAGTTAATGCTGGCTGTGAGAGAAAGGTATCAGAACACCCAGTACATCAAAGCATGCTGTGTATGAGGCTTACAGGCTTACAAGAGGGTCTGTAACTCTTTGCCTGTAAGCCTCCAAATTCCCCAGATCTCATTCTGATCAGGCATCTATGAGACAAACAAATCTGTTCCATGGAGACCACACCTTACAACTTACACATACAAGATTGATTCAGACTATACAAGTACAAAATAAATAATAAATAAACAAGAAAAAATATTCTTTAAAATGACGATTGATATCGTTATTATCTTGGCCTTGCATCTATAAAAAATATATATATTAAAATTATTTTGTGCAGATTGTACTTTATTATGCTAACCCTCTTTCCATGGCACTGAGATCAAATGACCTAGGACCTCCTTATAACTTCAAAACAACCGTTATGGCAGGCACAGAGCCAACTCACAAAAAAAGATGCAAGATTTTTACAGAATCTGCCAAGGAAAATCTTCACTTGTTTGTGCTTACGACATCTTGTTTGGTTTGACACATTGTCACATGACTGTGTACTTATTAATATTCATTAGCATCTGCCAAAAATGGGCGTGTACACAGGATCAGCCTTGTCTGTGTTCAATTAGTCCAATGTTCATACAACACATTGTATTAGCTGTAATGCTTTTATTTTATTTTAACCTTTCTCTTCACTTTAACATTTATTCTTACACATGTAATCTAAATTTTGAGAATCATGTACATGCCTGTCAACCTTGCTGATAACGTCCTGGTGCCAGACATTAGAGTTGTTCTGATGACACAAAAATCTCTGAAATTGTAATGTTAATGGTTTTAATGTTATGGCTGATCAACGTTCAATCTAACATCGTTTTAATGTTAGCAATCACTTATCAACCAACAGATTTACAGATCACTTTAATGTTTTTCATTTGTCCCCATCATTGGTGTCCATCTTACAAACTTACTGTAGAAGTACATTAACATAAAGAATGAATCCCACATCATGTGTATGTATCTGCTACTCTCAGTTGTATCCAAAAGCAGTTGCTCAGTAGTGTGTGCTATTACCCCCTCCACCCCCCACGCCACCACGCCACCAACACCCCCACTTCACTTTTATGTTTAATATTAGCTGCATTCGTTTCGATTCGTTGTCACAGATGTGCAGTTTTGTTACAAAAGCATATTCAACCCCACAATGCAGAAAATGAAGGTTTCGTGCTGCAAGAGCTTTAGAATACTCCACGCTCTTAATCAGAGGCAATGAAGCAGCATCGCGCCGCGTGGCTCTGAATAACCAATGACGGAATTAGCACCAGGTCTGAGTGCTGTACTGAAATTAGCTTTAAAGGGCTCAGGTCTAATGTGTTTTTATTCCTATTGAGGGCAGGATTGTGTGTGTGTGTGTGTGTGTGTGTGTGTGTTTGAAGCGTATTTATGGAACTAAATAGGACAGTGTTATAAAATCCCAGCTCTCAGACCGTGCTAGACTTGACTAACCCATTTCTCCTTTTCTGTCTTTTTCCTTCTTTTTCCTCCTCCTGTCTCATCATTATCTCACTCTTTCTGATGATCTTGCTCTCTTTCTTTCTTTTTTCCCCTTGTGTTCTTCCTGGTGCTTCCTCAAATCCTCTATCTCTTTCTCTCACTCCCTCTCTCATCTTTCACAGTATTGTCTGAGGTTGAAATCAGCTTGGGTTGGGCAGATTGAAGCAGACAGTGAGAGAGAGAGAGAGAGAGAGAGAGAGAGAGAGAGAGCGAGCATGCTGCCTATCCACATCAGTGCTGACCTAGAAATGGAGAGAGAGACAAATAAGGAGAGAGCACAAAGAAAGGAGAAGGTTACTGGGAGGACAACCATAGTGTCCGTAGATAAATGTGTGCGTGCCTGTGTGTGTGTGTGTGTGTGTGTGAGAGAGAGAGAGAGAGAGAGAGAGAGAGAGAGAGAGAGAGGTTAGTGTATCACACAACATTAGACCTTATTTTCATACTCACTCTCATACAAAGCTGCAGGCATCCATGGGGAGTTCATTCACTTCATCTCTTTTTTATTTATTTATTTATTTATTTATTTATTTATTTTTTATTGTGTGTGTGTGTGTGTGTGTGTGTGTGTGTGTGTGTGTGTGTGTGTGTGTGTGTTTAGCCAAGCTCAGTCGAGGTGTATGAGACTTGATAGACTGGCCATTAAAGTTACCATCACAAGATGCAAATGGTGCAAGTGAGTTGGAAAGCTTATTTGCTCGGAAACTCCTGTGCCTGACGCAGCGTCAGTGTGTAGATCCTACGCTCATTATACATTTATACAAAGCTGTGATGTACACAAAACTGGCATCACTAGCTCCGAATGAACACAGTTAGCATTAGACTGTCTGTCTGAACAGTTACATGGCATTGGACTTAATTCTATTGGCACATAATGTTGTTGGGTTTAAACCCAAGATCATTAGTCTGCCTCTGGGTGCATGTGCTTTTATTCTTACCTCACCATGCTCATCGCTCCAGAATTGGGTAAACCAGGGCTCATCAGACATGAGCTTTTTCCATTGCTTTAAAGTCTAATCTTTATGCTCCCTAAAAAATGTAAGCCTTTTTTCTCAATAACATTTGGTTTTCATTGGTTGACACATGGTTTTCAAAACCATATAACAGTTGGTTTTCAACAGTCACACAACTGTTTAGTCCCAATCCTGTTAGTTCTATTCACTAGTAGACATTTAGCTTTGATTTCTACGGTTGCTTTTTTTTTTTTTTTTAACAATGAAACTTCACCAAGCATTTAAGTCAGTGGTTTTCAACCTGATTCCTGAAGGAAACCTGCCCTGCATATTTTAGCACTTTCCCAGCTCTCCCAAACCCACTTCAATTAAGAAAATGTTGTTAATTACATGATTAGTCCTATCAAGTGTCCTCAGAGCTGATAAAACACTAATGTCCAGGTCAGGTGGTCTTCCAGGACCGGAGTTGAGAACCACTAGTTTAAGTGATCTCTGATCATTGCCTCGTCTATATTCTTGAGAAAGAGGGTCATTCAAGTCAAACCAAAATTATAACTGTGCAGAATAACAGAACTACCTTTCTTTCTCTATATAATCCCCTGCAACTAGAAGCCACCTCAGGGGGAATCATCATTCGATGTACAGCCTTCTTTAAAATGTTTGCACTATTCAGATGTTTCACAAGTGTGCTTCTGGGAGCATGAGGAATCCTTTAATCACATGATACCGTAATCAAATCTAAAGGTATTATAATATACAGTACAGGCCAAAGGTTTGGACACACCTTCACTCATTCATTTATAAGACAGATAGATGAGAAAGTGTGTCCAAACTTTTGGCCTGTACTGTATGTGGTGGTTATAATATAAGAGATGTGTAGGAGACTTGAAAGTGATCAACAGCCAAACTCTGCTACTAAAATGATGTTGTGGAACCCAGTTTCATGTCACAGGGCATACACCATGGCAAGACAGGTAGTTATACTGCATCAGCAAGGTCTCTCTCAGGCTTCATATTTGATTTTAAAGCTTTTGAAGAAGCACAAAGAGATGGCACTGCTGAGGACCGTAGAATCAGTGGGTGTCCAAGGAAACTTAATGCAGCAGATGAAAGACAAATCATACTTGCCTGCATTTGACAAGTCCAGCAGTGCCTTCAGCAAAGAACTTGCAGAAACCAATGGGATCCAGGTACACCTGTCCACTGTCCGGAGAAGTCTGGCCAGAAGTGGTCATCACGGCATTATCTTATGTGTGTGCATGTATTTCTTTCACTACAAATTCCCAACCATGTCTCAACCAAGGCACTAGGCATTTCCATCAAAAACCTTTTTTTGGCTTTCTTTTGGAAACTTTTGTATGGACATATAGAAATGCTTTGATTTATTCATATTGCAAATGAAACAGAGATGATCTTCCTTGCCTCTTACGCTGCATAGAACAAAATGAGTGTGGTCATTGGGAGAAACTCCATGTTTACCATAATGCTTCTATTACCTATTTTATTACCTCCAAGTCCCCAGGACGCTGTATCCAGGATAATGCGATATAGATGATGAGTGAGTTACTGAGTGAGTTACATATTTAAGATAGAAATAAGTAATTTGTGTAGTCTTGTTAAAAATGTGCTGTTACCCACAGACAAACTGCACCATACTGCCATAAGTTCATAATCATCCATAATTCAGTATTTCTATACTCACAATTTAAAGACTGAATCTCAAAGCCATATGGCACAGTATATGGTTCTCCTTGTGAGAGAGGGATGGCACGATTCTACTTAGTTAGTATTTAATTCTATAATTCAATTTTATTTATATAGCGCATTTAACAATGGTCATTGTTAGAAATTTTATGGAAGTCTATATGAGTGAGAAAAAAATGTGTTGTCTCCATGAGATGGAAATATGAAGAAACCTTTAGAGAAACTAGACTCAACAGGGAACCCATCCTCATTTGGGTGATAACAACGAATAACAGGAATTATGTAACGACATGATGTGTGTTAGGCTGCTGGAAGTTCAGTATAACAGAAGTTGTTTAAGTTAACATGGACTCCAGTGCAACAACATGGTGTTCAGTTCAGTTAGTAGCAGTCAATGTGGACTGCTCAGGAAGCTACAGTACCGTAGTTATGTTAAAGAAGCGTTTTGCTACCAGGTACAAGCTTCATGTTTTACTGTTTGATTAAACCCAATTAAAAAAATGGATTCATTGAGAAGATTTCATGTTTCACAGCTTTTTCATATTTTTTACTACATATATACAAAAGCTAACCTGAGACACTGAACAACTAAACAACGCCGTTACAAGTGCTAACATCTACATGCACTCTGCAGGATTCTAAACTGTCCTTGTTTGTTGAAGCTATGTTAGTTTCTTACCAACAATAAAGTGCTGAACTTTGAACACCAAAGGAGTCTTGAATGATACATATTGTATAAATTGCATTATTTTTTTTTGTCACACTATACCTTGAAAGCCAGTAGACTGTGGCTGTTGGGTCATCAAAAATGTATTAGCTATTTTTGTATTAATATTTTACACAGGTGAACACTCCATCACCAGCAGAGCACCTACCATGCAATAACTGCGGGTTGGTGGGGTGGTGGTGTTATATAATTTCTATCCGTTATCACCCAAATGAGGATGGGTTCCCTGTTGAGTCTGGTTCCTCTCAAGGTTTCTTCCTATTGCCATTCCTGTCGTCGTCACCCTTGGCTTGCTCATCAGGGACAATCTCATTATTATCTAGACGCATTTTTCTCACACATACACACTTCCATAAATTTTCTTTTCAAAATTTTTTTTCATTTGTGTGAAGCTGCTTTGAGACAATGAACATTGTAAAAAAATATATAAAAAAAACGCTCTACAAATAAAATTGAATTGAATTGGTGCATGTGGTGTCACTGTAAAAAAAAAATGCACAGGATAATTAATAATTAATGGCTCCAAGTAATTCTTTTTTTTTAGGTGCCATGACTCTTGCCCTTAAACAACATTAGGTCAAATACATTTCTTTGACTACAAATAACACCAGTATATTCTCCCTAAGTGAGCAAAAATAGGTTAAGATATATTCTGACCTTAGCATTTTAAAAATCCTGGCTGAGCAATGAATAAGAGATGGAACTTTGTAATACTAAGGTCACAAGATGGTTTTAAATTTACTGTGTGATTTCCCATATGACACAGTTAATTTCACCTAAACCTCAAAGTGACATGTTGCAGAGACTCATACTGCATCACATAGCCAATTTGGGTTGCTAGAGGTTTGATGAAATGGGAAAATTAGATGTCTTCTTTGAGGAAGTTACATCATTTTAGCACCACCTCTAAAGCTCTTATGTCTGGCTCTACTGCTATCCTAAGGCCATTTGTATGGTAAATAGTGCTGAAGGCAAAGTTTAACATGTGGTGTTCAGAACCGAGAGCCTGTGTGTGTTGTACAGTATTGGTGAGAGTTGGGGTACAGGCTGCATTTCTGGGACATACGTTGATAGTGCTTTGAATTTCAAAATATATGGCAGGTCTCTCACAATCCCATACATGAAAGCATAGTCTGTCAGAAAAATACAGGAAAGAGAGAAAGATAGAGAAAACCATTCAAAAATGTTTTTTTTTCACCTGAGGCCACCATCTGGTGGAGGAATGGAGAAACTACATTTATTTGCCCTGTAAGAAGGCTATGATCACCAACGTTGTTGAATATAATCTTTACCTTTATATTCTAATGTACGCAAAGTCCAAGTAAGTTTTTGGAATTATGTATACATCATATCCATAATGTTTTGTAGATTATGTATTAATATAAAATTCAGTTCATCGTAGTATCACACTTGCTGTTAGGTTACAGTATATAATAATTCAATTCAATTTTATTTATATAGCGCTTTTAACAATGGCCATTGTCTCAAAGCAGCTTCACAAAAATGAAAGAAATGGAAGTGTGTATGCGTGAGAAAAATGTGTCTAGATAATAATGAGATGAATGAATGAATGATGAATGAAATGTCTCTGATGAGCAAGCCAAGGGTGTCGGCAACAGTGGTAAGGAAAAACTTTATAACTTTAGCTATTAAAATCAAGGTTAGGATTTAAGAGCTAAATAGCTAACTGTGGTGATGAAATTAATTTAATCAATGTTAAGATTAGCCAACAACTCATTGCAGTGTTCATGGAAGGAGTTTGTGCTGACTTTAAGACATGGTGCATTATAATTTTGGAAGTAGCCATTGTAAGATGGGCACTTTGAACATAAACAGATGCAATTGCTCAGCAACAATACAAAATATTCTATGGTATTTGAGGGCTTCTCAACTGGTATTAAGTTAAATAATTCCAAGTAAATGTTCCCAACACCATTATACTACCACCAGAAGCATGAACTCTTGGAACAAGGCAGTTTGAATTCATGCATTTGTTGCTTTTGATGTGAATTTCTGACTATATAATCTATTGTGGCACAAATTGAGACAAGACAATGTTTTTTTTTTTTTTATCTTTGACTGTCCAGTTTCTGTGAGCCTGTGACCACTGCAGCATTAAATTCCTGTTTTAGCTGACAAGCGTAGAAAAGCAGATGTGGTTTTTGACTGTTGTAGCCTAGTATGTATTTAGAGATGTTTTTCTGTTCGCCACAGTTGTATAGAGTGTATGGCAACCATTGGTACCAGCGATAAATTTTTCTTGCTCCTCACTGGCCTAAGGGGTGGTTGCAGAAGGGACAGTACCCATTCAGCACCCACGCTGTTTTGAACTAATAGAGAGCACATGAATTCACCCTCTCTGAGCTCACCAATGAGTATAAAAGGAGAACATTCTGCCATGCTCACTTCCTGCTTGTAGTCTTCCATTCTCCCAATGAGTCATCTTGTGCTGTCTTGACCTCCTCCCAGGCATGAGCCACTGGACATTCCTTGCACTCTCATGTCACAGAAGCACAATTCTCTTTTTGCTTTTACATAATAGGGAAAGTCTCTTTCCCTAATTCCTTAAATTGAAGAACATCAACTTCTCCCATTTGTTTTATCCACAATGTAATAGTGGGTCACAACACTGGTGGAGATCTGCTTGTCAACAAGAAAGGCAGGCAAATATTTGGGGCCCTAGGCCATTAGCCCCCCAAGGGGTGACAAACAATTTTTTTTAATAAGATAGATGTGATGAATGCTGGCTGGAGAGGACAACAGCTAATTTTTCACAGGGCCCCAAAAGATTATAGAACAGCCTCTGGGAGGAGAATAAAGCCATGAGCACAGAGCAATGGATCAATTAATGCAGCATCTTATCCAGAAATAGACAGTCACTATGGAGGTAAGCAGGAGCCAACAGGGTGTGTCCCATCACAGCTTCTCAATACAGCTCCAATGTGAGGCCCAACAACTAATCCCCTTAATGAAGGCTTGAAGAAGATCGAGGCTTTTCTTCTTACCTTTGAGGGGGCACCAAGTTGCAAATCTGTCCAGCAGCAGAAAGAGCCCCTGCCCTCACTCCACTACTCACTGGTAAGGTTCAACTGGTCTATTTTCCTCTATCCACAATGCAGAAAACTGTGACAAACTAAAGGGAGAAATCCTGTGGGCATTCTACCATCTGCAGTGTTACTGACTTTGATGAATGGGCCTACAGCACCACAACAACATTCACCAACGAATAGCTGCTTTCTGCACATCACCTAACCCTGGCTAAAGCAGGAGAAGCTCACTGCCTCGTGATGACTGAATTCACCCAAACAGAGAATGGCAGTAAAAAAAAAAAAAGACTTCTGACAGTTCCTATAGCAAGGCCATGATGAAGGCCCTTAGATGTGTACTGAACATCCAGGGCCATGATGAGGATGAAAGCCTCTTGTTTACCTGTATACAAAGGGATGTCCAGGAGTTTCCTTCCATTGAGTTTTAGGTTGCGATCCAAGAGGGGAGTGGGTGTTGTGCTTAGGTCTGGCTCTCAACTTGCCTCTTCTGCACTGGTCCAGATTCCCTAAGGATCCGCCACCTCCAAGGCCAATACTAAAGTAAAAGCATGATTCCAGCTTCCAGCCCTAACTCACTTAACCTGACTTCTGGAGGAGATAGACAATGCTGATGCAGAAGTCAAGGGTAATTCACACCATCACTTCACAACCATTTTTCTTTTGTGTCTTAGCTGGCTATCCAACTGTCGGTTTTTGACCATGAGCAGAAAGATGATAAGTGGCTCAAACACTGCTGGGGCCAGTAGTGAAGACCAATCCACAGGTCATTCTTCACCAGCCACATAAACAGTCTATTACTAGACCCAGCAACAAGGTACCTCACTCCAAGGTGGACATTATCATGCATCTGGCCCACACACACTCACTATAGACAGTTACTTTGCCATAAATAATATTCTAGAGAAGACCCTGGACTAGTTTATAGACATAGAGGCACCCCATAAACCAGTGACCTGCCCAGCTCATTCCACTTCTGATCTATTTGAACACATAGGCAGACTCAGTGGCCCTTTTCTGAAATCAGCAAAGTGAAATTAGCATATTTTGATCACTGTTGACTATTCCACCAAGTAGCCTGAGGATGTATCTCCAACCCTACCTTGGGATGCTGGATGTTGCACAAAAAGGTTTGTAAAGATCAGCCCTTTTCCTAACAGTTTTCAAGTATGTGAGGGAGCAGGACAAACATTAAATCCGCTTGGTCTTGAGCACAGGTTTTAAGTTCCAAGCTCACTGCCATTCTGGAAAGTGTGACCCATCAACTATTGCCTCCAGCAATCAAATAAGAGAAGAGATACCCAACTCTAAACTTGCTCAAATGAACTAATGTCTGCTGGCTAAATCTATGTTTCTCTTTCTGCAGGGCCACCGGAAAACATCACAGACTGAAAGGGGGAGGATTTACCACCAACCCAACAACAATTGTCAGAAATCTGTTTTTCATTAACCCCAGCTTAGCACACATACTCCAGAGAACAAGACCCCCCCCCCTCCCAAAATGCTGCAGGTGGTGATAATCAAGGAAATTCTGGCTGGAGAGAGTGGACCCTAACTAATACCTGAGATCAGTAGCTTTTATATATACAGTCAAATTATTTTTCTCTGACACACAAGGTTGTCTGTGACAAATAAAATTTTAAAGCAACTATATAATCCTTATTTTAGAACCTTTAAATTTATATATAAGTCAGAAAACATAGACACGACACATAGTGGCGATATTTTGGGCAAAGGTGTAAACATGTAAGCAAAGTCAATCATATCGCTTTTTTCTGTCTCATGATCACTTTAGTAAAGCTACCAGCTTCACAGAATAACGGCTGCCATGAGTGAATTAAATGTGTTCACTAAATTTGTGCAAAATGTTGAAGCCAAGAAAAAAAGGAAGTACATGCATAGTTAATGCTACTGAAGTCAATACAGCAGTAATAAATGACCAGTGTTGGGTAACGTGTTACAAAGTACTTGAATTACTTTTTTGATGTAACTAGTATCTAACGCATTAGGTCTGCCATTTAAGTACTCAGTTATTTAGTGTTTTTTTTTATGTAATCCATTATTCAGACAATTTATGTAATCCGTGAGCCAGACAGCAGTAATTCCCTACCTGTTAGTGTGTGTGTGTGTGTGTGTGTGTGTGTGTGAAAGTCGTCCTACACACCCCACCCCCGATAACCCTCCCCCTCTGTTGTTCCTGCTGTTATACCCCTATCTCACCTATGCGGTTTGACTATGCGAGGACCGGCGCGAAACTTCGCTGAGTGATGATGGTAGAATAATTATAAGAGTCTTGACTAAAACAACATGCATGAGGAATCACAAAGGAGTTTCATTTTTTTTCAATGGAAAAGGACTCTAAGTAGTTACTTTTAGCAGAAAGTAACGCTGTAATGTAACTGATTACATTTTAAAGACAGTAATTTTATAATGTGATTATTTACTTTGAACAGTAACACCCCCCAACACTGGAAATGACATGTCCACAATAGCTATGATAAAATGGGTTATTAAACTATACAATACATTATAAACCTAGGATCACAAGAAGTCAATTCACTTCAATAGATAATAGGTACTGTACACATAATTCTATGAAAACCTGTCACTGTCAAGCAAGTGCGTGCACACACACACACACACACACACACACACACACACACACACACACACACACACACACACACACACGAGAGTATACACTCATCTGTAATATCATTACTAAAAAAGCAATTGATTATTACAGCAGGCTGTATGTGGCTATTGGTATTATGTTCACCTCCACAGGGCCTAAAGCAGCACCAGGTCACACAGGCAGCTCCATTTAAGAGTTTGTGTGTGTGTGTGTGTGTGTGTGTGTGTGTGTGTGTGTGTGTGTGTGAGCGTGCAAGAGGCTGATCGATCCAGCCATTGCTAGCACCAGGCCCTGAGAGACACGAAGCAGTGAGAAAGGGAGGGGGATTGAGTGAGCGAGAAAAACAGAAAAGAGAGAAAGTGAGAGAGCAATGCAGAAAGAAGGAAAGAGAGAGCTGCACAGCTATTCAAGCTAACTCGTTATGTCCAGGGCTTATTGGAAAGCAGTCCGACTAAGGCCCAGTACTGAAATTAGTTATTGATCTAGCCTCCCATCCCCTGTCTCCCTCCCTCCTCCTCACGTTAGGCTTCAGGACTGCAAAACCCCCTTCTGCTGATTCGTACTCTTTCATTTGCTTCTTCTTTTTCTAATCTGTTCTTCAGCACTCCGTCTATATATTTATACCATCCATTCACCGTGCATCACTGGTCCTTTGTTTCTAGGACTGGTTTCTCTGAGGTTTGATCATTTCATTATGCTTCCTTCCCTCTCTCACACACTTAATGACACACATGCTACCTTACTGTACATTTTCCACTTAGTTTTCTTTTCCACAGACCTCCACCTGCATTGGACTTCTCTACTCTCATATCTTGTGTATTCATTTACTGTCCGATTTTTATGCTATCACACTCCTGTTGTATATGTTTATTTATATTGCCAAATTACTGCCAAATTCATTTATTTAACAAATTATTTGGTCAATTCACTTGTTGTTTCTTTTTCCTGGCTTTTTCCTGGCTGCATCAATGCTGCCACCACACCAGTTATAATTAAAGGAACAGAGATGCACAGAGAGAGAGAGAGAGAGAGAGAGAGAGAGAGAGCAAGAATGAGATACACACACAAAGCAAATCTGACACAGAAGCAAAAGCCACATAGTCATTAAAACTTTAAACACAATGCATTCATGCTCAACACAGATATGACAATACATAATAATCTTTATAATCTTAATATTATATTTACAATAAAAAGGAAGCTCATGCTCATGGTGAAACTTGCCATAATGAAACATTTTAAAACAACACTGACATTTCAGAGGCAATTTGGAATTAGGAAGAATCAATTACTAAGGCAAAGTGGTGGTTAAGATGACATGTTATCAGATGTAACTGCTTTTACATAATTGGAAATAAACAATTCACTCACATGAATGGATATTTTGATGTTTACCCCAAAGATAATCGAGAAGACACATTGTTCTGTACAGTCAGCAGCAGAGCAGACCCTCCTTAAGCAGCATGGCTTTAACTGATGCCAATAAGGAAAGAGATGCACCTCAAAGTGATCTTCTGTGAATCATTTGAAAAACTCACTCACTCACTCTCTGTTTATACCACTTTATCCTGTATACAGGGTTATGAGGGCCTGGAGCCTATCCCAGGAGATGGCACAAGGCAGAGTACACCCTGTATTGGGTGCCAATCCATCGCATGGCACATAAACACACTTACATTCTACTGGCAATTTGGGAACGCCATTTAGCCTAATCTTCATTACTTTCGGGAGGAAACCGAAACACCCGGATGAAACCTACCAAGCATGGGAAAAACTTGCAAGCTCTGTACACAGACCCTGAGGTGGAAATCGAACCTAGACACTGGAGGTGCAAGGGAACAGTGCAATCGCCATTGTGCCACCTGGACATTGCTAATTATTTACTATTATTATTAGTTGCTGGATATGGGCAGTTGCTCAGTTACTGAAGCAATGGGTCCTGGGTCAGAATCAACTCTGAATCACAGTTTAAATTTCCAAACAGTTGGTGTGGATGGGTGTGGGTATGTCTAAATAGAAGTTTTCCTATAATGAATACTGGGCACACAAACATACACTTAGCGTTATGTCAGCCCCGGCACTCCATTCAACAGAGCACTCCATTTCCCAGAGAACACATCAGCCTTTTAGGATGGTTCTGCTTGTAATGTGATCTGACCTCTCTGTGGGCCTAATTAAAACGTATTTGTGAGTTATCACTTCTGCAGGTTCCTCCTACTGTAGTTACAGAGCTTCCAACATTCACTGCAGGACACAGTTAATGGCTTGTTAGTCACATCTTGGTAAGGCTGTGTACCAGCTGAACAAGCTAACCTAGAAACTAAACTGAGAGCGGTGTGTTTTAAGGTGAGGAAACTGGCAGTATGTAGCCAAATGCTGAAAATTTACAGTGTAAAAGGCAGAAGGACAGGTCCGGTGGGGAGAATAAAAGCGTGACAGAAAGAAACTGACTCCAGTCTTAGCAAGTGGTGCGTGGTACTTGAATGGGCCACTTGTCAGTAGAATGTGATATGTGAAAAACTAAGCAGAATGCAAGTGGGCTATTTGATTGTAAGGAAAAAATGAAAGAGAAGGACATCCTCTGTGAGTTGTGTTAGCAATCGGACTAACTTTGAGCATCGTCTTGATTGCACTAGCCACAGGCTTGCTGAACAGGTAGACTGCTGGGAAGTCTGATGCTGAGGAATGGCCCTTTCTTTCAGCGGGAAAAAATATGAAATGTGTAAGGAGACTGACCTCCAAACAGCAAGTGTGGTGTGATACAGCAAGGGAAGCCTACTTGATTCCATTAGATATGCTTACTGTAAGCAAGGCGTAGAAGACCACAGTGTTTGTTAATTTCCCTGAGTTTGTTTGCTAGCTAGTATCTGCAAAATGTACAGAAATTTAAAATCTGATATAAGATATTTATGCAGTTGATGGGTCATTTCCCAGTACTGGACAAACGTCTCGAGTCACCGCTCATTTCTTCATGTTAAATTAAATTAAATTAAATGATGTAGATTAACCTAAAGAAAGCAAATAAATTAACATTAGCAACCTGGGAAACCTGCAAGGAGCCTGTTTGTTGGCTGGAACACAGCTTCTTACCTCAGTTATCACAAGCTAGCTAGCACTTAACTGTAGTTTCGTTAGAATGCTGAGGTTGCTAATGTAAATTTATATGCTAATGTTTCTTTTAGTTATTCTTTTTTTAGGCAATGCTAAGTTTCTCCTATAATCTGTTCCAACCACTCAGTATTCAGCATCACCAGTATACTTATTACTAGCTGATCATCTGTTACAATCAAATGGTGGTTTTGGATGCGACCCAGTTGGGACTTCTACATGGTGGAACCATGATGTTTTGTCTAGGCTTCTGATCATATGGAGAGAATTTTAGATATATACTGTATATATAAACAAAGTAGAAAAATCACTGTTTTAAAAAAATACTCTGATTTGGTCAGGTACAGGGACTGAAAATGAAATCTTGCTAAAAATAATAGCCCGAGGAGTCATTCAGGAAGCCTGGAGTACTATTCCTCAACACTACAGTACATTAAAATACAAAAAAATGTGTCACTCTTAGGAAGCAGAAGATAAAGAAATCAGGAGTGGCTCAAGAATTGTGCACAATACTGTATGTACCTTTTTCTGATTCTCAGTACTCATTATTGTGTATGCAGAAAAGAACCAATGATCTAAAGTGTTCTCCTACTTAGTAAAGTCATTTCCACACTTAATTTTTTTTCCTGGACTCCGGGCCAGAATTTGAGACAGTTGTTGGCATGGTAAAGCTGATTTTCTTCCCAGGTAGTGATTCCTGGTCTTATTGAAAATGGTGATCTGGGGCTCGCTTTCTTGATGCAGTCATCATTGCTTGAGGAAGCCATCCACTCGTTCTAATTCATGTGAATGCTTAAACTTGTCACTTTACTACCTCCAGGATTCCCCGGCCAGGCTCGATTCCCGTCTCTGTGTGCGTGGAGTTTGCATGTTCTCCCCGTGCTTGGTGGGTTTCCTCCGGGTACTCCGGTTTCCTCCCACAGTCCAAAGATATGCAGGTTAGGCTAATTGGCGTTCCTAAATTGCCCGTAGTGTGTGAGTGGGTGTGTGAGTGTGTGTATGTGTGTGCCCTGCGATGGATTGGCACCCTGTCCAGGGTGTACCCTGCCTAGTGCCCAAAGTCTCCCCCGCGACCCTGAACACAGGATTAAGCGGTATAGAAAATGAATGAATGAATGAATGAAAAACGCAGGTCTTATTTATGCATCACTATTACGTACAGTATTACTATATTCCTAAACTAATAATACAAAACTTTCATATATCTGGATGAAGGTAACTGAAAAAAGTTTATCTTGCCCTGAGCATGTGAGCTGAGAACACATTAGCATTTTAACTAAAATTAAGCTAGGTAGCTTGTGATAACGGAGGTAGCAAACTGTGGTCCTGCCATCATGCCAAGTGCCTGGTTGTTGGCTGGAACACAGCTTCTTACCTCAGTTATCACATGCTAGCTAGCGCTTAACTTAGTTTAGTTAGAATGCTGAGGTGGCTAATGTTAATTTATATGCTAATGCTATTTTGTATTTCAGAAATTCATGAATTCCTTGTTAGTTAAAGTGATGCATAGCCGACAGCTAGCAAATCAGTCACACCCTAAATTATGCATACTTTTATAGCTTAATATAATTTTAACTGATGTGTTACATAAATATCTCCCCTGCACAGGTATGAATGGGTAATCTAGCTATGGAGACCAAAAGCATTTTATTATTATTATTTTTTTTTTACCAGGCTTCAAACATGTTTATTTCTGTTGCAAAATGTGACATTGTAGCAACGGGTTTATGGGATTGACTCACTTTTGGAGTCCTAGTGGTCATTTGAGGAACTGCACATTTTGGCACTTCTGTGTCGTCCTCATTTTTCAGAACCGGAGGTTGTCACTTGTGAGAACAAGAAAACCAGTGATTATGCCCCGCCAGCCCCACAAACAAGCCCAGAATTGGTCATGTGTGCATACTCAAGTATTTGGGCCAAGTGTGAAAACGCCCTAAGTGCTGCGCCGATCCAGCCTTTCTACCGACAGGTTGAAACAAGCATGCCTCTTCCCACTCACTTCAGTCATTTTGATTAGAGAGATTTCACTCCTGTTGATACAATACCAGGATTACTGTAAAAGATGGTAATGGCTTCCTGTAAGATTATAGAGCACATCATTTAAACCAAAGAGGAATAACATTTGATGCTCTGTGACACGGTTCCCATGAGTAGTTTTTTTTTTTTTTTTCAAAATAGGTAAATAACTTAAACCAGGAGACATGTAAAACTGACTAGCATACTGTAACCTCGGATATGAATCTTTGGGCTGCCAGGACAAATAAATGCATTCCAGTTTAATTTTGAAAACAATTTGTGAAAACTATGATGATTGATTAAATTCAGTACAGTATGTAGTTACACAAAACAGTATATTCTTAATGGAATAACAGAATTTTTATTATTGTTTCCTTATTCTTTGTATTCATGATTATCTTGGGAATGTTTAATTTTGTTAATTAATTATAATTTATTTAATCAGTCAAATATTTTTTTTATTTTAATAATTTAAGCAGCAGATCTATGACCAAAGTGACTGGTTTGTTGTTGTGTTTCTTACAAACCTACATTGGAAGGATTTCAGAATCGATGCATTGAGAAAACAAATCTCAGACTGTATTATTCTAAATTTAAGTTGCTGGGTGATCCAAAACCCGATGGATTCCTTTTGGCTCTGTAAGGAAATAAAGAAGTATGGTGTGTTTCTGTTCTGGCATTTCAGTGCTGTGACTATGCTGTTTCCTGTTTTCTCTTTGCTCGTCTCTTGTGACTTACATTCCATGTGATCATGTAAACAGAGGCATGTTGAACACAGCATCACACTCACAGCAAACATGTCGCACACAAAAAACAGGCATTAATTCAGAGGCCTTAGTCATCTGAATCCTGAAATTAAGCTCAATTTAAAACTTGTTTTAAAACACACAAATAGACACTTTATTTCTGCTTGGTGACATGACCGTCTTATGCGTGCTAAAATTGACTTCTCTATTGCATAACAAATTCTTATAAAAAAAAATTCTGTATTGTATAAAAAAAAAAAACTTTAGGAAACATCCCATTCCAGTAACTCTGGGGGAAACTCACAGTTTTGGCAGCACAAAAAGAAGAATATATATATTTTTTTCTAACAGTCATTAGGCTGTCTTGAACTAAAAAGGGTGCTAAATGGTGGTGCTAGTTTGCACCATCCATTCACCAATTCAGCAGAGGTGCAATGGATGGCGTTGTCCACTCACAACCCCAAACATACTCCAACCACTAACAACTCCAGTGTCCCTTTTCAAACCTGAATTCAGATTACTGCATCTGTGTGTTTTTTTTTCTTCACTGAGATTCTTAATTTCCTCCTATCTCCCAAAAATATGTTTTGCTGCAGTAAATTGCTCCAAGGTGTGAATGTGGGTGTGCATGATGCCCTGTGACGTACTGGCATCCCACTCAGGGTCAATTCTTTCCTTGTGCCAGTAATTGCAATATGTTTGTAATCCACTGCCAGGATAAAGTGGTGGATGAACACAAATCATTAAATTAATTAAGAAATCAATCCCTGTTAAAATTATGAACAATAAAAGACATAAGATTAAATACTGTGGATATCACCTTTATATGGTCTGATCTCTACCTCACATGTGTTCATTCATGTCCCAGTAGGGCCGAAAAATGTGTAGATGCTTCATGTGTTTTGACTTTTGTTTCAAATCAGTCCTCTGACGAGGTTTAAATAACGGCAAGACTGTTCCGGAGCTGCGAAGGAACATTGCAGAAACAAAGGCCACATTCTCCAGTCAGACAGGAAGTAGCAGCCCCAGTGCCCCTCCTTCTCCCTCTCCGCACCCCCCATCCCTCTTTCCCAACCGCCTGCCTGTTTGTGTTCAACTCACATGAGCTGGGAACGCGGGTGAGAGAGAGAGAGAGAGAGAGAGAGAAGGGACGGGGGATGGGAGAGGGGGAGTTAAAGGAACAAAGGAGGAATTTAAATAGCACCCCCTCTTCCCCCATCCCCTCGCAAACCCAATTGCTCATAAGCCCCCCTCATATGTTGGGCATGGTGGGGGTTGCTCACCCAACTAGCGTTGAGTCTTTAGATAAGCAGTGTGTGTGTGTGTGTGTGTGTGTGTGATGTTTGGGGTTGAAGTGAGATCTAGACTCTAAGGAGAATGGGGAGTGTTTACACTATCACATAAGCAAAAGGGGATCCCCTCTTGCTCTCCCACCCAGAAAAAAGCCCTTAAACGGCTTCTCAGAGTGTACACCTCAACACCTGGCACTGAGCTTGAGCTGCATCTGTGTTACATTGTTAAATGGTAATTCTCCAGTTCAAGTCCATGTAGAAGTCAACGTAGGTCCATAAATTCCAAAGAGAAGCGTCGTCAAGACACTAAGTTCTATTGGAGACACACATTCTAGTGAGTTGTATAGGATCCAGGCTCCTACAGGAGACATATCTGTCATAAAGAAAACATAAGCATGTTTTTATAGACCAAAGAAGCCATCCAATCATTTTAGTACTTGCTTTAGAAGTTGGTTTTATACACCAGGAGCACTTGTGCTTGTGAAGGAGAGACCTTGTGCTGCAGAATTCATGTAGAAACTGTACGTATTGTTTAACCAAGGGTTAGGTGTGATGCAGAATCATTGATCAATTGTCTTGAAAATGAATTATATAAGCCATAATTATACATTTCATGGTAAACAGGAACAGAGGATCAAGTGATAGCTGCAGGAATTAAACAAGGGGTGTTCTAGTCAAACCCGGGCTTGAGATTAAATTGATTGTGAATGAAGATTTAAAATTTATTGAAGGTTAATGGAGACTTCAAGCACAGTACAGTGAAGAGCTGAAGTATCCGTGAATGGCGATCTTGGCTGAGGTGGCTCGGTGCGCAGTGCCGTCATACCTGTGAACATTCAACGAGTGGAATTCCTGATCAACACCACTTGCACATTACAGGAACTCAGCTGGGAATTATTGCCACATCCCCCGCACAGGCCTGACCACTCTCTAAGCCATTCTATATGTTTGGGAAATTAAAGATGTTCCTAATGGGTCAGCATTTTAGAAGTGAAGCAGGCAGTTTTATCATGGCTTAGGTATACTGAGAAATACTTCTAATTTGACAGTATCCAAGCACTAGTTACATGCTGGGAAAACTTGTGTAGCAGGGGATTATTAAGAAAAATAAAGATAGCTTTCAATCATCATTTTTTTCCCTGATATTTTGCACAATCATAAGTACTGATTTGACTTGAACGCCTCTTGTGTGTGTTCTGGTTTCTCCTTGACTATTTTTAAGTGGTCATATGCTGCTGTGCCGTCATTCAGCTGACCAGTCTGACCACATGTTCCAGCAAGGCAGATACTTCCTCCTTGAGGAAACTATGTACCTAAAGCCTTCAATTAACCTACCGCTCAGTGACCTGCAGGAAGTGTGTTGTAGACTGTGAAGTACTTCCAGGAAATAGATCTAGACAACAAATGTAGGAAGGGTGAATGTGACCTAGATGTTCCAAAGTTGCAGTATCTTCCTCAATTAAAAAGGTTTAAAAAAAACCTGACTTTATTTGTAACTTTATTTATATTTCACATGTAGGTTACTATGCTAAATTCTGTCAAATTCAGAAATTAGAACAAAAAAAATGCACAAAAGAACTGAGGATTCACCTACTGAAGCTAAATTTAGAACACAGTTGCACCAACTTTCCTGTGCCAGTGCCATGCTTGTAAAGGATGAGCCATGTTGTGTAATATTGACCCTCAGCCACCAGGTGGCAATGTTAGTAAGGGCTCTTGTCTGTTTCAGACCCAACCCAAGCACAGGGACCTCGACTTCTCCAGCCCAGAGAGTGTCAGAGAGAAGAAGTGTGTGTGGCCCATCAAAAGTACATGAGCTGAGTTCAATAAATGGAAAAGCAGGTTGGAGGTAGGGGAGGAATGTCGAGAAGGGAAGAGAGTCATCCTTGTCTCAGACTTGGAAGCATTTTATCACCAAATGGATCACAACAGACCAAACGAGCCCTGTTGGAGTTTAGGAATAAAAATGTGCAAGAAAAAAAACCCTGTGGAAATCAGTAAAAAAATCGATAATTGTTTATATATAAGAAAGTTATTTAGTGTCTCAATCACTGTGAAATGTTTTTTTTTTTTTTTTTTTTTAGACTTCTTCAGAACCCACCATCAGACATCAGAAAAATTATTTCTTTTATGGCTGAACATCATGTTTATATATCTGATGAAATCTCCTTCTTTCAGAGTCCAGCACAGCATAAGCTGCTCTCAAGGGCAGGCGCTTCAAGGTGCCCTTGATTAACAAAGAGACAATCAAGGCATGATGTTCTTTAGGAAGACATGCTTTTAGTAGAGTTAGCATTACAGAATTAAACCACCATCGCTTTTTCAGAAAACCTCTTCAGGTCTGGAGACACAGTGCTCACTTGCGAGCACAGGAGTTGTTATATAACCTGTCCTCATGACATTTCTCACAAGGAACTAACTATGGGGAACTGGCTGTCCTCATGTTAACTAAGCTAGACCACGGTAAGCGTCAGTTGTTTAAGGTGTGACACAATAGAATATTAAGATGAACAAAAGGAAGGTTCTTGATGGCGTATATGAGTGAGCTCATTGCGGAGTCTATTTCTTCAGGGCGACCGCTGTCACTTAAATTATATAGTTATTGTTACTTCTAATTTTCTTTTACGCTGAAGTCTAATTCCCCTCTGTGTCTCTCTGTACCCCTCCTGGATGGTGAGGGTGGCTGTAACATTTCCTTCTCTAGCTCACCTCTGCTCTCTCTCTCTCTCTCTCTTTCTGTTTGGAGATTAAATGGGCATCCTGCCAGTTTTTCATATTTGCTGGCAGCAAAGGGGCCAGCTAACTTCCTGGAGGGGAGGGGCTTACTGAAAGGTTACATTTGCACAATGTGCCTATGGAAAAACACAGAGTTGGGAAGAATAGGGTTGCCAGGTGCATGGATTTCCAGCAAAGTCAGTCTCTTATGTTTCTTACATACATAGATCTCCTAACATTAATCACATATTAGCTGTTATTTAGTGTATATAAAAACTTTAAATGTACAGTGAAAAGTAGTAACCCCCATTTAATTTTATGTTTGATTTTTTTCTGTGTGTACAAACATAATAAAAATCATCTGATCTCAGTATTAGGCAAAAACAACCTCAGATGAGCATCAACATATGACTTTCTTTATGCCATTATTAATTCAACAAAGACATAAGCAATGGTCTTTAAAAAGCAATTGTTGCTGCAGATCAGTCTGTAAAGGGTTATAAAACTACAGTTCTACAGTGCAACATATTATTCACAAGCGAAAAGCCGTTATGACAGTTGTCAGTCTTCCCAGGAGTGGACGTCCTAGCACATTCACCCCTAAGTCAGACTGTACAAAGCACAGAGAAATAAAAAACAAAAACAAGAGCTACATCTTCTAGTCCATGACAGCACAATTAGCAGAAGACTGAACAAGTATGATTTGCTCAGTGTTATTGCCAGAAGAAACTTTTTCTGTCTAAAATGAACATGGAAGCATGACTGAGGTTTGCAAAAGTGCAATTGAACAAATCACAAGTCTTCTGGAACAATGTCTTATGGACAGATGAAACCAAACTGTGTTGTTTTGCTGTAATGCGCAGCACCATCGTTGGCAAAAACCTGCAGCCCACAGGACTGGGAACCTTGCACCTTTGGTCCTTCCTATACCAGAGTATTCTAGAGGCAAATGTGCAGCCATCTGTCCGACAGCTAAAGCTTGATCTGAATTGGGCCATGCAACAGAACATCGATTCAAAGCACACCAGTAAATCTACATCAGAATGGCTGAAAAATAAAATAATCAAGGTTTTGGAATAGCCTAGTCAAAGTCCAGATCTCAACCCAATATAAATGCTATGGCAGAACTATAACAGAGCTGTGCATAAGCAAATGCCCCCAAAACCTCAATGAATAGAAGCAATGTATTACTTCAAGTTATTGCTGATAAAGGTTGATCTACAAGCTATTGAATCTTGAGTGATTTTTTAAAATTCTTTTTTTATTTCATCTTTTTTTTTTTTTTAAAGTTATATGTTATTCATCTGAGGGTGTATTTGCCTAATACTAAGACAGATTTCTATTATGATTGTACTCAAAAACATTAAAAATAGAGAATTAAATGAGGGGGCACTTACTTTTACATGAGTGTAGTTTTCTGGTTCACTTATTCTCGCACCAATTCTTCTATTCGACTTATAAATGTATGTAATAATATAAGTCTTTGTTAGGCCTTCTGTGAAATAACTATGAAAACTGTTTTTTTTAAACACTGCTTTGTTAAAAGTATAGGATATTACATGTCATTGTGCTGGTAATCCTGTACATTATACTATGATATTTACAATGCTGAAGGCAGTGTAATTAGAATTTTGCTGTTTGGTTGGTGTTTGGGATGGTTTGTAATGCCTGTAAGGTTTCTTTTGTCTTGCAGATCTGGCAACCCTACAGAAGAGTCAAAGTGAGAGTGAGAGCAACGAAGAGAGCGCAGGAAGGGAGGAGGGATGGGGGAACAGATAGGGTGAGAGAAAGGGAGGGGGATATTTGAGGCTTGCGAGAAAGAGAGAGGGAGAGGGAGGGAGCGCAGGCTAAACCAAACGACTCCGCCGTTCTGCTGTGCTCGGGTAATGGAAAAAGCCCTCCAGGGGAATATTCAGCATGCAAGAGTATCGAGTTGCTCTCCATCATTACAATGCTGCCTGACCCCCCCTTCACCGTCTCCCCTCTTCCATCTCTTTCCCTTTACCTCCTTTCCTTCTTTCCTCTCCTTCTCCTGCAATGGCCAAAGCCTCTCTCACCCCCTACCACCCCTCCACACACTTACTTTTTCCCCTACCTTTTCATGTCGGTGAGAAATGAAAAGTCTTTCTGGGAGGCAAGCTATGGGCCATGGGAGGGCGTTTGTATCAGGCCTGTTTGAAATGTGTTCATAGGTGTGTGTATCCGTGTGCATGTACGTCTATGCCTGTGTATACTGAGCTGCATGAGCTGCCTGGCAAGTTTTGGAGAACAGCAGAGGGCAACCGTTTTGGTGTGCACATGAGTTTTGAAGACATGTTGGTAAAACAAACACCTTACTCACTCTGATATGCCAGAGCAAAGACAGACACACGGGGGCAGAGATGAAGGGAAATAAATTTGGAGATATCATTTATATTTGATTGAGAAGACATATGGGAAACAATTTCCCAGTCGCACACAGCAAGGCCTATAAATATTATGGCATAGGAGGTCACCGACAGATTTGCCTGCCTTGTACAGCAATATTAAAAATCATAAGTGACTGGTGTGTCTTTAGTTTTACATTGCTTACATTGGCCCATACATGCTTAAAACTCATCCAAACTTCTTTAGCTTTGCACAGCTTTGGCAACAAACTGAAGCCCGTTTTAATAATAAGGACTGTCAAAAATGTGAATCCGTGGAATGCTGGGTTCTAGTTTATTTTTTCTACCTAATATTTAACTTTTATATGATGATAAAGTCTATGTAACCCTTGAGCAATGTACAGTCCTGTCAGTCCTGCGCAACTGTGTATTTACTAACCTTAAGAAAGCTTCTGAAGCCATACAATGAGAACAAAAAAAAAAAAAAAAGTAATCAAAGGAAATTTCAGGGCTGGTAAGGTACAGTATATTTCAGTTTTGATCTGCCCCCTTGTGGACAATCCTCCTGATGTAAAAAATAAATAAATAAATACATACATAATAAAATAAAATAAATAAATACTCTTTGGACAGGGATATGTATGTATATGTGTTTGTAGTCACACATCAAATATATGACTCAACTAACACAAAAAAAAAAATCACAAAGCTGGTAATACATTACTTGAGTGCTGAAGAAAGCATAGCGCTATTTAGTACACATGAGCAGATATGTACCCAGAAGTGACTAGTGACACTGTTATCAGCAGGGGAAGTTCACATGGACCCCTGGCTACAGACAGTACTCACAAGAGCCCTGCAGTTTACTTTTTTTTTTTTAAAGGTTAGTAATTAAAATATCCTTCCTCCGGGTACTCCGGTTTCCTCCCACAGTCCAAAGATATGCAGGTTAGGCTAATTGGCGTTTCTAAATTGCCCGTAGTGTGTGATTGGGTGTGTGAGTGTGTGTGTGTGTGTGTGCCCTGCGATGGATTGGCACCCTGTCCAGGGTGTACCCCGCCTAGTGCCCGAAGTCTCCTGGGATAGGCTCCAGGTCCCCCGCGACCCTGAACACAGGATTAAGCGCTATAGAAAATGAATGAATGAATTAAAATATCCTGTATTATAACAAAATGGAGAAAACATAGTACTGTGCAAAAGTCATGGGCCAACCTTCATTCCTTGATATTTTGTTTCCAAAGAGTGAGGCTTTCTTGTATTTTTTCCAACACTGTCTTAAGGAATCCAAGGCCTGGTCAAAAGAAATTTGCCATTTTAGAATAGTTAAATTATTGGGCTGCATCAAGCAAATGAAACATCTAAGGGGTTAAAATACTGGAACTGAGTTTAGAGCGCTTCAACACATTTTCAAAACCTGGAAGGATAGTGCTGAACTGTTAACTATGTGGAAGTTAACAGTTCAGCACTATCCTTCTATCCTGTGGAAATGTGGTCCAAAAAAAAAAAAAAAATCACAAGATCCCAAATAAAACCGAAAAGTCTATCACTTAAACACTTGGTGAAGTCGCATGGAAAAAAATCAACAGTAAAACCATAGCTATGTTTAATAGTGGAAGTGAGAGCTGTTCCATACACACACATTGTGATGATAACTCACAGGATTGGGACTAAACATCTATGTGGCCATAAGAAAACCTCTTGCTAGTGAGAATAATCAGAAAAATCACTCATGTGATCTGATGAGTTCAGATTGAACATATTCACCCATCATGCATGGGTGTGATGATCTGGGGTTGCTTCAGTCAGTCAGGTCCAGGCTCAGCAACATTATGCGGCAATAAAATTAAGTCAGCTGATGACCTGAATGTTCTGAAGTCTTTCTTCCCTGATGGCACACGGTACAGTATTCCCTGACTCAAATTGTGAAAGAGTAGTTCTGGGAGCATGAGGAATCATTTTCACATGTGAGCTGGCCACCACATTGTGAGCTGTGACTTTATTGGGGAGGCTGATCCAGGCTTCGTGAAGGATTTTTTTGTCTTTCGTTTTTGGTACGTTTTTGTCTCTTATTTTCAGTCCAGTCCCTGTACCTGACCAGTTTCAGAGGAATGGTTTGTGTTTGTTAAGCCACACAGTGTCTTATTAATCATTCAGACATAAAAGTCCATTTCACTTAAGGCATGAACCAGTCAGAAACAGGTGCAGATGATGACAGATGATCAGGCCAGTGATTGTAGCTTCGTTACTTCTTCTTAATTTCTAAATTGTATCCTTTGCAGCCTGCCACAGTAAAAAAAATTAATTATTTAATATAATCTACATCATTCAATTTAATATAAAGGAATTTGTGGTGGCTCATATTTACACAGTACTGCAGCAAAATATATTTAAATATACAATTTAAAGTGAAAAATAATATAGAAAATAAAGAATATAATATACATAATAGAATATGGTCTAAATATATTTAATATAATTAATGTGTTAATTTCTTTGTTATTTGTGTTAAGCCTTGTTTGAAAATTACCAAGAAAAAACAAAAAATATATATATTTTGACTAATAAGGTTGTTGCTGTATGAGCTGCCATGCAACACTGAACAGGCCCTTGTTAGGTCATCGCCATTTTACAGATAATTATACTCTATCAAAAGTTTTCTTTTCTTACCTTCAGACAGAACCTTTACAAACCAGCCATCACCAGCACATCTCTTACCAACATGGTCCAAGTTTCTCTATTACTTTTTTCCTGGTTAAATACAAACACATGCCAAGCAGTTTAATAATGACACCATAAAACACATTTTGTGTTCTATCGAATAGGCAAAGCATATTTCATGACTTGCTGCAACCACTGCCTATAATATGGGTACAGCATGGGTTTAATAATATGGGTTTCTGTTGGGTCATAGGGAAGTAGAAACCTTAATTTACCATCAATTCCTGTCTGGTACAATCCTTTCTCTATTCATTTTCAGCAAAGGAATGAGTGTCTACATAGAACGCCTTGATAAACTGTTAATGCCAGTTACACACAGCAGGTTTCATTACTTTTAAGGTATAACAGCAAGGAATAGTCATTACTCAGTCCTATACCTATTTTAATTTTTTAGCATGTATTTCTTAATAATAAAATAGCAGACAAAGCAGGCCCGAAAAAAAGAATAAATTATTAGCTGTCACATTGCCTTCATCTCTGTTTGAGTTTTACCATTTCAGCCTAACACATGTAATCAAATACTCTCTCTCTCTCTCTCTCTCCTTCTTCTTCTTCTTCTTCTTCTTCTCCTCGGAGATGTTTGGAATATATGATGCTTGCCCTCCCTTACATACACTTGCTTTGAAGACCTGGTGCAGTGAGGAACCAGTAAAGAGTGAGGCAAAGTTTAGAAGAGCCAATGTAAGTCACAGTCATTGTAATTTAGGAGCAGTGATAGACACTAACCAATTCAATAATAAAAAAGAAGAGAAGGAGCACTGATGCTCAATCCCCAACTAGCATACCCTATAACAAGACGCTAACAGGCTACTCTGAAGTCTAAACTGCCCCAAACATGTCTAAGCGTACCACCATCCATCAGGCATGTGACAGGTTTTATTCCAGTGGAGGGACCCAGGCTGTGTGCAACCTCATTTTAATCTCATTGCACTTCCTTTCTCTCCCTCCCTCCATCCCTCCCTCCATCCCTCTCTGTCCCTCCCTCCTTCCACTCAATGTACGTGTCTGTTTCCCATACCAGACAGTGTCTAGACCGAAGCAATTATAGACACGGCTTGAGCGTCTTACTGCTGCCCAACGATTGAGGGCTCCAGCTCCAGTGCCTTTCTAGCAGAACACATTAGGGGAGGGAGTTGGGGTGTGTGGGAGCAAAGAGGGGTCACTGCAAGGTGTTATCATCACCCAGGCCTCATTTCTCTTATCTATGTTTTTCTCTTACCTATGTACCTACAATAACAAGATAACAAGATCAACTTTTGCTGTTGTGTCTTAGAAAACAACGCTCCAGTTTTTGGTAAATGGGACCATACTGGTAAACCATAAGAGCTAAGCAGAGGTCTAGGAAGCCTAAGCAGAACAGGCTTTGTGCTTTCCTACAACAAAACAATTTAGCTTTATATGGTTGAAGCAGGAAGGAAAATGACTGGAAGATTTTAGCTTTTCTCACATTTTGTCTTGAACAGTGGAAAGCATGATGGGAAAATTATATTTAATAATATGTTATGTTTTGTTAATCAAAATAGGAAACTGATGTTGAAAGCATCTCTGAAAATATGCTTAGAAAAAGCAACAAATTTAGCAGAAAGAAATACAGTTGGGCATTTTATTCTTTTCAGATAAACAACATGATGGTACATGATGGTATGTGTTGCACATAAACTGGTCATCAAACTTGAGTTTTTTTAAATAAGATGAAATAAGATAAGACAAATCTTTATTAATCCACAGGAAAATTGCTGTATAATGCAGTACATCAGTTAAGTTATGATATATGTTGATTTCAATGCTACACTGATAATATAGAGTAATTTAATAAGTATGCCAAATATCACCTGGCTACTGTACCTTCTGAGACCTGTGCATATGAATGGATTAGGCAAGACATTCCAATAAAGCCTCAAAATGACTGTATGATGTAGTGTTTGCAATAAGGAGTATTGTCACACAGGGCTCTTTCTTCAGTCTTTAATGGAACCCAATTTGGAATTCTACACTGGCTCATAAGAAGAAAACAAATTAAAAATAAAAGTTTATGAGCCAAAGTCAGACCCAAGAACACACTAGGGATATGAACTTGTGGCTTTTGTATTTAGAAGTGTTTCCTAGAGTGCTAGATCACAGTCTTGACCCTGCCCTTCATGCCAATGAGCAGGACTACATACAGGGCAGATCTCTCAGTCTATTTGGGGCAATAGATGTATTTGGCAAAGGGCCTGCCAAGTTGTTCCAACATTTAGCAAGCACTACATTTTCACTGGCCATTTTGGTACCTAATTGGATTATAACCTGATTTTTTTGGGGTGTGAATAGAATCAACAGTAGGGGTGGAGACAGTGTGTACAGACAATGAGACATCCTGTTGCAGTGAACTGACTTCATCAGAGACAATGTATACCTGTGCCTTGCCAAACCCTTCTCACCACTTCTCAGTGGACCAGCTTGTGGCTACAGTAAAAATCAGTAAAAACAGTAAATCATATGTATTATATTGTGAGCTGTGTCCACAGTCTTTACTTTTTTTTAACAAATTGGGGGTGTAATCAGTGAAAAATGGACTGATGGGCCATAAGATTGATGAGCAAAAACCCCATACGAACTGAGTTCTGTTAACATACCTCATGGTAGGCTAGATATGAACAGGGACTCAACATGTTACATCTTACAACTGCTAGTCAGGTAGGTGGCAATAAAGGAGAATTGCTTGACTGCATTAGCTATGCTTAGCCACAGGCCCAGTATTCATATAGAGTAAGTGAGGAAACCCAACTCTGGCTGACTCTATGCAGGGCAGAGTGCAGCTAACATTACAGTAACATGTCAGTGGTAATGAGTATGACAACGTAGGAAAGTTCACACTAAGTCACACTACTTTAACCATTAATGACTGCATTTAGAAAGCATTGACTATACCCACTAAACATTTGCTAAAAAGATACATCAGTCCAATGTCAAGCCAATTTTAGGCAAATTTTACCATTAGTAAAATCAACAGGTCTCACAGTGATATATGCTTCCTTTTTCTCTAGCACTTTAATCCACACTTAATATCTAATATCTAGCTATTACATGTATTTGATCTGTAACCTACATTCTATCATTACTGGGAAACTGTTTGAAGAAAGAATAAACAAACCAAAGACCCCCTAGACTATTGATCTTCAACCTGTATACAATGATGAATCTAGATCTAGATTTGATGGCCCAAAAGTGGTAGCTAATTAGCCACAGAGGCCATCACTGAATATTAAAATGTGACGTTTACATTAATATTATGACACCTTGCTTAAAAACGTATAACATACAATAAGTACCTGCATCCACCTTTCTATAATGATCTGTTCGTGATTCAAATTCATATAGCCAGCAACAAATGCATTTGTACTAGGAGTGTTCAAGTCAAACTGAGACATGTGATGAAATCTCTTGTTAATGATGATGGTGTAAAACTGATTGAACTTGGTGGTGCATTATTGGGGATTATATGGAGAAATGAAGAGAGTTTTTACTCTCATAACTCTCTGTTATTGTGTACCATCAAAAGCTCTGGTTTGACTTGAACGCCCCTCATGTTATAATTGACACGTTTAGTCTTGAAAACAAATTAAATACAGTATATCTTAGTTTTAACATCCGCAATGATGGCTCTTTTTTAATTGGACGTACATAGTATTGTTCATGTCATATATTATACAACAGTTATATTCAGATGAATGAGGACTAACTCATATGTTTATAATATAATATAATATAATATAATATAATATAATATAATATAATCAAGAGTGGCGGCACGGTGGTGTAGTGGTTAGCACCGTCGCCTTGCACCTCCAGGGTCTGGGTTCGATTCCCCGGCCAGGCCTCGATTTCCGTCTCTGTGTGCATGGAGTTTGCAAGTTCTCCCCGTGCTTGGTGGGTTTCCTCCGGGTACTCCGGTTTCCTCCCACAGCCCAAAGACATGCAGGTTAGGCTAATTGGCGTTCCTAAATTGCCCGTAGTGTGTGATTGAGTGTGTGAGTGTGTGTATGTGTGTGTGTATGTGCCCTGCGATGGATTGGCACCCTGTCCAGGGTGTACCCCGCCTTGTGCCCGAAGTCTCCTGGGATAGGCTCCAGGTCCCCCGTGACCCTGAATAGAGGATAAAGCGGTACAGAAGATGAATGAATGAATGAATAATTAAGAGTTTTAAGTCCTTTCTGTACAGTCTGTAATTTATTCTGCAAAATGTACACTCTTCTATTTTAATTCTATTTTATTTTGCTAACCTCGTAAAGTTTAAATTTTGTTATAACTTTCATAATTTTTTTAATTCATATTCTAATTATTTAATTTAATTTTTAACTGTACTCTCCGGTACAATTTATTTCTTACAAAAAATCTTAACCATTTAATCATTTACCTGCATATTATACTGTGTATAGCAGTGTCCTGTATGTGCCAAATAATATTTGAATTTGAGTTAGTTTCTGGCAGAGCAATCTGATTGGACTAGAGGCTCTTCCTCGAGTGACAATAATGGACGATAACACCACTGAGATGTTTCACTATATGCATCACTCCACATCCCAGGTGTTCAACTAATGATTAATTACACTAAGTGTCAGCCGCCAGCACGGGTGAAAGTAAGTCTGTACAGTTCGCAGGACTGAGGAGACTGCAGCTGCCTATCAAAAAACAGTCACAAAGGCACTTTCAACAAGAAACCACATCTTATAATGTTAGATCATTTAAAAAGCCACCTTACTTAATAATTGGTTCTAAGTCATTCTGAATTGCATGTGAACCATCTGGGTTCTTATATTTACCACTATAAAGCAAACTATCTTATTATAATAAGTTTTTTAAGACTCTGCAGTAGAGGTAAATTTTGGTCTTGATTTCTTGGGATGGTTTTCATGAGAGCCAGTTTCATCATGGTGCTTAATGGGTTTTGAAAATGCACTTAACAATACTATACTTGAAAGACCTATTCCAGAACAGCTGACCTTCATGTCTTAAAAATAACAACTGACTGTTGTTGTTGTCACTACTTAATTACCTAATGCCATATATGGTATTTCATAGTTTAGCAAAATCCAGTATTGTTCTGTGTATATATATACACACACAAATTCTACCAAGTTGTGTCCCTGGTGTAGTGATTCTCATTCTCATTCTAATAATTCTGTAAAAAGCAACTTTAACTTTACTAACTTAGATGAGGAAAGAATATAGTACACTGTAGATGGACAGACCTTCGCTTTTGAGACATTGCTTAAAAGATTCTTAGATCTTTCCTAGATCTCAAGCTAGTAGTTACATAGTGATGCTTTTAATTCTTTGACTTTAAATATTAACCAACGAATGTGAACAGTGCACATTGTACTTTAACTTCACCAGTCAGCATCGGGCAGTATATAGAAGATTGTTCATGTTCTACTACTGTTTCTTAACTTATTTATCCTTCGAGCATCAGATCCCTCCATTAAACCATCACAGTCCACATACACCTACCCAGCATCCACACACCCAACCCTGACATTATATATCCCCAGTTTCCATTCCTCTTTTCTCATTTCCTCTCAATCTCATTTCCTTTCCCTACACTCGCTTTTGCCACCTCCCTCTTTCCACTCTCTCTCTTTTACTTTTTATGAAGCTGTGGTCAGCAAACACTCCCCCCCCATCTAACTCTGCCAGACGCTCTCTCTCATCCACGTCTATCTATTTTCTCTCAGTCTATTTCTCACCTGCACCCTTTTATCCTCCCTCTCTCTCTCTTTCTCTCTCTCTCTTTCTCTCTCTCTTTCTCTACCACTATCTCTCTCGCTCCTGTTTCTTTCTTTTTAGTGTGTCTCTCTCCCTCCCTGCTTCAACCTCTTCCACTCCCACCCACTCTTTCTGACACTGACACACAGAGACGGCTGTGTGCGTGTGTGTGTGCGTGCATGCGTGTGTGTGTGTGTGTGTGTGTGTGTGTAGACAGCATTGCTCTCCCATCACCACAGACAGGGTGACTTCAGCAGGAAAGAATTCTCTCTCTCTCTCTCTCTCTCTCATTCTCTCAAATGCACGCACACACATACACACACAATATTTTCCCAGAGCCTCTGCTCTCCGCTCAGCACTGCACACACACAGACATGGATATACTGACACATTCATGTGAGCATGTGCGTGCATTACACACATTCATGGAAAGCACGCACGCACGCACGCACACACACACACACACACACTTAGAGTATTGCTGTATTCATCAACAATACAAGTATTACACAAGCACTAATATAATACACCTCGAGTATAACTGTCAATGAACAGGAATATAACAATAGTATTACAGAATTATAACACAAGTATAACACTGATATTACACTAGTAATACATTATTACATTAGTAATAACATAACATTATTACATTACATTACATTAGTGAACAAAAAACAAATCCTCATTCTAACTCCAACTGAATTAATTTCGTATCTGATGAGATTTCAGGCTCTTTTCAACCTTAGAGCATCTGAGTTTCTGTTATTGTTAATAGATTATGATTTGTGATTATGTTTGTTTATTTAAATGGTTATATCAATTAATAAGGGTGAAAGTAGTTTTAAATTCATTCTAGTACTATGTAGCCAAAAGTTGAGGAGAATGAATTTACCAGATTTACTTTATATTTCCTCTTAATCCGCCTTAGAATATCAGCTAATTTCCAGGTTTCTAGGGTTGAATCCCAAGTAGCATTAAATGGAAAGTTAGTGTGGTATGTAGAGTGTACAATTCCTTGATCCCTTGTTCCACACACACTGAGAAGTGCCCTTGACCAGGGGTAAGAGAGGGATTTGGGATGCAGCCTTGTGTTAGAAGCTAGTTAGCGTTGTAGCTCACATTAGCCATGAACAGAACAGCACGGACGGTTCAGAGGTAATTCAAAATGACATAAATGAATGAGAAAAAAATGCTATTTAAGATGACATGACTTCATCAGATGCTTTTTTGTTGCTGAAAGTTCTTCCATGACTAGGTTTAAATGTAGGTTTTAGCCGGCAGCTGTTCTAAAACATATATATGTTTTTTCAATTATTTTTCAAATATTGATTTACAGTTGGATGGTACTATAATTTTATAACTTCAAAAGGACTAAAATACAATAAATTTTTTTTACAAAGTGTACAATGTAATTTATTCGTCAGCCATGCACACCCACTGAAAATTATACTACAGACAGTAGTCAATAGGTCTCAACATGGACTTACACACTTTTATTATGAATTTAAATGTTATATAAAATTATCAAATGATTAACATTCATGCGTTCTCCCTACTGTTTATCCTGTGTTGGGTCATGGAAGTTTTAATTCAAACTTATTTAAGTCAGCAGTGGCAAAGAAAACCTCCCTCAGATGACCGAAGCAGATATCTTGATAGGAACCAGAATCAAAAGCAACCAATCCTCTCCTGTGTGACACCAGATAGTAGAATTCATCAACTCTCCTACAGCTGTAAACTATAAAGTCAAACAGTACTAAATGTGTTGAATGAAATGTGTTCAGTGTAAGCATATTTTCATAAACACATGACACTAGCGATTCTAAGGTACAAGTCTACAGCATACAGGTGAGATTATCCAATGAAACGAGGGGGAGACTTGGACTTAAAATGTTTTTGGAAGATTTAAGTCTTTAGGATATGCATCTGCAACATCCACAGCAGTGGTAAATGGGTCACAAGTAGTACATCATTTCCAAGCAGAACTAGTGCATATAGGATGAATCAGGTCTGGAGGGCAAGAGGATGCACAGCCGTAGATGTGTGTCAATGGTGTACATATAGAGCTTGAGAAAGAAAGAAAGAAAGGGGGGGGGGGTGCTAGTTTTAGGTACTAGGCCTGCGAGTAGGCACTCATGCAGGTCTAGCAAATCTGGTTGACAGTGTATGCCAGTCTAAGTTAGAAGCAGAAGGTAACACATAAATGAGAACCTCCATCAAGAAACCTTAGTGATTGCATGAGGTGCAGAGTTAGGATTAGATTTTAGGCATGACATAGTGACAAATCCAGACATTAATGCCCTTGAAGTGATATTTATCATATATTTAGAACCACTTGCAAAACTGGAGAGTCTACAGACTGTATGCTTCATATACATAAGCAATTATGGTAAATACCCAAGAAAAGACCTATTAGAAAATGCAACCATGGGGGGGCGCAATCCAGTGTCTTCTTGTGCCAGTCCCAAGTCTGGATAAATGCAGAGGGTTGTGTCAGGAAGGGCATCCGACGTAAAACATTTGCCAAATCAATGATGCGAATCAGAAATATCATTTCCATACCGAGTCGGTCGTGGCCCGGGTTAACAACGACCGCCACTGGTGCTGTTGACTTACAGGGTGCCGGTGGAAATTGGGCTACTGTTGGTCGAAGAAGGAGAGGAGGAAGGCGTTTTCGAAAGCAGAGAGAGAAGAGGAAAGGCAAGAGTTTAGGAGTGAAAGTAGGGACCTTGAATGTTGGGACCATGACAGGGAAGGGAAGATAGTTGGTTGATATGATGCAGAGGAGGAAGGTGGATATACTGTGTGTCCAGGAGGACAGGTAGCAAAGCTAGAAGCTTAGGATCAGGGTTCAAGTTGTTTTACCATGATGTGGATAGGAAAAGAAATGGAGTAGGAGTTATTCTGAAAGAGGAGTTTGTAAGGAATGTCCTAGAGGTGAAGAGAGTATCATATAGGGTGATGCGTCTGAAGCTGGAAATTGATGGTGTGATGTTCAATGTTGTTAGTGGTTATGCTCCACAGGTAGGATGTGTGTTAGAAGAGAAGGAGAAATTCTGGAGTGAGTTAGATGAAGTGATGCAGAGCATCCCCAGAGGTGAGAGAGTTGTGATTGGTGCAGACTTCAATGGACATGTTGGGGAAGGGAACAGAGGGGATGAAAATGTGATGGGCAGGTTTGGTCTTCAGGACAGGAATGTAGAAGGACAGATGGTGGTGGACTTTGCAAAGAGGATGGAAATGGCAGTAGTAAATACTTTCTTCCAGAAGAGGCAGGAACATAGGGTGACATATAAGAGCGGAGGCAGAAGCACTCAGGTGGACTACATCTTGTGTCGACGTTGTAATCTGAAAGAGATTAGTGACTGCAAAGTGTTGGTAGGGGAGAGTGTAGCCAGACAACACAGAATGGTGGTGTGTAAAATAACCCTGGTGTTGAGGAAGGTGAAGAGGACAAAGGCAGAGCAGAGGACAAAGTGGTGGAAGCTGAGAAAGGAAGAATGTTGTGTAGTCTTTAGGGAGGAATTGAGACAAGCTATGGGTGGTCAGGTGGTTCAGTTGACTGGACAAATACAGCCAATGTGATCAGGGAGACAGGTAAGAGGATACTTGGTGTATCATCAGGTAAGGGAAAAGGAGACAAGGAGACTTGGTGGTGGAATGAGGAAGTCCAGGAGTGTATACAGGGAAAGAGGCTAGCTAGGAAGAAGTGGGACACTGAGAGGACTGAAGAGAGTAGACAGGAGTACAGGGAGATGCACCGTAAGGTGAAGGTAGAAGTGGCAAAGGCCAAACAAAGAGCATATGAGGACTTGTATGCTAGGCTGGACAGTAAGGAGGGTTAGAGTGATTAAAGATAGAGATGGAAATGTACTGACAGATGCTAGGAGGGTGATGGGAAGATGGAAGGAGTACTTTGAGGAGTTGATGAATGAGGAAAACGAAAGAGAACAAAGAGTAGAAGAGGTGACTGTTGTGGAGCAGGAAGTAGCAAATATTAGTAAAAGTGAGGTGAGAAGGGCGTTGAAGAGGATGAAGAGTGGAAAGGCTGTTGGTCCTGATGACATACCTGTGGAGGTATGGAAGTGCTTAGGAGATGTGGCAGTAGAGTTTCTGACTAGTTTGTTTAACGAGATCTTGGAGAGTGAGAGGATTCCAGAGGAATGGAGGAGAAGTGTATTGGTGCCGATTTTTAAGAACAAGGGAAATGTGCAGAGCTGTGGCAATTACAGAGGTATAAAGCTAATGAGCCATACAATGAAGCTGTGGGAAAGAGTAGTGGAAGCTAGGTTAAGGGCAGAGGTGAGAATTTGTGAGCAGCAATATGGTTTTATGCCTAGAAAGAGTACATCAGATGCAGTATTTGCTTTGAGGATGCTGATGGAGAAGTACAGAGAAGGTAATAAAGAGTTGCATTGTGTCTTTGTAGATTTAGAGAAAGCGTACGACAGGGTACCGAGAGAGGAGCTGTGGTGTTATATGAGGAAGTCTGGAGTGGCAGAGAAGTATGTTAGAGTGGTGCAGGACATGTATGAGAGTTGTAAGACAGTGGTGAGATGTGCTGTAGGTGTGACAGAAGAGTTCAAGGTGGAGGTGTGTCTGCATCAAGGATCGGCTCTAAGCCCCTTTTTGTTTGCTCTAGTGATGGACAGGATGACAGATGAAGTTAGACAGGAGTCTCCATGGTCTATGATGTTTGCAGATGACATTGTGCTTTGTAGCGAGAGCAGGGAACAGGTAGAGGAAAATTTGGAGAGGTGGAGGTACGCTCTGGAAAGCAGAGGAATGAAGGTTGGCCGCAGCAAGATGGAATACATGTGTGTGAATGAGAGGGACCCAAGAGGAACAGTGAGGCTACAGGGAGCAGAGGTAAAGAAGGTGCAGGATTTTAAGTACTTAGGGTCAACGGTCGAGAGCAACGGAGAGTGTTCAAAGGAGGTGAAGAGACGAGTACAGGCAGGTTGGAATGGGTGGAGAAAAGTGTCAGGTGTGTTGTGCGATAAAAGAGCATCAGCGAGAATGAAAGGAAAGGTGTACAGGACAGTGGTGAGACCAGTAATGCTCTACGGCTTAGAGACAGTGGCACTGAAGAAAAGACAGGAGGCAGAGCTAGAGGTAGCAGAGCTGAAGATGTTGAGGTTCTCTTTGGGAGTGACAAGGATGGATAGGATCAAGAATCAGTTCATCAGAGGGACAACCCATGTGAGATGTTTTGGAGATAAAGTCAGAGAGGCCAGATTGAAGTGGTTTGGACATGTTCAGAGGAGAGATTGTGAATATATAGGTAGAAGGATGCTGAGGTTGGAACTGCCAGGCAGGAGGTCTAGAGGAAGACCAAAGAGGAGATTCATGGATGCAGTAAGAGAGGACATGAAGTTAGTTGGTGTGAGATAAGAGGATGCAGAGGATAGGGTTAGATGGAGGCAGATGATTCGCTGTGGCGACCCCTGAAAGGGAACAGCCGAAAGACAAAGAAGAAAGAAGAAGAAGAAAATACCTATTACTAATTACCTATTAATTCACAAGTATGTTTCCAACTTGAGATCAAAACTTAATTAAGATAAGTCAATGACAGAAACTTATTAGTAGAAAGAAACATCCAATACCCTTTTAATTCATCTAAGCCAAAAAGGAGAATGCTGTTTGAGGAAAAATTATTAAATAAAAGAAAAATAAGAGACTTCATATGGTTGTTAATGTGAGGGTTGCCCACTAGAGGGCACTGTGTTAGTTTTGTAGTTTAGCTCTTAGTCTGTTTAGGTACTAACCTGTTTAGCCACTAACCTTTAGAGTTCTTAGTCTGTTTCATACCTAGTCTGTTCCTCCTTTGGGTCTCAGGTCTTTAGCCAGTAGTCTGATTAGCTACTAGCTAGCTTAGCAGCTAATGAGCATAACAGCTAGTAGACCTAGCCAAGCCTGTCTTGTGTTTGTTTATCCCTTGCATGCATATCCCTAGTGTTTAGTCCGTTAGTCTGTTTAGTGTGTCTTGTCTCGTCCAGTCTGTATTGTATCAGTGTTTGTAATCCCTAGTCTGTGTATGTCTTAGTTTGAGTTCTGTTTATAGCACGCTCCAAAGTTCAAGCCAACTTGTTTTGTTGTTTGTTTTATGATTATTAAAGACTCTTTTTGTTACACCTCATCCCCCTCTGCGCCTATGCCTCACCTTCATGCCCACAGTCCAACACCTAACAGTACGTGACAGCAGAGGTGGAAAGTAACGAATTACATTTACTCGCGTTACTGTAATTGAGTAGCTTTTTTGTGTATTTCTACTTTTTAAAGTAGTTTTAAAAATCTGTAATTTTACTTTTACTTAAGTACGTTTTGTTTGAAGTATTGTAATTCGCTACATTTTAAATCATATTCGCTACTGAGTAAAAAATAAATGAATGAAAATGCTAAAATAATAAAAATATTATGCTTTATAAATGCTCCGCTGCGCCGCGTGTGTGTATCATGTCCTGGTCGCGTGCCGCTCCAGACTCCACTCCAGGTTTTCTGACATCGGCATCTACCTGACCTTCCACACGGTCGCTTCCGCCTTGAGAGTGACGTCATCGACTAGCGCGACCATATATAAACCGGAGAGAGACGCGGGAAAGATGAAAGAGGTTGTGTATTCCGGTTTTAACTTTTTGCCTCCAATTGACTTCTTGATTATTGCTTTGTCGCTTTGGTTTGGTTGGTCTTTGTATATATTTGTAGATAATTTCATTGTTTTTGGTTTAGGGAGGCCGTGAAGGTACATGTATTTTTGTTTGTGTATTTTTATTTTTTATTTTTTTTGCAGGTAATCTAGCTACTAAATATAAATAACATTTTGTTTATTATTTTGGCCTGGGTCCATCCTGAATCTGATCCTCCTCCTGGTGTGTGTGTGTGTGTGTATACAAACCTCATTATTTCATCAGTTAATGATTGGATCTAGTTATTTCTGCCATATGCCACCATTTCTATACAGTTTAAAATAGAACCCTGAACCATTCTTTTGCTCTATGGCCCTAGACTGGGACGTAACACCATATTTAAGTGACCACTTTGATTTTCAAGCACAAGAAAGACAACAGCTTGGTCCTTCAGTTAAAAACAACTAGTTTGAGATTTATATCTGCTCATCTTTTTTTGAACTACGCTAGAATGCCTCATCCCACCCCCGCTGTTAAAAAAATAAAAATAAAAAAGTAACTCTGTAACTTTTACTCTGAGTAAATTTTTTAATGAGCTACTTTTTACTTTTACTTGAGTAGATTTTTATAATGGTAACTTTACTTGTACTTAAGTAAAATTTCACTGAAGTAACAGTACTTGTACTTGAGTACAAAATTTTATTACTCTTTCCACCTCTGCGTGACAGTTAACTTTGTGTTGTTATTAAAAACTTATCCTATCCTAAATTATTCACACTGTGGCGGCTCACCAAAATTGTTACTTTGATAATAAATACTTGTAATGACTGGTAGAAATGTTTCACTACTCATCCAAGAAGCTTCTTCAGTCTGAGGTAAGTCAGTAAGTTCCTCATATTTCATGTATATTTCACATTCACGGAATGAGTTTTTTTAGACAAGAGAGGATCCTTTGACATTGGAGGACTCAAATAAGAGGAACTTACCGACTTACTTTAAACTGAAAAACCTACTTAGATAAAGTAGACAAACAGTTCTATCTAACAAGAAAAATGTAGACATGAAACAAAGTCATTACTTTATAAATCATTAGAATTATTTTTATTATTAAAGTAAGATTTTTTTTTGAGCCACTGCAGTGTGAATAATTTAGGATAGAATTGGTTTTAATAACACAAAGTTAACAACCATATGAAGTCTCTTATTTTTCATTTATTTAATAATTGTTCCTCACAGCATTCTCCTTTTCAGCTTAGATGCATTAAAAGAGTATTAGTAAAATTATTTTATACAGTATTTAAGATACATGCCCATAGCTGTTTCCACCTTCACTGACAAGTTTCCTGTGTGCATTCACTGAAACCTACTGAAATCCTATCCTAGTTGAGCAGCAACCAAAAGTCAATGAAGTCATCAGTGTTAAATGAAATAAATGATTGGCCCAGCAAGTAGAATGATCCTCACATAATACTTTATGAAATTATAACTTTTGTGGGTTATAATTTTAAGTACAAATTCATGTGCTAAGGTCATAAGCTATATTTATAATTAAATAATTGGGGAGTTCAATAATTTCTGTTGCATTAAGTAAATAAATGTGGCAAAATCAAAAGATATGTAATATTTGCTTTCTAACAAGAATGTGCTTGAAGAAGTGAGATTTACCAGATAAATTAATTACAGCAGTGAGATTCAGCTGGATTCAACTTATTTTGGATCTAATTAGAAAATATAAAGATAAAGATATTAGGATTTTTCTGGATGCTTATTTTATATGAAGTTGTCGAATGCTTATGTTTTGACAATTTATGGATTTTTATAAAGTAAACCTGTAGGTAAGTTGTAATCATAATCATATCAATTTGTATGTAGTTTATTTGAAACTTATTATTTCACCAATTGCATCAAATGTAACTTGAACCAGCTCATCTCAAAGAGAAATGTGTGTGTTCAAGAATAAAAATATAAAATTGTGGGAAAGATTAATAATCTGAATTCCTTGTTTACTCCCTGATTTCCCAACCTTAAACATTTGTTACACTAGTGCTGGAACTTCTCTGGTTTTTATGCAAGCACAGGAGAGCCTCAGGGGCTATGGAGCCTGGTGCAGGCTGGGGATGATCCAGTGGGGGACACAACAATCACTGCAGCCATGCCTCACGTCATGCTTTGTAGTTGGGACCACAACAGATCCAATGCCTTCCTTGACCTGATTGAGCATGGCACAGCAATGTGTGATTGGCCCAAAGACAGAGTGAACAGACCCTCCATCCCGCAGCCATTATTGTCTGAGGAGGGCCAGCTCGATGCCTAAAAACTCCCTGTTGACAGCATGTGTGAGTACCCTGACCTGAAGAAGGCAAACTTGCAATGCCAGTGCTTTGGCTTTGTGACATTCCACAAGCGTAGCCTCCAGTTCAAATTCACACAACAACTCAGAGATGGGTATATGGAGTCAGCTTTGCTGGCAGAGGCAACATGACTTGTTGGTGAATAATTGGTGGGCAAACAAACTCCCATCCCCTTTCAGTCTTCTCACTTTTTCAGTATCAAGCCACCCATGATTACTTAGGATCATACTGTGTATTATTGGCAGTTATTCCCTCTCTATTGTTTCTGGGGACAGATTGGCCATTTTATGATATTAACGAGGGAAATATGATAACAAACAAATATTATAACAATTCAATTCAATTCAATTTTATTTGTATAGCACTTTTAAAAATTGACACTGTAATAAAGCAGCTTTACACAATCAAAATAATTATTTAAGTTTGTATAAAATGCGAATATGTATGAATCAAAATGATAAGACTGTCCCTGATGAGAAAGCCGAGGATGATGGTGACAGTGGCAAGGAAAAACTCCCTGAGATGGTAATAGGAAGAAACCTTGAGAGGAACGAGACTCAACAGGGAACCCATCCGCATTTGGGAGAATTGGATAGCAGGGATTGATCTGCATCATACTTTGTGAGACTGGAAGTTCAGTATAACAGGAGAAGTGTTTAAGTTAAAATGAAGTCCAGTTTGTTATTGGAGGCTCAGGTAGACTGTAGGAAAGTCCAGTTCTGAACTATCAAACAACTGAAGCCACAAGTCTTTAGAAAACAGCTGTCTGCATCAGCCGAGAACCATCTTCGTAGAAAAGTGGAACCGTCCCCAGTCATCACACGAATCCCAGGCAGACCACCTGGGCATCCATGCAATGAGATCTCCAACCTGAAGCAGGACACCAGGACGACTCAAACAGATCCAGAGGACAAAGTGGGTCTGGATCACTGGCACCTCAGGAGCGACATGTATAGCCTGACAGAGAGATAGGTAGAGGGAAAGAGAGAGAGGTAGAGAGAGAGAGAGGAGAGAAGAGAAGGAGAGATGGCATTTAGGTACGGTCACAGTCAAGAATGTATAATGTGGATGTATATTTAGTGCAAAGTGCAAACAGGGACTCCGGCAGGACTAACTATGAGAGCATAACTAGAAAGGAGAGCAAGAAGGATACAGACATCAGGTCTCCCTGAGATGTAAAGCGACCAATCACTTTACCGTCAACAAACCTGAGTAACAACCTTATGATTTTGAAAAGTTGCTTTGTGACAATGATCATTATTAAAAGTGTTATATAAATAAAACTAAATATAATTTTAAATATTTGTAGATGGGTGCTGCAGTAGTAAGGGCTGGGTCTGTTGAGATCATTTCCATGTCAGGAGAAGACGGGGATTTCCTCTTGGGTCACAAAACAACCCCAAGCAATCCATACAAAAATTCAAACAATAAGGTAGCTTTTCCACCCATATCTTTGTTGCAACTATTAGAGACAGATTATGTATATGTGTGACATATTGGAAATAGCCCAGTTCTTGATGTCAACAAGCCACTGGAAATGAGCTTGTCTGTGGTTCTGGTACCTTACCATCTGATGGCAGTGTATTTAGGATAAGACACTAAATTGCCTTATTGCTCATTTTTATTAGGTAATTGTGGAGTCCCATTTTGATTGGAGTAGCAGGGTGGTCATGGTACACAAACCTATTGAGTCATTTTTGAAAAATCGACACTGAGGGTTATGCCAATTTGGCTTGAGTTGCATCAATTTGTCAACGCTGCCTTTGAGTAATTTGAAGCTCCTTGCAAAGTTCCAACTTCCCTGGTCACGTTATGTTTATAATACTGCTTATTGAGATGATATAATCATTGAAAGTGCTTGGCAGTGGCATATATATTTACAATATGTGAAAGTTTGTCATGAGATACTTCTGTGAACAGGTATGTCCCCAGATTGCTAAGGGAACATCAATTGTAGACTGCAAATAGGGGGTGAGAATGATCCAGGGGACACTCAAAGTTTATTACAGCTTCGTGGATAACATTTTTGAATGTCACAAGCCTCGCTCTCTGAACTGACTAACAAGGGAGTGCCAGATCCGGTCCAGTGTATGGAGCCATGCGAACAGGCTTTCAACCAGGTAAAAGCAGTTTTGTGTGATGGCCCATTGTTGCATTCTGTCACTTCTCTCCCTTTTACAGCTTAATATGTCAGCACCTGTGGTGGTGGTGGGGAGGAGATGGCTACCAGCCGGACTACTCCTGGTTTGAGTCAGGTAGTGGGGGTATGATTGTGGTTGAGGATTAGCTATGAATGGAGAAGAGTAAGTTGAGCCAGCATACAACACATGATGGTTTCCACCATGGTCACCCTTTTTTGCACTGTTAAAAATTCAGTAAAGCAAGACGGACTGCCAAGCCGGTCTGCGTATTAGACACAAGACATACAAACATTGACAAATATATGTAAAAATGTAGTAAATTTTTTTTTATCTCAATGCCAATTTTGCCTGTTTCCAATCATTTATTTCACAACTACAAGCACAGATATACCCAACAGGTATACTGAACAGTCGCAAACTGGAGGATTTTAGGTGAAAGTTTCTGTTATTGGACAATTAATTAAGTTTTGATCTCAAGTTGGAAACATCTCAAGTTGGCATTTCTTCCTTTTAGAATGCTTTGCCAAAATTTGTCAATGTGGTTGAGGTAACAATAATGATTAGAAGTCAGAATAGTGCTACCAAGGGGTAGCTAAAGGCGAAAATATAATATCCGTGCTCTTAGGGAGGAACGGAGGGCATCACTTTCTCACCCTGTCAATCACAGTGACACAAGTTACTTCTTGGCGTCTGCAAGCCTGTTTATGTGGAAGAATACAGATAGTCCTTTCTTCGGTGACACAGCGTGAACAGTAAATTGAACAACCGTTCCAATTGAGTAACCCGATTTGACAAGATCCATTCCGTTAGTAGTTATAATAGACAGTAACAGCACTAGGACACTAGAACAACTATATGTATCACAGGTGTCATAAATTCATTCATTACACTAAACGTTGGATTGCCAGCATGGGTATAAGTAGGTCGGTACAGTTTGCAGCACTGGAAAGAGTGTAGAGCATCAGTTTTGTTAATGGATACTTTAAGCTACTATGCAATCAAGCTTCTAACACAAGGCTGATTCCCAAATCATTCTCTAACCCCTGAACAAGGGTACTATCTGGTGTCTGGAACAAGGGATTATACACCCTAGTGCTGTAGCTTTCCATTTAATGGTATTTGGGATTCAATCCTGGAAGTCAGCTGATATTCTAAGTCAGAATAAATGGAATGGGATAAATGGAAATATACTATAAAATACATCTCATAAGTTTCTCAGGACTGTCAATTGTTTATTCTCCTCACTTTTCGGCTACATAGAACTGATAAGAATTTGAAACTACTTTCACCCATGTTAATTACAATAATTGGCACCTCCACCCGTTTTGGTTATTTAGATCCTCCAGTCATGAAAGTGTTGGCAGTGCAGAATAACTCGTTAAATAAACAAATAAATCAGAATCTGTTAAAGTAATAAGAAATGGGGTTTGTGGAACTGTTGTTTAAATATCACACTTGAGGCCATGCTGTTGTACTGAGTATCAGCATGGCTGTGATATTGTCTGCATCCTCATGCTTATGGCCGCATCACAACCTGACATTCAAGCATAACAACACTCTGTCTCATGTGATATTGCTTAAGTGAACACATATTTTGGAGAAATAATCATCCTGCCATGTATTATTCTCTAAAAAAAACAAAATTGCTAGTTCATCATCCCATATATTTTTCTTTTACTTTGTTTTACCTATTTGTTTTGTGTACCAGTTCTTAGATGCCTGTTCTTAGATCATTACTGTATGCAGTTTCTGCTTATTAAGCCTGATTTCTATCTATGGGTTTGGTCTGTTAATGCCAGACATGGTTCTGAATTTGAAATTTGAATTTGAATTTTGAATTTGGTTCTATATATAGCGTTATGCTACATTTGTAAAGATGTTTCATGCCTGATGCCGGTTTTACCTGGTGATGCTTGTCTTTATATTTGTTCATATTTGATGGTACCTTAAACACGTTTAAGTAGTAAGGTTTCTCAACTGACCTTCTGTTCAAGGTAATATAACACCAAGTACCTGCTTTTGTGTGTTTGTGTGTACATGCCAGGGTTCATAGTAACCTTGTTCCTTATGCTTTCCAAACATGATGGCTGTAGCCTGACCTTAACCCCAGGGCTGAACTGGATTTGTCTCAGTTGACTGCTTGGTTCTCATTAGACAGCGCTGAAGCATATAGACAATAGGGGCACCTACAAAATCTAACTGACCCTCAATGTGCTTGTATGTGTATCAGTCTTCATAAATTCACACGACACCTTCTGTATTTCAGAAATTTACACATCTGGATTACACCCATCCATTTTTACGGTATCATTCCCCCCTTTCCTCTCACTGTTTTCAAGCTTGATATCCTACTTGCATTGTCATGTCATAAAAGTCATCTATAATTCATTTATGCAAGGCAATAACAGTATAATCCCAGATATCTCACAAACATTTACATCTATTTATGGCAAATGAAAAAGTGATGTAACAAAAGGGGACCAGATAAGCACAAGGAGAGAAGCCAGCCTAGATTTGACAAATAGAAAGCAAACATGGGCTATCTGTGAAAGCTTTCTCCTTGTTCCAGTGTTTTCAGTGCAGACCTCTCAATCTACTTGTCTTATGCTTCACTCGCAGTCTCCATTACCCTCCCTGACTGCTTGCTAGCAAAATCCTTCTCTGGATGCAATTTTCTTTGGTTTACTCTCTCTCTCTCTCTGGTGAAGCTCGGTCAGAGTCCAACATTTGGAATCACTTCTGGTCCAGGGCGTTTCGCACTGAAACACTCTGTGCTTTTCCATCCTCGGCACAGGCTGTTCTCATTCTCTTTCCCTCCCTCTCCCTCATGCTCCCTCCTTCTTCCATACTCATATCCACACAAACATCCACACGGCTGTGTTTTCAGAGCTCTGATGGCTATGCCTGATATGCATACATTTATATTTAGCAACAAAAAAAAGTAATTCCTGCTATCTATCTATCTATCTATCTATCTATCTATCTATCTATCTATCTATCTATCTATCTATCTATCTATCTATCTATCTATCTATCTATCTATCAAGAATATGCCATCCATGTATGCAATATTAAAATTTATGTTATATGAGTTTACCCTTCATATATATGAGTGGCCCCAATGCACTGTGGGTGATAAGTGGGGTGGGGGTGGGTGGTGGGGTGTAAGGACAGATGCTTGGTGTCTGGAATGCCTTCAGCAGCCTGAAACAATTTTAGCATGGGGGGAACAGGAGATCTGGGCGCCTCTATAAAGGCACAAGCACGTCCTAGCCGGAATATGCTATGCATTTAGTTTCAGATTTTGCCCGTTTAATACCCACAGTTGTAACATGTTACACGTGCTAACACACATGCAGAGTAGAAATCCATAATAACATAAAATGCTCCTGAACTAACCAGTATATTAATGTAATACGAAACATACTGCAGAAACTGGGCTGTAAAACTAAAACCAAGTAGCCGGGTCAACGCTTAATCCAAGTGCAGGATTGAAAGGGTATGAGTCTTGAATAAGAATGAGACCAAACTGGTTTTTGTTTGGAATCAGTGGCATTATTACTACAGGCAGCGTTAGAATGTGAGCTTGAACAGTGATTGAAATTATACTGTTAGTCTTTATATCTTGGTTGGTAAGTGTGGAGCAAGATAGCCGGCCTAAAACATGCCTGACTCCTCCACCCGATTCGCCTGTGTGGCTGGTGCCTTTGAAATAACAACCCTTTTCTGCACTCCACTCAATCACCCACACACACACACACACAAACTGAATCTCTCCTTCCCCCTTCTCGCCTTCTTTCTCCCTACCTCCCTCCCTCCCTCCCTTGCTCGCTCACTCTCTTTCCTCACACCCTCCCTCCCTTCCCCTCCCGCTCGACTTCTATAATTCAAATCCTGTCAGGCCTGTTCCAGACTGCTGGCGCCAGCCTCTCTCTCCAGGAAAAAAAAGAGAGAAGAAAAAAAGCAAAAGGAAGAAAAAAAGCTCTTTGAGGGACAAAGCCGACGGAGCCACACTCACACACACACACACATACACGAGCGCGCGCACACACATGCGGCCAGGAAACAAGTTTTTTTTAAAGAGGCAGCTGTGGGTGGACTTTTCAGGGCCCAATATTTTCCCTATTTTTTCCTTTCTACTTTTCACCCACTTTTCCCCTTTAGTTTTACTCCCCGTTTCTCTCTTTTCACGTTTGATCTTTTTTTTTTTTTTATCTTAACTTGGTCAATGCCATAAAATCCTCCAAGTCAAATATTTTTGGGGTAGTTTAATTGACTATTAAAAATAACTTCCAGTGTTGACCGCTGCTAGACAAACGTTTCAGATTTGTGCAACATTCATTCATCTTCTATGCCGCTTTATCCTGTGTTAGGGTCGCGGGGACCTGGAGCCTATCCCAGGAGACTCTGGGCACAAGGCAGGGTACACCCTGGACAGCGTGCCAATCCATCGCAGAGCACACACACACACACTCATTCACACACTACGGTCAATTTGGGAACGCCAATTAGCCTAATCTGCATGTCTTTGGACTGTGGGAGGAAACCGGAGTACCCGGAGGAAACCCACCAAGCACGGGGAGAACATGCAAACTCCATGCACACAGAGACGGGAATCGAGCCTGGCCGGGAATCAAACCCGGACCCTGGAGGTGCAAGGCGACAGTGCTAACAACTACACCAATGTTGTTTAACACTAATGTTAATTAATGATAAAGAGAGAAGGAAAGAGATTGTGAGTGGAGAAAGACAGATTTCAAAACTCTGTCACTGGGATTGCAAACTCACATCAACATTTAAACTTGGTTAAAAATAGCTCGAAGCCCAAACCCATCTATTTTAGGTCTGAGTGACCAGGCCAGTCATGTGACACACTCACGCGGGCAGAGATGTCAGGCAGCTTTTGTGAGTCCAATATTAAACTCCTCACATGCAGCTATCGCTCATCCTCATGCTCCCTCTGGCTTGTAAACACATACAAACATTCACATGGTTGCTGCTTCACAAACAAAGACACACAGACGTCAACTCCAGAATTATTGGCACTCTTCATAAAAAATAACAAAAATAATATACAAAAGACTATATTTTTATATATAGAACGCTTTTGTTGTCATATATTTGAACAAAACCATTGCTTTAGGATGATCATCAAATCATTATCGATATCAGGTTATGTTGAAATAACTGCATTAGGGAGAATCTTGTCTTAATGGTTGGCACTGTCACCTCTAAGATCCGTAAATCTCACATTGTGTCTGTGCACGAGACGTTTGCATGTTTTCCCTGTGCTTGGTGCGTATCCTCCATATACTACAGTTACCTCACAAACGCCACAGACATGAAGTTTACGTCGATTGGTCTTTCCAAATTGCCCATAGTGTATGGTTGAGAGTCTTAGTGTGTATACTCACACCCTGCAATGATTTTCCACCCTATCCAGGGTGGAAATTAGTAAAATAGAAATTAATAATAAAAAAACTAAATCTTGCACTAAATATGTTCATTCCAGAAATTTCAATTTTGGACTTGTCTGATCACAACACACAATTCTATTTTTAGTTTCAATGAGGCTGTTTAGATGCAGAATTTTCTGGACTTCTTTCAGGAAAGAAGTTTTTAGAACAAAGTAATATGTTGCAAGAAGATTGCAAGAGGTGAAGTGCAAAATACTTTAAACCTTTTATCGCTTTGAAACACATACACTTTATCTCCTTGTTTTCCCCATACAGTATCCCTCACAAACCAGACTGAGAAGTTTCTAGAGAAATACAGTGATACCTCGGCATATGAAAGTCTTAAGAACTGAAAATTTGCAAGAAATTTTCCTCAGCATATGAGCCGAGACATAGGTCCCAAGAATATTAGCAAGGACGATAGCAAGAAGAAAAGGGAGCCGGTACCAAGGGGAATCATAAATTTAGGTTAAGTGAGGTTGATTGTGTATTTATTTCATATTTTACTACACTGTTTTTTCTAAATGTTTAGATTGTTTTTATATGCAAAAATGTGATAATATTAGGATAATATTTGTAATATTTAAGGGTGTATGGAACAGATTATCTGCATTTACATATATGCGTTTCGCAATACAAATTTTCACCTGAAGAACTTACCTCCAGAACGGATTAAATTCATATGCCGAGGTACCACTGTAACTTCTAAACTGATACTTTTGCCTGCCTGAGTGTGGGTATTTCAGGGGCGTTTCCTGAAAGTGCAACTGGCCCTTAATTAAAAATTTTTGGTGGCTAAGATTAGACTCACAATCTAAGCCCATGAATTTTTTGCGAAAGAGAATTAGGGTCACATGTGCTCACTTGAGCTTCTGATTTAGTACAGTGTGCACATTAATGTTTCATTCGACTCTTTGATTATGGCACACAATGTGGTGGCCAGTTCATGTGTGAAAATGATTGCTCATGCCACTCTTTTAACATTTGAGTTCTAGAATATGGTCGTGCAATCAGGAAAGAAAAACACCATAGATGTGATACCCTGGTCATTCAGTACATCCAGGTCATCAGCTGACTTCATTTTATTGTCACATAATGAGCCTAGACCTGACCAACTGAAGCAACCCCAGATCATAACACTGCCTCAAGACACTATGCATAACAGTAGCATCACTTTCTGTGCTTCTCTTCTTACACCCATTGCTCTGGAATAGGGTCAATCTGAACTCATCAGACTACATGATCTTTTTCTTTTGCTTTAAAATCCAGTTTTTATGCTCCCTATAAAACTAAAGCCGTTTTCCTTATTAGTCTCAGAAGCAAGTGGTTCCTTATGGCAACACAGCTGTTTAGTCCCCAATCCCATCACATTGTGTGTATGGAAATGCTCTTACTTTCGCTATTAAATATAGATGTGATTTATTTCAATGTAGTGTTGATTTCTTATGATCTCTGATCATGTTCATTCACAACTCTTTAATAGTGACATTTGCATTCTGCATTTGTACTCTAAAGAAATTGCTTGTACAGCTTTTGAGAATCAAACCAGATTGAATGCAAGGTTTCCTCTGAAGCTGGAGAAGTATTTCTGTTTGTGCAAGAAAGTGCACATAAATACAGAACTCTCTCCTTGTTTTCCTTGCTTATTTGTGATTATTCTTATTTTTTCGCTTACTTATGCTCTCAGGAAGGTGAACAGGCTTTTGCAGACATAGAGTTACAAGAAACAAGGCCTTGCTGTGACATATGGCTCATTGTCTGTGTCAGCATGTACTAGCATGGACTCTCAAGATGCTGTGTAACTCATTTAATAATTTTATGAATTATTAATTTTAAAAACTTGAATGTATATATATATATTTTTTTATGTTTCCTTTCTTTAATTTTAGAGCTGTTTGTTCAGTCAGGTCTAGATGATGACCAGTGATCCAGACCTAAATAGTTTGGAACCAGAGCATATTTAACAAACACATACAGAACCATGTCCTAACTGCAGCCTAATGGAAATACTGATAACTCTGATCCTGCTTGGTCTCAGCATGTAACATGTAAAAATATCCATTGCTGCATTGTTGCAGCAGGAGAAGATACGGGCAGAAGAGTCCATCGTTCAGCCCCCTGGAAAAGGAAGTGTAAGCACATTAATAACACTGGAACGAAAATGACTTGTCAGCATGCATGAGATGAATGCACAACTGTTAGCAGAAATGCTACGGTGCAATGAAATGCAAAATTTAGAGGAGCTTAGTGCAGCAGCTTAGCGTAGAGAGAGACAGACCCTGATGTATTCTGAGTAGATTTTCATTCTCTAGACTTCAATAATGAATCCACATTGACAGAGATTGCCTATAGTCCACCCCCGGGGCATTCTGATGATGCAGGTGTGCAGAAAGAATTCTGACCCATCTCACCTGCTGGTGCAGATGTTTTGACAAACCCACCTTCCCCTGACCATTATATTTTCTTCAAAACATACTGTATGTAAAATACGCGATCGTGATCATAATTACTGTAAGTAGTTACCTTAAACAGGACTGAATGTAAATTTTATACATAGCATGTTAATTCTTGTTTAGGTGCCTTTGCTTTGACCTTTTCATTACCCTCATATCTTAATAAAAGGTCTTGCTGTGCCCTGATAAAAAGGCAGCGCTAAGAATGAGATGTCTCTTGTATGGACATCAGTGGTTTCACGTCTAGCAGGTAACTGAATATAAAGGTGCAGTCATAAAGGTAAAACATAATGGTCAAACATAATGGTCAAACATAATGACATAATGATCAAGCATAAGATATTGTGGTATACCCAAAAGCTAGGGTCAAAGTTGTTCCTGGCTCATATCTACAGGCATGGTGGGTACAAAAATTCTTTAGGCAGCACTCCAACCATAGCACATACACACTGAAGACAATCAGGTGTACTCACATCTGTGACATGGTTCGAATCAGATGTCTTACTGCGGCGCAATGTTATGTAGCGCATTACTGTATGTAGCATCATCTGCAATGTATGGTAATATCTAATAAAGTAGGCAAGGTACAGGGTCGTTCTTGACATTTTCTTCAACATATTAGTCATATTGGGCATAGAACGAGGGTCAGTTTGCTTATACTGTTCTTCTTCGTGTTTACTGCCAGCATGAAAACCATCTATGTGCATGTCCTGCTGCATCGGAGAGCATAAACACACATGCGTACTCGTGGACAGAACTATATTAGTTATATGGAAGCTGACCAGGGAAGTGGTGAGGGGTCCCAATAGTACTTGGGCAGTGTATGGAGCAGTGTGAAAACAACCTGAAACAAACAAAATGTTAGTTATTAAACTCAGTGCATGACAGTGGACATAGTGACATTACTGACTTTCCCTTAGTGACATTACCAAAAAACATTGAGTTATTAGTGAACATACAGTACTAATTCTGCACCAGTTTAGAAGGTACCCGAGGATAGACAGTTGAGTTGCATATAACGCAGCACATCTTGACATCATGTTGACTTTGAAAGTACATAAAGTAACTAACAGCTCCAAAAAAAAAAAAAAAACACAACAGTTGATTACAGCAACTGGCTTCAATGACTGACTTGCAGTTGTGTTGAAGACAGTAGAAATAACCAGGTCCTGAGTTGCCTTAGAACCCCTGCAAGGCTAAGACCTGTAGAATGAGCTATTAGACAGACAGTTCCAAGAGCGGACGTTGAACAAACACACATCTTGATCTCACATGTGGAAATGTTAGGGCTAAAGTCAATCACAAAAAGAGTATTTAAAGACTGTGTTCCATTGGTCTGGTGCATATTTTTCCAAGTAAAGAGGGAAATTAACATCTTTGAAATGTGTGACAATAGATGAAACTTTTTCAGAATGTTCTAAGGGGTCACAACTACCAGTTCAGAGTAACACCATGTCAGTGGTGTTTCACATCAGAGTCTAACAAAAGCAAGTGATGTTGAAGTAGGCAAGGAATCTTTGGACAGCTGCACTACCTCAAGAGTTGACTACCTACTCCAGTTATATTTTCTTTTAATGTATTTGGCAGAAATTTCTTTTTTTTTTTCAGAACAATGTAAGCTTAGAAATTTTTCTTATTAATAAATATATTCTGATACTGGCCGAATAGGTCAAATACTACAGATACATAAGAATGCATGCCTTTCTTGTACCCTAAGACAGTGGTTCCTAAACTTTCAAGCCAGCGACCCCTAATTGAAGATTGACAAGATCTCGCAACCCCCACTATCAAAAACAAGCAATAAACATAAGCTGTTCACAGTATTTTGACTACATTTACTATACATCAAAATACTTTTGGCTTACCTTTCAATGGGAAGGGTGTACTTATTTTTGGCACCACAAAAGCTTCATTCGTGGCCTGGTGGTGGACACAGCTACCCGCATATCATCTTCGACATCATGACGTGAGCTGTATTTATTTTTTATATGTACTGTAACAGCGGAAAAATACTGCTCACACAAATATGTAGATACAAATTAAAGCAGTACATTCATTGCTGCACGGGACAACTCGTGTATTCGGTTGCTACGGCAACTTACTGAATACTGATACTGCACTTTATGAATTCTTCCTCATATTTCCGACGTTTCCTACTTTGGTCTGACGGGGTCTTGCTCTTTTGCTTGGTCGATGTACATGGTTCCGATGACTCAGACAAACAATTTCCTTAACATTTTTAGATTTGTGAATAACAAATTTATCCATCTCGGCAGTTGCGGTTTTCACGTGCAGTTGTGCGCTGTAGCAATAACTAGTGAGCCAGTCGCTGCACAGTGATGTCATATCTATCAGTTGCAATTTTTCCACTCAATTTAAACACTCAAACTCAATCAGTAATATCTTTACAAATATTTAGAAATATAAAGAAAATATTTATTTATAGCATTTACTTGTAATACTGAAAAGTGTGTATTATAATCACAAAAAAAAAAAAATTTTAATCCCTCTCGCGACCTCTTGAAATTATTCCGCGACCCCCAGTTTGGGAACCATTGCCCTAAGAGTTGGTGCATGTGGTCGAGCAGTGCTAAAGTAGGCTTTTGAAGGAAGCGAGCTGCTTTGAGGTAAGTGGGTGCTGGCTTGTTTTTGACTTTATAGTCAAGCATCAGAATTTACATTCTGATGGACAACTACCGGAAGACAGCAGAGGAGATGTTATTGTGCAGCTGCATTCCTGATCAGTTGCAGAGTACCGATGGTGTACCGAGGATTGTACTTGAGGTTTGTCCGGCACATTCCATGGGTATTCGATCAGATTGTTGTCTGAGTCAGCAGCCTTCAGCTCTGGAAGTGGACAGCTGCACTACCTTGAGTTTCTTGCTTATTGCATTTACATTTACTTTCATGGAATTTGACAAATGCCCTTTTCCCAGAGCAACATAACAAAACTGTTAAAAAACAAATTATTAGTAAATACATTCTGATCCTGGCTCAGTAGGTCAAATATTTTTTACCCTGAGGTAAAAAAGTGGGTGTGGTCAAGCAGTGTTAAAGTATAGATTTTTTTTCCGTTTTAAGATAAGTGGGTGGTGGTCTGTTTTTGTCTTTACAGTCAAACATCAGAGTTTTTAATCTGATGTGACCAGCTATAGGAAACCAGTGGAGGAACTTGAAAAACTTGGAAAGGTTGAAAGCAACATCGTGCAACTGCATTCTTTATCAATTGTTGGTCAGTTTGGTGCTCAGGGATTACCAAATTTACCGTGAAGAAGTTTAGTAGTCACTTCTTCTCTTTGTTTAAGATACAGCCATTGTGTAACAACCATGCAACAATAAGCATAGCACCTCGTCATAAAAAAATATAGATTCTACTGACTACTAACACTGAGCAAAAAGCCCTGGTAGTGGGTCAGTGGGTTTCCGGTGCCTAAATGTCTGTTATTTTATGCAGTGGAAAAAAGTTACTTGCCTACTCAGAAGTGTAAGCTTGTGGACCCAAAATGCAGACAGTACACAATGTGTATGTGTGTGTGTGTGTGTGTCTGTGTGTGTGTGAGTTTGTCATGGCCGCCATCCAGCACCTGAGCCCATGGTGCCAAGAGATGTCTTATCTGGCCATTTCTTTTTCCATTCTATATATCCATCAACCTCCTAACCCTCCACCTGTCACTCAATCAGAGACCCCACCCACACTCCTGGGCACAATCTTCTCTCAGCTGTCTTTAGTAGACTTCTCTGGGGCAAATCTGGCTATGGCAATTGAATAGGCCCTGGCTTTTGTCTTCCACTAAAGCCTCAGCTTGGTTAAATTGGCTTCGTGCAAGAGCAAGGTCCCACCTGAGCCTTTGCATGCACCCCCCTAAAGGATGGACACTTCTACTGGTCACTCCAGAACAGTCAATCAGGAAAGTCACTAGGGACTCCAAACGCTCTCTCTCTCTCTCTCTCTCTCTCTCTCTCTCTCTCTCTCTCTCCATGATACACAGACATACAGATGGCCTTCATTCACCACACACATTCAAACACAGTCAAGCCTTTAATTAAATCTATTTTTTCTTCTATGTATTTGCCTGCGAAAATGCAATATATAGGACTGAATTTCTGGCAAAAGGTTACGGTTAACTATGTTGTAAGTAATATCTGCTGAACAAACAGTTTGGTAACTTTTATGCAAAAAAAAAAAGAAAAAGAAAAAAAGGGAAAAATAAATGTGTGCATGTCTATGCATGCACTACAAGTCAAAAGTGTGGACAGTGTTTTTTTACTTCAGTATTTTTTCTTTATTTTTATTGTATTATTTTAACATATAAATGTTACTTAAATAATACTTAATCCTGAAGACATCCAAACTATAAAAGAACACATATGCAATTGTGTAGTAAACAAAAATGAAACAGAATATGTTAGATTGTCCAAAGTAACTACATTTAGATGACAGTTTAAGTTAAGCCTTTATTTGTCACAAATACATAACAGCACAGTGAAAGTCCCTCTTCGTATATCCCAGCATAAGTGTGGTCAGAGAAACAGGGGCAACCATGATACAGCGCCCCTGGAGCAGTTAGAGTTAATGGTCTTGCTCAAGGGCACAACTGTGGCAACCTGGTGTAGCTGGGGATCGAACCGCTGATCTTCCGATCAGTAACTCAGTGCCTTAACCCTCTGAGCCACCACTGCCAGTTTGGCACACTCATTGCATTCTCTCATCAGATTTAAGACGTAGTCGACTGGAATGGTTTTCAGCCTTGTCAAGAGTTAATTTGTGACATTTCCTTCTATTTAATGTGCTTTAGACCATCAGGTGTCTTGTGCGGAGGAAGGGTGGGTATAAACTCAATAGCTCTATTAGTGCTGCTACAATTACAGTATAAATCCATATTATGACAAGAAACGCTCAGTTAAGTAAAGAGAAAAGACATAAGTCCGTCATTATTTTAAATGAAGTTCGGTCTTAAGAAAAATCTCAAGAATTTTGAATGGAACCCCAAGTACATTCACAAACCATGATGAAATTCTATGATTAAAGGATGACCAAGAGCTGCCTCTGCTGCAGGAGAATACGCAGCCGATTTTCAGCACCTCAGATTAGAACCTGTATAAATGTGTCTCGCCATTCAAGTGACATACTATTTTCAACATCCACTGTTCAGAGGAGACTGCATGAGTCAGGCCTTTATGTTTGAATTGTGGCAAAGAAACCATTCCTTCAGAGGAACAACAGTCAGAAAAGACTTACTTGGGACATGTAACACAATAGACATTAGGTCAGTGAAAATAATCAGTGGTCAAGATCAGTGGTCTGATGAAACCAAATCTGAGATCCTTGGTTCTGACCACCAGGTCTTTATTAGATATGGAGAGGGTGAACAGATGGCTTCTGAATGTGTGGTTCCAACTGTGAAACATGGAGGAGGAAGTGTGATGGTGTGGAGTAGGGGGGTTTGCTGGTGAAACTTTTGGTGACTTCAAAATTGAGGACACACTTAACCGGCATGGGTACCACAGTGACAATGCCTGACTCACGCAGTCTCCTCGGAACAGTGGATGTTGAAATATGTCTGCTGCTTGAACACTCGAGAAGCATTATTTGGGCTCTAATCTGAGGTGCTGCAGATCAGCAGTTTCTGAGACTGGTCATTCTAATTAAATTATCATCTGCAGCAGAGGTAGCACTTGGTCTTCCTTTCCCGGCCTGTTCCTCATGAGAGCTAGTTTCATCATTTTCTTAAAGTAATGATCAACTATCCTTTTTCTTTCTTAACTGAGTGTTTCTTGTCGTAATATGGATGTCTATACACACACACACACACACACACACACACACACACACACACACAAACACACACACACGCGGGACGTTACTTTTTAAAGTAATTACTTACATTACAAAATTACTGTCATTAAAAAGTAATCAGTTACATTACAGCGTTACTTTCTGCTAAAAGTAACTAGTTCGAGTACTTTTCCATTGCAGAAAATGAAAACTCCTTTGTGATTCCTCATGCATGTTGTTTTAGTCAAGGCCTTTATAATTATTCTACCATCATCACTCAGCAAAGTTTGGCCTATAATTTGTTAACTGCTAATACTCCTATCTCACCTACGCGGTTTCGCGCGGTGGCCATAAGTATCATGATTCACCGCTGGGATTATGTTTCCATCTGTCTGCGCGTCGATCCTCGCAGACCTTGCAAAACTACGAGGGACATCGGGCATCGTAGCACTCACAGTGCCTAACACCGCTTCTCACCTCGCGGGCAAACCACCTAGTTGAGATATAGCAGGATTAACAGAGGGTGGGTGGGTTATCGGGGGCTTGTAGGATGACTTTCACACACACACACACACACACGCACACACACACTAGGGGAATGACTGCTGTCTGGCTCACGGATTACATAAATTGTCTGAATAACAGATTACATTTTTGAAGATATAACTAAATAACACTTAGTACTTAAATGGCGGACCTAATGCGTTAGATTACTCGTTACATCAAAAAAGTAATCCAAGTACTCTAACACATTACCTTGTAACACGTTACACCCAACACTGATTATTAGTTATTGTGTATTACAGACAAGTTATCCATTGATTATCAAAGATCTGGTGTTCGACTTGCTGAATGAACACTGAAAGAACTACAGTTGTATAACTAAAATTTATTCAGCTAAAGCTTCTTAAATAATTTGTAGTAAAATAGGAATTACATAGTTAATCATTAACTTGTTGAAAAGGGGGACTAAACTGGCATCTCCCTCTCTCTCACAGTGTCTTCACTAAGATGAATATAAACCCTTTTTGCATTTATTATGATTTTGTTTTTGCTTTGTGAATGCTATAATTTAGTATTCACTAGTAAATCAGGCAACTGATCAGATAAAATGAGGACTATGCTACGTGAAGGGAAAATATGAACCTATCATAAACATTTCAAAACATGCTAATATAATTCCAAGATCACAAGATGGTGTCAAATTAACATACAGTACCACCATCCATCTTAGTAACTGACATAATTGAATTCAGGTGAGCCACAACCAGGGTGACTTTTGGGCACAGTTCCACACGAACCCTCACATTGTGATTGTTTGCTTGAACCTTCACCTTCGTCCATGCTAGATTTCGTTCTGAAATCTAGCATGGACGAAACTATTTTACTAGTTTACTTCATTGTGATTACTTTCCTGAGGGTTTATAAAATGGTGTTGGATGATGAAAACATTTAGTATCACTGCGTCATCTGTTACTGTAGGTATTGCTGAATGTCTTATGGTGATAGCTTGCTAACCACTGAATAGCACGTTACCAAGCAACATCACTGTAGCTAGCTGCTGTAATCAATGAGTTCCTTGTTTTAGCACAGGATCTATTTACGTCATACCATACAGCATGTTCTTCTGGACCTTTATATGTTAAAAGCGAACAAAATGCACACAGAATGCACCTTCAACTTTTTTTCTGTTCATCTCCAAATAAACCCCCCTACACCCCCCCCCACCCCGCCACCAGAACCGTTGATCAAAAAAAAACAACAACAACCCAGGCCACCCACACACACACACACACACACACACACACACACACACACCTGAAGTTTGATCTGAAGTTGGTATTGTATATAGAATAGACCATAATCCCAAAAGGAATCAGATGACCTTTTTTGTTCAAACTTAAAATCAGACAGAAAAGAACTACAGTACATTGATGCAAATGAAAAACCTCTTGTAAAGATTTTTTTTAAATATATAGTTGAATGAGTCTTAAAGCAGAAGCATTGTTCATTGTTCTTCATAGTTACAGTAGTTACAGTCAAAGTATAAGTTTATGTTGAATAAACACAGTGAAATTTTAAAAAGAAAAACGTAGATTTTGCATATGCTTCACTGCAGCAAACAAAAATCAATAATAATAATAATAATAATAATAATGAAACAGTGGTCCCTCACCACGATGGCTTAGTTGTTAGCACTGTAGCCTTGCACCGCCAGGGTCTGGGTTCGATTCCCGGCCAGGTACGATTTTCGCCTCTGTGTGGAGTTTGCACGTTCTTCTTGTGATTGGTGGGTTTTCTCTGGGTACCCCGGTTTCCTCCCCCAGTCCAAAGATATGCAGATTAGGCTAGTTGGCATTCCAAAGTTGCCTGTATTGTAGGGCCAGGGGTAGCTCAATGGTTAAGGCATTGGACTACGGTTCGGAAGATCCCAGGTTCAACAGGTTCAATCCCCACAACCATCCAAGTTGCCACTGTTGGGCCTTTGAGCAAGGCCCTTAACCCTCACATGCTTAGATGTGTAATGAGATAAAAATGTAAGTCGCTCTGCATAAGAGCGTCTGCCAAATGCTTAAATGTAAATGTTGAATAAGTGTGTGAGTGTGTATATGTGTGTGCCTTGTGATGGACTGGGACTCTGTCAGGGTGTACCCCACCCTTGTCTAAAAGTGGCTTTCTAACATTCTTGGGACCAATGGTGCTACAGTATGTCTTCAATACACAAAAAAAAAGACAAAAAAGATTTCTCCTGGACATACACACAATTTGGCCTGCATTCGGTTCAGTTCGGGTTCTTTGCCCGTCTGAAATGCTTTGTATGCCAAGGCAAATTTCTGGCAGAATTTCAGTTCTTAAGGCGAAAATCCTTAAGGGGCGTTCGTATGCTGAGGTAGACCCGTAGCATGTTGCTTATTCAAGCCACTGCATCAGTTTTCAACTGAATATTGTCTTTACTGGCACTTCTGTACTGGTACTTTATCTATATCCTTATCTACATTATTATCTATACATCTAAGTTATCTATGCCCATTATGAAGCTTCTTCCTAACAAAGCATATATACCATTTTCAGGTCCGCTCAAAAGTATCATATTCTACCTATAATTTGGTACACATACTGTACCAGGGATAAAACTAAACTCAAAATAAAATTATGCCCAGTATTGCATAGGTTCCCCTTTTTGCCAACTGGGCAGCTCTGACTCCACCCTCATGACTCCACAAGACCGCTCAGGATGGGGCCTCTGTGGATCGTACCAGTTTGTCTGGCACATCCCTTGGGTGTTAAATCAAACTGGGAGCTGGGGAATTTGGAGGCTGTGCTGGTGGCCTTGATTTCTTTGCCTCTTGGTCTGTGGTGGGCTGTTGTGCACTTTGTGTTCTGGTAGCTTTCTATCACTACAAGCATTGACTGCTTTTGGCGATTTGTACAGCGTTGGCTTTTCTGTGGGATCGGACTGGACGTGCTGGGCTTTGGCCCACACAGGGATAAGTAAGCCTTGGGTGCCCATGATCTTCTCAAAGTTTGCTGGTGTATAGTTGGTGATCAATGTTGATCAGTTCACTTGGCAATGTTGTTAAATTATGGCTAAATAGAAACTTTAGAAGTGTTTTGTTCCTCTTCCTACCATGCAGACTATAAGCAATAAAAAATTACTTATATTATGCAACAGTAAGTTCCAACTGAGTGGTGTTCCACGAGTGGTGATAATAGACAGTGGAATACATACATATAGCACTGGGAAGTTTAACTATATGTATGTATATCACTTCTCATCACAGGTGTTAGAGTAAACATTAATTACTCTAACTGTCTGTCGCCTGCATGGGTGAAATAAGGTCTGTACCATCCGCTATACTGAAGAGAGAGTTACAGTCTGCCAAAAGTCATAGAAACATTTTCAGTAAGAAAACACATCTGATAATATCATCTTTAAAATAATAATAATAATAATAATAATAATAATAATAATAATTACTAGTCATTCTGATTTGCATCTGAAACACCTGTGTTCTTTAATTCATATCTACAAAGCTGACTAGCTTCTAACACAAGGCTGAATTCCAAATCCCTCTCCAAACACTGGCGATATCCCGAAATATAGAATGACCTGAACTGTGATATTTTATTTTGTATCCAGATGCAGTATTGATGGAATGATTATCAATTATTTTCTGTGCATTTCAAGCAATCAGTTATGAAACATGACAATTGTGTGCATGTTATTCTGTGCACCATTCAACTGCTGTGTAGCAAAAATGCACAAATTATCCCTGTTCATAACACGGCTGTGTATGGCTAAATAGAATGAAACGTACAGTATGGCTAACTGTGAAAGAATAGAGTTACATTGGTACTACGTAAATACATGGTAATTTTGGAAGATACAGCCTCAGTTTAGCTTAGTGTGAGGGTTAGGGTTATCTTCTTACGTGTCTCAGCTGAATTTTGGGATGCATTTTTACATGGAATTAGGGTTGTGGAATTTGGTGCCAATTACTAACATGGAATGGTTACTGACTCCTATCACTAATAAGCAGCCCTATAGTCCATGTAGTATAATCCCATACACATTGCTCGGTATTTTTAATATAGTCAGTCTTCATTATAAAATGTTGCTATATCTTTATTTAAACCGACAAACCTACAATACTCTACATCATACTGTTCGAAATGATTTAATAGAAAAACAATACTTCTGATTAAACATAAAATGTTGAAACTTACTGCAGTTTGCTTTCATAATAAAACCTCTCCCTAACAAACACAGACACGACACATCTCTGAAGTAAAAAAAAAAAAAAAAATCCTCATATTTTTGAAGGACAGCACTGGGAAAACTTAGATACATAATAGAACTGAAGAAATATCAGCTATTAACACACATTGGATGAGTTCTGTGCAAAACTGAACAAATGTACACAATCAGCGGAGACTTGAGTGAAAAGATTTATTCAACCATTTTTTCCGCTTTATCCTGGTTAACTTGGATCGGGAGCCTATCCCAGGAACACTGGACAAGAGGCCGGAAGACACCTTGGATGGAACGCCAATCACAGGTCACCATGCGCATGTACACATTCACACCTAGGGACAATCTTTCTGTCCAATTCTGTACTAATTTAAATGGTCAAAAGCAAAAACAGACTGGCTTTCATTCTCAGTTAGAGAGAGAGAGAGAGAGGCAATAGCTTCCCGTCGTTTGGCTTTACTAATCGAGGCTTCTTTTGTTGCGTGCGACGCATGCCTGTCCGAGTCACGTGGCTGCGTTTCTATGGCAACCGAGGTCTGAGTAATCATTTGCGCAATGACCTTTATTCCCCTGAGAGAAGAGGGAGGAGGAAGTGAGGGAGCGGGAGGAGGGAAGAAGGGTAGAATGAAAACGGAGCCAGCAAAAGCAAGCAAAGGAGGGGGAACGGGTAAGCAACAGAGCGAGGCAATGGGCCCTAGACACACACACACACGCGCACACACACACGCACAAACATTTGTCTCACTATCATTGTGAGGACCTTTAAATGAATTATTTATGTATACAATTAATTAATGCTAAACTACACTTAAATTGTATCCTAACCCAAATCTCACTTACCCCAAGGAAAAGTTTATTCTTAAAATAAAACATTGAAAAAGCTGTTTTCCATGTGGGTATCTGCTAAATGTCCCCACAATGCAAAAATTGTCCGATATTACTATCCCTGTGGGGGACATTTGGTTCCCACCAAGAGATAAAAACACACACACACACACACACACTCAAAAGGGAAAAGGAGAACCACTTTTTCTCTTAGCAAGTGCTGAGAAGGATCCGTTGGGTTTGATTTAGATAACGAATGAAGAGAAAGAAGGAGATAGTGAGAGAGGAGAAAAAGAGGAATGCAGCAGCACTGACAAAGAAAGAAGAAACGGAATGGAGGGAGGAGTCTTGTACTTTAGAAACCAGAGTTTATACACTCATATGGAAAGAAACAAGAAACTTGTTCAAGTTATTTATTCATAAATATTCTGATTCAGATTATTCACTTATTACAAACAAATTGCTAAATAAAATGTTTTTATAGCTACTTATATATGACTGTATTTCTTGATGTAGTGTTGAATGCAAATTTACATTTCCCCTGTTATAAACTTAGCTAACTAAATTAAGTAAATTTTTTAATGTGCTCCAGCACATTTAACAAAAACACAACAATTAAAATAAGTTATTTTAATTGCCAAAGGGAATTTTATCTACTTAATTTTACTAATTTATTAAACAAGTGAGACAAATTATATTCACAGTTCAGGCACCTTCTAACACTACTCTAAACCACCTTTTGTATAGAGTAACAATATTAACACAATGGGCGTTCAAGTCAAACCTAGACTTGTACTAAATTTCTTGTGTATTAAGGCATAAACTTTATTGATGTTTTCAGAAGACTTTAAGCACAGTATGGTGATGAGACTCTAACTCGGCAGTAAAACATTTGAATGGAGGAAACCATATTTCCATAAATGACAATCCCTGTTTTTTTTTTTTTTAACAGTCAGTTCCTTATACAGTGCCTGGAGTACCTGAAACCCGTGACTCATTTGTCTATGGGAACTGTACACACAGTCATTCATGATCACCACTTGCCCATTACAAGAACTCAGATGGATCTCATTCGAAACCAGTTCCACGTTTTTGGGGTATTAAAGGAGTTGGAGGACAGTATTCCAGACATGAAGCAGGCAGTCTGTTCATAGCTTCAAAATGCAGAGAAATCTTTCTTCCTTGATGGTATTCAAGCACAAGTGAAATGCTGGGATAAATGTCTTAGTGTAGAAGAGGAGATATATAGAGAGAAATAAAGGTATTTTTTAACTCTCAAAAGTCCCAGTTTGATTTGAACACAGATACAAGATACAATCAACCCACAGTTAAGAAAGTCTTTAGGATAGAAGGTTTTGTAGTTTCTTGGTAAAGTGATAGCAGGAAATAACTTGATTAACATATATTGACTGTAGCACTAACTTGTAACTACAGTAAGGAATTGCAGCAGTAACATGGTAATTTTCCGATTGCGTGGATAAATTTGCTTCATGTCCAACTATAGCGAATCCTTTTGTTGAATTATTATAGTCTAGACACAAGCTGATGCTTCACTGAGGCTATTTTATGGATAGTTGCTCAGAGGAACTGTGTTCAATAACAAGAAATGAAAAATAATTACTGACCATCAATGCAAGTTTAAAATTGTAGTGAATGTTTGTAATGTCGTACATGGTAATATGTCAAACTTTGTTCCTGTAAATACAGTATAGCTCTTGTGTATATATATTTTTAATTAATTAATTCTTTTTTTTATTTATTTAAGGCGGCACGGTGGTGTAGTGGTTAGCACTGTCGCCTTGCACCTCCAGGGTTTGGGTTCGATTCCCGGCCAGGCTCGATTCCCGTCTCTGTGTGCATGGAGTTTGCATGTTCTCCCCGTGCTTGGTGGGTTTCCTCCAGGTACTCCGGTTTCCTCCCACAGTCCAAAGATATGCAGGTTAGGCTAATTGGTGTTCCCAAAATTGACCGTAGTGTGCGAATGAGTGTGTGAATGTGCGTATGAGTGTGTGCCCTGCGATGGATTGGCACCCTGACCAGGGTGTACCCTGCTTTGTGCCCTAAGCCTCCTGGGATAGGCTCCAGGTCCCCCGCGACCCTGAATACAGGATAAAGGGGTATAGAAAATTAATGAATGAATGAATTATTTATTTATTTACTAATTCATTCATTCATGCATTCATTCATTTATTTACTTTGGTTGATGTGAACATAGATTTGATTCATATAAACATTTTATAATTTCTTTGTACTAGATCAGTAATGACTATTTTTTTTGTGTGTGTCTTGATTCCTCCGGAGGTAAATTTTTTAAAACATGGGCTTACTTGTAAAAAAAAAATAAAAAAAGAAATAAAAAAAGAAATAAAAAATCATAAACAGCAATGGTCAAAGCATCTTTAATTAGTGTGCACATGGATGACAAATTATTTTCTTTCTTTTTTCAGCATTTCAGCATTTAAGATCTAAATAAATTGCAGCACTGGCTATCAGAAACTCTCTTTTTACTAGAACTATATGAATTCACCTTGCAATAAAACAGACACACACACACACACACACACACACACAGAGAGAGATCATACAGTGTTTGCTTTAGTCTTTATTAATGCACATAACTAATTAATTCTCCTATTACTTTATTATTTTACCCTTTTTTTTTTTTTTACCCCCTTTTACCCCTTTTTCGGTTTAGTCAGTTAGGTGTGCTATGGTTTAGTTTCCCAGAAACTAATTAACTGATTATATAAGGTTTGCACAAAGCTATATGATAAAATGTATAAAATATTATTGCTGTTAAATTATTATAAATTCATATTTATTTAAATGGCTACCTTCTTTCAGTTTGTATCATGTAACCTGCCTGTCTATTTATCTTATAAATGAATGAATGGCAATTTTATTGACTGTTGGAATTTAGCAGGTACAGTAATGCTATAGCTGTTTTATAAAATGTTCTGCCACATATCCTATTTTAACTCTGATTATACAGTGAGGTCAGAGCGAGTAATCTGATTGGTAAAGAGGCTATCTATGAGTGGTAATAATTGGTGGAGATTATAGTAACTGTCAGTCGTCAGCATGGGTAAAAGTAGGTTGGTATGGTCTGTAGTTCTGAAGAGAGAGCAAAACCCACATTCAAAAAGTACTCTGAAGTACTTTCAGCACAAAAACACATTTGATAACATTATTTCATCTTAAACAACACTTTATAACTGCTTAATAATTGTACAGTACGTAAGTAATTTCAAGTTGCTTTTGAACCATCACTGTTGTTTTGTTCATGACTAATTTGAGCTAGAGTGCTAACTAGGTTCTAGCATAAGGGTGAATCTCAATTCCCCCTATAAACCCTGAACAAGGGCACTACTTGGTATGTGGAACAAGGGATTGTACAACCCACACAGCACACTAACGTTCCATTTAACGCCATTTGGGATTCAACCTAATTTGGAATATGGAAGTTAGCTTATATTCTAAAGCAGAATAAGTGAAAATATGAAGTAAAACTCATAAGTTTACTAGGACTGTCTACCACCTCCATGGTTTAAATAAACTAACAAATAATCTTTTAATAATAAATGCCATTTGTAGAACCTTTGTATAAATGCTCATGCCTCTGACCACATGAAAGCCGTACTGATATGCAGTACAACAGCACTCCATCTCATGTGATATTCTTGACGTTGTAAGTATCTGCTTTTCTGCAAGACCGTAGTTCAGGCTAAATAATATATGCTCTTGTTCGTGTTCATATTACCAAGCATATCAAACCAAGAAAAACAAGAAGTTGGATGAAATAAATTTTGTCTGTTTTATTCCTGTTTAATCCTGTTGAATTTTAACTACAGTCCCAATTCTAGTCAAAGTATTTCGTTTCTCGTTTCCACTGAATATTCCTAACTAAATTATGACACTATTTGACATAGTATGTCTTGTTTCCCTTAGAAGTAGAACAAAATCTGAAAAAGATTTGCTGGATCAAGTTTTCAGACTTTGAGTAAAAATATATAGACTCATTGCCTTTAAAATTATCTTAGTCTACTACTGGTGGCACTGATCCAGGCTGTAGTTTATAGCATTTGTCGAATAGTTTCAAAATTCTTTCATCATGGTGTTGCTACAGTATGAGCTGCATATTCTGCGAGGCATGCCATGTGAGCTAACAATATTTACAAAAGTGACTGAATATCATTAGTTCTTGGCTCCAGAAGTACTTTTTCACTAGACAGGGGAAAATGGGTATTTTTTTCCCTCTCACTTATAGAGCAGATTTTATTTTCAGACACCTATGAGGGAAAAATTATATGAACATTGTGCATTGTATGCAGACCCTTTCGTTTCTTTAAAGATATGGAGAGATATGGAGCAAGGACGAAATGTGTTGATTGCTGAAGGTAAGCAGTTTATTGTACTTTTCAGCCTACGGCAAGGACACCTTCACAGAGACCACAAAGACGTAAGCTTTCTCCATGCAGCTCCGCTGAATGAATAGCACCTTCCTCGAACACCAGCAAGACACACTATGCACACATGGTCCATCATGCTTTCTGACAAATACAGTCATTTCCTGTACACACTGTCTTACATACAAATCTCTCTCTCACACACACTAAAATGATACGCCAGCCAGCTGAGACACGATGAAAGAGAGAGAGAGAGAGAGAGAGAGAGAGAGAGCGTATCAGGGATAAAGAGAAGAGGAACATCGAGCAAGAAGTAGAGTGGCCGGGTGTTTGATGGGGTCGGCGAGACCGTTAATCACGGAAATGGCTGTGTTAGCTATGGCAGCTGAATTTCTTAAGCCAGGCACACGCAATGCTGCCGCCAGCAATGACCAATGACACTCATGACGTCACCCTCCCTCCCTGTATCCCTGGATGGCTACTCCAATAATGAGAAGAAAGGCCTTGGGTAAAGGTTGAAGAAGGATCCTCAAAGCATTTCTCAATTCATGTTTCACTGCATGACGCTCATGCAACCAAGCAACCCTGTAGGTTGGTATACCAGGGTCTTGGGAATTGAGGTAGAATGTAGGAAATGTTCTAGTTTTTAAAGCACTGCATTTACCACGCTGTCTGTATATAAATGTACAGAGATCCTTTCACATTAATAAATTCATAATTTCTACAACTAAATTTGTCATTGTGGAAGTATTGGGGGGGTTGGGAGTGCATGGTTAGCATTTTTTTCCTTTTCTTCCCCCACCAAATCTTCATTCATAAGAAATTTAAAGAATCCAGCCACACTGAACTACTTGAACTAATAAGAAATTATCCCAAAAAGAAAAGTCGGCCAAAGACTCCTAAAAATGCAGTTGCTAATCCCAATGTAAGTCTTACAAGTCCTATGCAGAACCCTATAACACACATTTCTCCATCAGAGGGCTCCTTGGAGGTATACTCATTCATTCATTTTCTATACCGCTTAATCCTGTGTTCAGGGTCGCGGGGGACCTGGAGCCTATCCCAGGAGACTTCGGGCACTAGGCGGGGTACACCCTGGACAGGGTGCCAATCCATCGCAGGGCACACACACATACACACACTCACACACCCAATCACACACTACAGGCAATTTAGGAACGCCAATTAGCCTAACCTGCATATCTTTGGACTGTGGGAGGAAACCGGAGTACCCGGAGGAAACCCACCAAGCACGGGGAGAACATGCAAACTCCATGCACACAGAGACGGGAATCGAGCCTGGCCGGGGAATCGAACCCAGACCCTGGAGGTGCAAGGCGACACCCTAACCCTAACCCTAGTTATAATTTTTACTGAATGCTGTCGTAATTAAATATTTTAATTAATATTAAATATTATCTTAATTTAATATTTTTTTAGGTCAAGACAATAAACAGTATAAAAAATTGACAGTCCCTCCTGGAAGTCATCTATAGGTTTCCTAAAGAGTGGTTCTGAAGTTCAACTGTGGGAGCTCTAGTTGTCGCCACCTTGCCAGGAGCTGACTCCACCAATGCTCCAGTTAATCCATATTGGGTGGAATGAACAGAGCCTAGCTGCTGTTGGAACATGCCTATTTGCCTCAGTTACCGCAGGCTAGGTGGCTAATATGAATTCATATGCTAAAATTACTTTATTTGATTGAGCTTCATCATCTGTACAATACACATTTACTGTGTCAACTCCTACATTTTGTTGTGATAAATTAAACTACATAGATTCCAGTTAGCTGGTTAGCCAAACTGATATATACTGTAACAGACAACTAGCGGTTTGACACCTTCAATGAATTTGTGACTCAAATCAGCCACACCCTTGATTATGCATAATTTTATGGGATAATTTAATTTGTAATTATTTATCCTAATACAGTTTTTATGAATGTGAACTCTATATGGGAAGACCAAAATCTTTTTTCTTTTGCAATAGACTGTAAACATGTTTCTTTCTGTTGTAAACATGGTGGGGGTGGTGGGTGGGATTGACTCACTTTTGGAGCCATCTCCTAGTGGTTATTCAAGGAACTGTATGTTTTTGCATTTACTTTTCAGATCAGGGAGTTGCCCCTTGGTGCAAACTAAAAATTCACTGAGTTGCCATGGAATTATCAATGGGGTTTTAAGACCATATGAGCCTTCACTTTCAGAAAGCCTTGAATGCATCTTTGGAGCCTTAGGTTTTTATGGCATAACCTCTGGACTGGTAAAGTGGTTCAGGCATTATTGTAGTACAATGGCTTAGTTGGTTAATTTGCCTGTCTTCCGAAAAGGACATCGTAGATCTGAATCCCTGCCGTGCTTCAATCAGCTCAGCTTGTGTCTCAGTCTCCCCTGGGGTTTCTTTGGTGCACCGGTGGCCTAGTGCTGATTTATACTTCTGATTCTGTGTCTGGCAATCTGTGAACACATGCAGACATTGTAAGCAGATGTTTGCATAGCCGTCTGCCAACATACGTACACGTAATCTGATTGTGCGCACTAGGAGGCACTGCTGCATGCACACAAACACACAAAATGTACAGAAAATTAAAAGCAAAGAAGAAGGTATCACTTTTCACACAAAAACTGTATCTATATAGCTTTAACCAAAATTATTGGCACGCTTCGCAACAATAAGCAAATAATAAATAGTTTAGAATAACAAGCTAATTTATTGATATTTTAAAGCTTAAACATAAAAGGATAATGTATTGATGTCTAAAACACAATATATTTTTCAAACATGAAATGTTTTTAGGCAGTGAGAATTATTTTCTGTGAAACGCTTCTTTCGAAATGATCCGCACCCTGACTATTAATATTTGATAAGTCCTCTCTGTGGATAAAATGTCTGACAAGGTTACAGACTTTTTAAGTGGGATCTTGGAACACGCCTCCCCATGCAGAACAGTTGAAGATAATTTATATTCTTGGTTTTGTACTTTATATACTATTTATATATGGACGTTTTTACACAGACCACTGGTTTAGTATAGGGATCAAATCAGACACTTGTTTGTTGCATTTCAGCAGCAATTGAATATTATCTTGTCAAACTTTTTATGTACAGTCAAGTCTAGGTTTTACATTTACATATCCTGAAACTTAGAAAAATGTATCATATCAATCTTCACTGAAGCTGATTGAATACATGATCAAATGAATGATCACATTTTAAAAACTCGTTGTCACTGATTAATTCAGGAATTCCTGCTTGAGTACTCCAATTCTTCATACCGTATAGAGGTATTTGTTGTGGTTACAATTTTTTGGTCAGTGAATGGTTGTAAATGCCTCTATTGTATATGCATGTATCATGTATTTCCAGGCTTGTACAAAAGAGAAATATGAATGAATTATCATTATCCTAAAATGCTTCTATGTGATTTTTAAGGTTCCCCTTTCTAACCTGGCCTTTGTCTTGGTAAGGAAACCTCGCCTGGCTGTTAGCGTGCTGCCTGGAGGATGGGCTTGCTGGAGGCCTAAGAGGAAAACTATTGATTTGACCAGGAGGTCATGAAGGCTGACAGCTGCAGTAGGGAGCAAATCAGCCCTGCTGCTGGAGGAGGGGTAACCCTAGGAAGATTCAGGTAACTTACCTTCGTGAGGCCAACAAACGTCCTTCAGGAAATATTACCATTAAGGACATGGCTTATTCATTTGTAGAGGCTTTAATGCCGCTTTAGACTTTTCAAAATAATTTTGGAAATTTGGTTTGACATTGAAATTGGAGATGTAACTATTACAATGTAAATAATTAAATCATCATTCTTCAAAGTGTCTAGTGCTTTGTTTTGATCTACTGATCACTGGTTTGACTTCTACTGGAAGTCAAACCAGTGACTGAATTTATATTTATTAAATTTACTACACGTTTAATATAATGTAACTTAAAATAATTATACATTTCCACACACTTTTCCCCGAAGTAATAAAAATATAATATATTTAATATGTAATACAATAGTAGTGATTTCTTACAAAAAAAAAAAATCTGGTAAACTGATGATTCCTATCTTTATAGGAGCATATATGTGACATGTGATGATATTGGCTTGTGTGGCATAGTGTAAACAAAAAAAAAATAAATGTATGGCACCAAGTGCGCACCATATACCAGGAAATGTCCATATAGCTCCTGATATATACAGTATGGTGGCGGGGGCTGTGTTACTAATAGTAATGATAGACAGTTGCCTTTTGTCTAATCAATCAACATACTGTACTGTATATGCAAAACAGACAACATTTTAAAGTAATTAAAAAACATTGAATGTTTATTATAATCAACAATAAATTTAAAATGTTATAATTATCTTGGTAAAAATGTTCTCCAGTGCTTCAGAGGTCTCAACAATCACAAAGATTTTTTTCCCCTTTTCTTTCATCTATGTTTATTTATTTTTATTTATTTTTTATTCTATAAGTATGTATAAGTATACATGGCTACAGCCATGTGCATTACCAACATATTACCCAATACTCTTCACATACATTATGTTACCAGTTAAAGAAATAAATGGCCAACTAGTAGAAATGCAAACGTTACATTCTCGGTGGAATTGTGGCCTGGCTTTATTAATAAGTGCATAAAGGTAAACAAGATAAAACCTTGAATATGGAGTGGTGTCCTGGCATTGACCTGCAACACGCTCTTATTTTAGTGCAGTAAACAAGTGAATAGTTTGACTTCTCAGTAAATGTTATTTTCAGACTTTCAATCATGATGGAAAATTTTATCCAAGGCTTTTTTTTTAAACTTTAGAATCTGCTGTATAATCAAAACATAGTGAAATGTGCCATTTAATAAAGAGCCAATCACATTGATCGTTTCTGCCATGTGTTCAGCAAAGCAAAACTACACACTGTGAAAACTGTCCGGCTGCCATAAATTAACTACTTGCATCCAATAGAATAGGAAAATGTTTTTTTTTTTTAATCAAAAAGGACATTTACTGTCTGTTGCTGTCATACATTTTAACACAGTCACAGGCTACTGAAGAGGAGGGAAACTGGTAGAACAGGAGAGTGAGGATGCATTGTAAATTGAGGATTTGGTAGAAACTGGTAGAAGAGGAGACAGGATGCATTGTAAATTAAAAATCTTGTTGTTTTTTTCTTCAATAGTATTGTTTTAAAATTTTAAGAAGCAAAATTGGCAAAATAGATTTGTCTCATTTTGTTGTCAAAGCCTTCTAATGCAAAACTGAATGACATTGAAGGTTGTTGTGATGGAAGACTACTGAGTCTGCTCTTAGAACAATGCACTGTTATTGCAATTTTTTTTTAAATACTAAACAGTTTATCTATTAGCCCTATGTTGGACTGTTGGCCTAATCACACTGTGTCCGCACCTCATGCTCAATGTTCCCTGGATTGATTCTGGAGCTATCATGAGCCTTACTGGGATGGAGCAGTTTTTGACATAATAGAATGAATGAATTTTTACTTAGTATTTAAACATTTTACAAGGCCAACATAATCTTGTATGTCATTAGCTAAGTTTCTACTGTTATCTATGCTAACTATAGTTACAATTATATTATTTCAATTAATTTTCTCCCTATAGCCACTGGGGATCAATATCGATTCAGTGCCATGTCAGGCATCTCTTCCATCTCATCTCGTGCCTTGTTGCCTATGTGAATGTGTGGAGAGCCATTAAACAGTTATGAAGAGAGAAGAAGAGGACAGAGAAAGACCTTCTCAGTCCCATATAACACTAAGCACAGAGCATGGATTGTACTGATTCAGCCTCTGGTGAGAGTTAGAGCACAAGTCCACAGCCGACAATGGAGTCCTCTCTCAGAAACATATGCAGTCAGAGCACTAGCAGTGTGTGTGGGTGTGTGGCGGATGAGGGCATTTGAAACGCAGACACCAGTACAAGTTGATTCAAGCTGTCTGGCAGCAGTGACTTGTTTAGCTCTGTATGCTTGGTTTCCCAGCAACTTGTGCCTGTCCCCTATCACAGCAAGCTGTAGCTGAGAAGAAACATGGAGCAGACATTCAGTTTTTTGCACCAGCAAAGGTCAATAAGAGGTCAAACAGCAGAAGAGGCCACCCCACGGAACTTATCAATGGTAGTATCAAATCGCATTATGGAACAGATCTCAGTAAAGAACAGATACGGCATAGAGTATGACTCATCCCAAAGCAGGTCACACCATGGGACATGCTTAACCATGCTCCAAGCAGGTGACACCATGGACAGATCGGCCACTTATGCAGGTCACTATGCAGGATGAGTTACATAATTAAACAGATTACAATACAGGACAAGTCATGCCATTAAACTGGAAAGTGCATGAATTGATCTGCTCCATGCAACAGGTCCCAACAAATATATCATCACATAAAGTACAGATCCTTCTAAAAAATTTGCATATTGTGATAAAGTTCATTATTTTCTGTAATGTACTGATAAACATTAGACTTTCATATATTTTAGATTCATTACACACAACTGAAGTAGTTCAAGCCTTTTATTGTTTTAATATTGATGATTGTGGCATACAGCTCATGAAAACCCAAAATCCCTATCTCAAAAAAATTAGCATATCATGAAAAGGTTCTCTAAACGAGCTATTCACCTAATCATCTGAATCAACTAATTAACTCTAAACACCTGCAAAAGGTTCCTGAGGCTTTTAAAAAGTCCCAGCCTGGTTCATTACTCAAAACCGCAATCATGGGTAAGACTGCCGACCTGACTGCTGTCCAGAAGGCCATCATTGACACCCTCAAGCAAGAGGGTAAGACACAAAGAAATTTCTGAACGAATAGGCTGTTCCCAGAGTGCTGTATCAAGGCACCTCAGTGGGAAGTCTGTGGGAAGGAAAAAGTGTAGCAGAAAACGCTGCACAACAAGAAGAGGTGACCGGGCCCTGAGGAAGATTGTGGAGAAGGACCGATTCCAGACCTTGGGGGACCTGCGGAAGCAGTGGACTGAGTCTGGAGTAGAAACATCCAGAGCCACCGTGTACAGGCGTGTGCAGGAAATGGGCTACAGGTTGCAAATTTTGCATGTCATTCGGAAATCAAGGTGCCAGAGTCTGGAGGAAAACTGGGGAGAGGGAAATGCCAAAATGCCTGAAGTCCACAGTCAGTGATGGTCTGGGGTGCCATGTCAGCTGCTGGTGTTGGTCCACTGTGTTTTATCAAGGGCAGGGTCAATGCAGCTAGCTATCAGGAGATTTTGGAGCACTTCATGCTTCCATCTGCTGAAAAGCTTTATGGAGATGAAGATTTCATTTTTCAGCACGACCTGGCACCTGCTCACAGTGCCAAAACCACTGGTAAACGGTTTACTGACCATGGTATTACTGTGCTCAATTGGCCTGCCAACTCTCCTGACCTGAACCCCATAGAGAATCTGTGGAATATTGTGAAGAGAAAGTTGAGAGACACAAGACACAAGAATCTGCAAAAGGATTCTCGACCAAGTATTGAGTGCATAACTGAACATAATTATTTGAAGGTTGACTTTTTTTGTATTCAAAACACTTTTCTTTTATTGGTCGGATGAAATATGCAAATTTTTTGAGGTTTTCATGAGCTGTATGCCACAAAATATTAAAACAATAAAAGGCTTGAACTACTCCAGTTTGTGTGTAATGAATCTAAAATATATGAAAGTCTAATGTTTATCAGTACATTACAGAAAATAATTAACTTTATCACAATATGCAAATTTTTTGAGAAGGACCTGTAGATGAGATCATGGGACAGAAATAAAATTTATTATCTAAAAAAATAAATCAGTAAACATCTTCATATTAAATTAAATGAATTCATAGAATAAATTCCTTTGAAACTGGTCAGGTACAGGCCATGGGCTGAAAATTAGAGCCTAGAGAGCTATTTATCAGGACTACATTAAATATCCAAGAAAGTTTGGCTCTTTGGAATTTCAAAATTTGTTTTGAAAAAGTTTGGCTCTTTCAAAATATGAAGAAATGTGGTTGGCTTAAAAGGATGGCTTAAGATTTTTACTGAAAGCCACAAAGGTGGTTTCACCACAGCTTCCCATAGGCCTGCAAAATGTGAACTTATGCATAAAAACACAATAAACCCAGAAGCAGAGGTGATGAATTACCAAGCTGACTTTGCCAAATGACAGCAACACGAACATACAGTGAAACTAGTGTGCAAAGAACAAATGTAACCATGCATTCAGTATGGTGTTTAAAAGGTTAAAATTCATGTCAGAAAAAGAAAGTGTAATATAGAAATTGAGGTAAAAAAAAAAGAGAGCATGAGGGGGGCTAGGAATGAAAGAAAGGCCTGCCGCTCCATCCATCTGCCAAGCTGAGTCTGGTCCCTCCCTCAATCCATCTCGGCCACAGCTGTTTCATCCAACAACCCCCTTTACAGACACACACACACACACACACACACACACACACACACACACACACACACACCCCTCATGGTGACTGTCCCACACACTCTCAGTAAGATAAAGAAGACTATGTCAGCCACGTGTCTGTTGAATGGGAGTCTCAGAATGAGGCAAGCATCCAGACAGCTGACCAGACGTTGGAGCAGGAGTCAATCAGACAGGGTTATATTCATCCACCTCAGCTGTACTCTCTCTCTCTCTCTCTCTCTCTCTCTCTCTCTCTCTCTCTCTCTCTCTCTCTCCATATACAGACTTTCTGCAATACTATATACCATATTCCTTACTTTCCTACCTCTCTGAATCTTTGCAATTCAATATAAATAAACTATGTTATTTGCACTTTTAAAACAAATAATTAATAAAAGTCTAAAGTGAAGTTTTTATCCTAGAAGGAAATAGTTTAACATCTTTTTATGCCCTAAACCAGGCCATAGAAATAGTATACCAAGATACCATGGGCTTTACTGCACGTAATTTCTCAAACTCTTTGACCGGATAAACAATGTCAATTGCATACACACCCTGTGCCTATTCTGGGATTCTTCTTCCTCTGTAGGTTTCCTGTAACCTTCACCGTCCTTCCTCAGTGCTGAAACCTTTAGCTGATGTGCAATGCCGGGGCATCAGTCAGTGCACAATATAAAGACTTGAAAAAAATACATGTAATAGCAGGTATAGTGTATGATTGAGTATTTGAGTGAGTGCTTGTAACCTGTTATATGTTAGCACCCCATCCATGATGTACATGGCCTTGTGCAATACATTACACATTATAACTGGTATAGACAATAGACCCCATGCAGAACACTGTTGTATAGTTTAGTCTTGAAAATATATTAGTAATGTTTCAGACATGTTACAGTTCATAAGTTATAATAAGAGGAGAAGTTTAAAAAAAAGGACCAATAATAACGACTAAGAACCAAAATTATTCCAATTGTTATTAAGCTGTAAACACATACATGAGAATAAGCTGTTTCTTACAGAGTGAAGAGCAGCCAACCGCAGGGTTATTTATGTAAGTAATTATTACGGTTAAAAATCAGAAATTCAGATCATTGTGTTTTTATCAGCTGCCGTAATGTGAATGGAAACAAGGGAGTATAGCAAGACAATATAAGATGACATCATCAAGCTGATTGTTTCATATGAACAAATTTTCTATGTCAATAAATAAACACTTCAAGGCATGTGGAAAACTATTTCACTATTTAAATATTCTCTTATTTACCTTTTTGTTTGTTGTTTGTTTGTTTGTTTGTATTTCTCATACTTATACTTTCATAGGTTTTGATTAATGACTAATTATTCAATCTGGGCAAGCACTGATGCCTTTAGTAGCCGATGTTTAACTAAAATCTATAATTAACTAGGATGACTGAATGGCCTCAAGAGTTACTGTTTAATGTGTAATCATTAGGAAGTATTTCAAGGTTATACATCCCAAGTGGTTTAGTTTTGTGTAGTTGTGGTCCTTAATGTTAACAATTCTGTCAAGCAAACTGGATTCTGAACGGATATGACATGTCTCATTTGAATTTGAAATGGAGGATTAAACACATAATTCTTTGTTTAACCATCTTTAAACATTTTTTGATACAAGCCATGTTGTCAGTTACAGAGAAGATGCATTTAAAAGCAGTAAAAGTCTGTGAAAACTCCTTTCCTGTTTTAGCCCCTGATCTGATGACAACCCTCAGTTAAATCACTTGCATAAATGTATGTGATTGAATTAACCACAGCAGAACATCTGCCACACAAGATGTCTTAGTTTGCATTTAAAAAAAACTAGACTCACTGAAATATTGCCAGTTTTTCCAAATTTTATTGGCTTGACTAAAGTATTTAAATTTTTTTTAAATGCACAGTTTGATTTGATCGGAGCTCAAGTCAAAGCGGGATTTGTGATCAAATTTCTTGTGAATGAAGACTAAAATTGATTTACATTTACAGAAGACTTCAGGCACTGAATTGGTTTGAGACTCTCAGTCGCAATAAAACATTTGAATAGTGCAAATGGTGCTCGGAGTCCACTGCAGTCTTTCTCATAAACATTCAGTAAGTGGAACACTTCGTACACTTGCACATTACAAGAACTTAACTGATAGTTACCATCACATCCCCTGAACTGTCCTGACCTTGCTCCAATGTTAGGGTCATTAAAGGAATTCCTGGGAGGCCAGAATTTCAGATTTCAGTGAAGCATGTACATTTTAGGCATTTAGCGACTTACAATACCTCATTATACATCTGAACAGCTGAGGGTTAAGGGCCTTGCTCAAGGGCCCAACAGTGGCAACTTGGTAGTTGTGGGGTTTGAACCTGGGTCCTTCTGAACCATAGGCTAAAGCTATAATCACTGAGCTACCACTAGCCCTAGCAGTCAGTTCATACTGTAGGTTAAAAGGGGAGGTTTAGACAGAGATATAAAAGTAGATTTAACTCTCGTAACTAGGTTCTGTTATTCTGCACAATCAAAAGACCTGTTTTCACTTGAATGCCACACAATATGGGTGAAAACTCATTTTAAATTTCTACAAACAGTAAAATAGTGCAAATCTAGGGGAAACCTTTCCCAGAAGAGTTAAGACTTTTACAGTATAGCAGCAAAGGGTTGGACCAAATGTAGACTGGGTTGTTCAATAAGCACTTACAGTATACTATAGCTGTTCAGGTTTCTACAATGTTTGTCCATAAAATGGAGCTCATCTTATACCGTCAGTTGACTTTTTACTTATATTTCTACAGTACAGTACATTGCAATTTTACAGTCATTAGGATTTTTACTTCTATCAGAATGTTGTATTACTAAATATAGATTTTAAAAAATGATACATAGTACAGTATATCCACTGCAGTTTGGTGTGTAAATCTCTGAAAATGGATGGAATTAAAAATGGATCATATAATATCACATCTTATGTGATATTATATGAATGAAAAGTGGATATAAAATAGGGTTGGGTATTTAAATAGAAATTTTATTGTCTAAGATGATGGCATCCCCCTGGTCCCCACCTCAATTGAGCCATGGTTGAGTGCTGATTTTCCTTCATGCAATCTTGCCCCATAACTGTTTTTCTTTCTTTTTTTTTTTTTATCCCTGTGCAATTCATTCTATCCATTTATTCTGTCTCATCAGCTATAAACAGGGTCTACCAATCAGCATTTTCATAATTGGGTTTTCAAAGCAAAACAAGGCAGAGTTGCGAAAGAGGCCGAATAGCTGATGGAGGAACATTGGTCATAAAAATTAAATAATTCAACTTATCAAGGGGAACACTGATAAAGTGCATCAGCAAAGAATATGGCCGCAGGATGAAGCTTGGTGAACGGAAGATCGAAGCTTATAAGCAAGACAGATGTTAAACACCACAAAACCCTGGGACATGCAACTCAGCTCAATGTGAGTTACTTTATGTTAATATATATAGCTACATATTTGAGTTATTTTGTCTACTTCCTACAAATGAGAATGCCTCTTGGAAATTGTACCTGCTGGGCATGCATATTACACATATTGATATTTATTGATCTGAGCTAGATTATGCCATATCTTACACAGTTATGCCTTCTCAGTTAAGTTTATTGAATCGAGTTGATTATTATTAACATAATGTTACAAAGTAACTTGACATCTAATTTTTTAAATGGATATCTCCACATATTGTTTAGGGTATAAATTGTGTTTTTCTTTTCTCCTTCCATCCTCTCCTCTCTGTTCCCTCTTTGTCGCATTGTTCGCTTGTTCTTCTTCTCCTTCCTCTGGACTGCTACTGTCCCTTCCTTCCGCTGCCTCCTCAACATGCGCTCCTTCACTCTCCTGTTTTCACCAGGGTCATAGCAATTACTCCTCTCCTGCTCTCTCACTCTCCCCCTCTCTCTTATGCTTCTGTTTGTCCTTTCTCCGGTGTGCACATATCTCTCCACATGTTTTTCTTCCCACATGTCGTTTGCCTTCGCTTTTCTGCTTCCTATACATCTTAAGAGTTATCTCATTTTCTACCTTTTCTTGTTTTTTATACCACTATATTCCTCCTCTTTACTCCTTTTTATCTGGTCATGCAGTTCATTCCTCGCTCCTCTATTATACTTTTTCCCATATAGCACTTCTCATCCCTTTAATGTGCTCTCATTTCCTTCTCTAATTCCATTCAATCTTTTTACTCTCAGTCCATGCATTCCTCTTCCTCTCACTCTCTGGTCTCTCCCATCATCATTCTTCTCTCAGTCATTCGCTCCATCCCCTCATCCCGCTCTTTCTCGATTTCTCTCTGATAGAGGGAGCAGAGTGTTGCCGCAGGACTGCAGTTCTCAGCGAAACCACATTCTATTTTCTACCACTTCCTCTTCCTCCTCCAACCGTCACCATGGTGATGGTGCGAGCCGGCAAAGGCCGCTCCCTGCTCAGCTTCAGTTATCACTCTCGTTCTCTCTGTTTTTATTCTACCTCTCTCTATCTCCACTTTATCGTTTTTTGTTCATCCATCTGCCATTTTGTTTCAACTTTGTTTTCATATTCAGCTTTACTTTTTCATTTTCACCTCAGTATAATGACAGATCCAGTCACACAATTTCCCACATGATCGTTCCATGCTCTGCTTTGTGGATTAAAAAAAAAAAACAAATTTTTCTCATCCCTTTATTCCATCACATCCTTCAAAAGTAACTGCGATTTTCATTCGCTGATGTTTGCTACGTTGTTTTACAAGGAACATCTATTTCTGGCCGAACTGCTCCCACCCACACCTGCTCCTTCTCTCCACAATGAGCTTCAGCAGTGACAAAATCATCTCCACCATCTTACCTACTGCTGCGCTATCACAGTGCCCCTGACACTGCTGACATACCTGCTGAAGAATGGGAACGCGGCAAAAAGTGGGTCTTGCGACAAGAGCCATAAAGGTCAAAGGTCAATCACTGTGGTAGGAGCAGTGGTCCTGATTCATACAGTATAAAAGGAAGCCGATATTCCAACATTGCTTAATTCCTAATGAGCTGAGAAAGATTTACAGTAAATTAACCAGCCACACTTAAATAATTTATCATTTATCACATTTTGAGGGTTCCATATTTTTATACAGCGGAACCTCGGCATACGAACGCTCTGCCTCATGAATTTTTGTCTGAAGAGTTGAAATGCCTCCACAAACAAAGCATTTTTAGCATGTGAACGGATGAACAAAACTGCCACTTAAAACTTGTTTGTGTCCGTGGAAAGCCAAGTGAAGCTAGTTGATGTATTTTTTCAATTTTTGTTTTGCATTTTGTGCAAAATTTGTGAAGACTTAACATGGTTTCCAAGATTGTTAGGAAGGACGGAAGATGGAAAATGGACAAAGAAAATGGAGCCACTTTCAGTTTCTCTAAGTGAGGTTTATTGTCTATTTATTTCATATTGTAATTCATTTGCATGTCATTTTTAAATGTTTCAATTGTTTTTATATGCAAAGATAATATTAATAATATTTTTTGGCTGACTAGAATGGATTTTCTGCATTTGCATTATTTATTTTTTGAAAATACGTTTTGCAACACAAATTTTCACCCTAAGAACTCCCCTCAGGAACGGATTAAATTCATGTCCCAACTCAGAAATATCCTTAGATAATGCATTTTATACCTGAACACAACATTTAAGTGTCTATAGAAATAAGCTCTATATAAACCCTCTCATCAGAGTTTAGTAATAGGCTGGGGGAGCATACAGTATATTCTTATATGAGGTCACCTTAGGGGTGCATTAGAGGTACTGTACATGTATGAGGTCACATTAGGTGTAAAAACTGCATTTTGTAAGTACTCACCAATGCAAGTGGAGGAAGTAAAAATCTGGATTTTTGTTTGTACATGCACACCGGAATAAAAATTTTTTTTTAGCATTTTGCAACAGATCCCCTATAAATCTTGTTTACGTATTACTTCATTGAATTAATTAAATAAATTTAGTTTGATTATCTTGCTAATTCTTTTTCATTGTAGTTTAGAATCTCTATTCTTGTTTTGATCCCCTTGTTTTCCTTACTATTGTTATTGCAAATAAGTCTAAATGCCCCTTAATGTGCACAGTAAAATGCAATAAAATGACATTAAGGCAGGCAACTAATTGCCTTCAAATTTTCTCTATAAAGTAATTAGTTTGTTTTATGATGTTAAATAAAAATTGATGTTTGCGTTTATTTAGAAGTTGGTTTGCAATGTTAGTTATCATTCATGATGGAGATTAGCCATATCTTGAAAATCTGCATTTATTCACTTAACCATAGCCTTCAATAACATAAAGCAGGAGTCTCTATTCCTTTGCAGATTTGTCATCAAATATATCCATCGAGAATACATGGACGTCTTATGCTAAGTGATATGAGACACATGTAATGAATAGTGCAGCTCTCACATTTCCAGCAGCATTGATTACACTTCTGTAAACTTCCACGGAGACAGGTCCTTCCTGTACTTATATAAGGCAAGTTATACTGTACGTAAAATAGGCATTTTGTTAGCTTTAGTTGTGAATGTATGAATAAGTATATAAGGCTGTCGTTAGCTTGAACATGAGCTAGTGCTTGTGCTCCAATCTCCGTGAACTTGTCTTACCTTTTTAGTAAATTCAAACTTTGTTAATAAAAATTGTTTTGTGGCACTTGCATCCACTTCATTTTTTAAACCACAAAATACAAGTATATACAATTCACTGAACTTACATAATATTAAAACATAAAAGATAATAAGGGACGCATTTCCTTGTTGATTATTAACATGTGAATAAAATTCTAAATGACCGATTCAAGATTCAATTGAATATTTTAGATTGATGCAGAGATTAATTTTCTGGTAATTGTCACTAAACAGGGTATTCAGTGAATGCATTTGATTTAGTTATTGATGGAAATCATTTTACAAGCCACATTGTTCAATATGTTTTTTTTTTTTTGAGGGGGGGGGGGAGATTTGCATGTCATAATAGTTCACATGCATAATTATAGAGATTTTTATATAACTCTACTTTGGCATTCCACATAACTTTTTTTGCTAGCACTACTATGACGTCAGCACCCTACGCTTGCACAGAGGCAAAAAGTCACATGAATTCGGACCTGCACATTCTCACTCAAATCTAGGACCACATATAAAACTGACTCAAAATCAGATTTGAGTCATTTCAGGCAGATAATTAGAATGAAAGTAGTCTCATTTGATGCTCAGTTGTGTTTTATCTAAAATGAGTTGATTCACTGTTGTTTAATGACTTTTCTGATATTTGACCTTACAGTGTTCTGATCATTAACTCAGAACCTGAACTAAAACTTTTGAATTCCTATAATCATGTATGCAGAAGAAGGCAGAGATCCCTTCTCTTCAAGTGGGTTACATTTCCCTGTGATGTGTAATTAGCAGCGGTTCTTCTGCAGTTCTTCTCATGCTTCTCATAAGAAAGCATGTGATAAACGTCACCTGTACCGGTTAATAGCTTTAGGGAGCTTCCACCTGTCTGATTGTGTAAAGCTGCTTTGCGACAAGGACAATTCTTAAAAGCGCTATAAAAATAAAATTGAATTGAATTGAATTTGATTGGTAGGTAGAAACTGATATGTGACCATTTGCAAGAAAAATTGTTTATTCATTCCTAATTCACCAATTTCTGACTTCATTCCAATGGAGTCCAAACTAATTGAAAGTGTTGGCAGAATTCCTATGTGTGACATTAGGACACCTAAAAAGCCCATGAATCACAATTGACCAGTTTAAAAGAACTAGCATAAAAGAACCTGTTAATTAATCTGACTAGTCAGATGAGGCCATGAAAGGATAAACGGCTGGCCACTGGAGTCCCCTCCTTCATTCAGGGCGGTGGCTTCTACACCATAGTCCTGAGTAGCGGACATGCCGTGGGTGGGGATGCAGTCTACAGTCTTTGACTAACACATTGTGTTTCTGATGACGTTTAAGATCTGAGAAACCAGCCCCTGCTGCATGCTAATTAGCAGATAGTTTGGTTGACAGAAGCGTGGGTTAGTGCTGCTGCTACTGTGTGTGTGTGTGAGTGAGAGAGACATTTTTAAATAATTCTGATTAAGTATTAATTTGTTTCAATCTATCAGTACAGGAGGGACTATCCATCCATCCATCCATCCATCCATCCATCCATCTATACCTTGCTAGTTCTGGGTTGGATCCCCACTGTGCCTTCAGAACTGCCATAATTCTTTGTGGATTCAATGAGGTTCTGGAAACATTCCTTACACATTTTGGTCCACATCGACATGATAATATCACATAGTCACTGCAGATTTGTCAGCTCCATATTCATGATGTGACTCTCTTGTTCCACCACATCCCAAAGGTACTCTACTGTATATTGAATTGAGATCTGGTGACTGTAGAGGCCATTCGAGTAAAGTGAACTCATTTTCATGTTCAAGAAACAAGTTTAAGATGATTATAACAAAAAGACTGAGCTATTAAGGGGCACAAGGTTAGCGATGAAAATATCTCCTGCACCATTACACCATCATCACCAGCCTGGTTCGTTTGTACATGGCAGGACAAATCCAGAATTTCATGTGGTTTATGCCAAATTTTGACCCTGATATCAAAATGTCAGAACAGAAATTGAGACTCATCAGACTAGCCAACATTTTATTAACCTTCTATTGTGGTGAATGAGATGTTATTTGAGTTACCGTTTCCTTTTAATCAGCTTGATTATTAAACCTGAAATGATAGTGGTGAACCATCATCACTGAGGAAGAAATGTGTTCAGAAAAAAAACATTCTGAATGAGGTTGATGGGAGATCACTTAAACACATAGTGAAATACAAAAAAACAAACAAAAAAAACATCAGTAGAGCTCTATGGCTATGTTTAATAGTGAAAGTGAGAGCAATTCCACACACACAGTGTGACGAGAACTTAAGAGATTGGGACTAAGCACTTGTGGAAAGCCACTAATCAAGGAGGCTAATTAGAAAAAAGTGCTTTGATTTGCTAGGAAGCTTAAAAAATTCACTGTGCAACTTTGGGGGGAAAAACAAAACAAAAAATTAGGTCAGCTGACTACCCGAGTATACCAAATGACCAGATTCTCTCACCAATGGATTTTTCTCTTCCCTGATGGCATGGGCATATTCCATTTGGGAGCATGAGACATCATTTTCACACATGGACTGGCCACCACAGAGTCTCAGAACTTAAACCATTGACAATCTTTGGGATGTACAGGAGAAGACTTAATGCAGTATTCCAACTCCCATCTCCCATCAACAATACAAGATCTTGGTGAGAAATTAATGCAGAATTTTGTCATTGCATGAGCTTTTTGAAATGATGCCAAAGCCTGATTAAAGTGAAAGGTGGTTTAAAGAAATATTAAAGTCTGTGCATTTTTTGTGTTTTGTGTGCCGGGCAGCATGTGTGTGTGTGTGTGTGTGTGTGTGTGTGTGTGTGTGTGTGTGTGTGTGTGTGTGTGTGTGTGTGTGTTTGTTATATAGTATATAAATGCCACTTCTACAGAACACCCGTATCCTTTCTCATTCATGAAATTATCTAATCAGCCAATCAAGTTACAGCATTATATGCAGAGTCATTATTTGTACCGTCAGAACTGTTAATTCCAGTCACTGGATTTTCTTGCACCATTCTGTGTAAAATTTGTGCCACAATGGCAGGAGATCAAAAGGTTTCCGAAATATTTAAACCTTTAAGCTCGTCTGGCACCAATAGACATGCCATGGCCAAAGTCACTGGGCACATATTTTAATGCCTGATGTTTGCCATGAACAAAAGGTTCTGTACTGTATCTGCATGATTTTATGCATTTGGCTACATACACATGATTAACTGATTTGTATGCACGTATACACATGTTCATATATTACATTTGTATCTACTTTTTTTTTTCCAAATACTGAAACATTTAAATTATGTTCAATTATAATCCAGTTTCCTAAAACCATAAACAAAATCCCTATTTAAAAACAAATACTAGACATTATTAATCTAACTCATTCAAAATTATGCTTTTATTTGTGAAAAACTAACAACTGCATGAGACAATTTTGCTCATAATGAATGTGCATATAACCTCATTAAAATGCACTAGTAGAATTTCCATGCAAGACAAAAGTGTATAAATATAGTACTTATTGAAATCTATTAACAAAATCAATCATGTAAGTCCACAAAAACAATAAACCATTGAAATGTCGATTTATTCTGCCTCAGCAGTCAGTCTTTGAACTGGGACAGACTGTTTTTAAACCATAGAAAACTCCACCATTTGATGCAAAGTCTTATTGTGGTGCAGATTAGAGGAGGGCTGATACATTGACAGATAGTCAGAAAATGTATAAATATAACATGACCTTATAAGAATTCAATGTTTTTGATGCCATTACTGACACAACTCTGTTGAAGAGTGTTGTAATCACCTCTCACAATTTTCACTCAATACACTATTTATACTTATCAATTCTAATGAAAAAAATATTTATTGGTTCTTCTACAAAGTACTCAAATACTTTATACTCCTACCGAATTTAAAAGCGTGACATACTGAAATAGAATAGTATATATTTTCTCTGAACATCATAATTTACCTGAATGCTCTATCCATCGTCTCTCACTATGAATTACTGTAGAACATCTCTCATCTCTGTCATGTCACTCATTTCCAATGGCTTCCCTGGATCAGACATTTTTTATATACAGTATGCATTCAGACTAAATTTCTTTAGAACTCAGTGTATCCTTAAGCGTATTTGGTGCACAGATAAGATTGTGTTAACAGACGTCTTGCAAGCAGTGTTTTAATGCAGTTCATTTTCACAACAGCATTGTTTACATTTGCTTTTAAGCTTTCATAGCTTCCTAACCAATTCAGAGTGACCTTAGGAGGTCAATGGTAGTCAATCCTGGGGATTCACTGGCAGGCCAAAAAAAAGGAAGCACCAATTTAAATAAGCAAATACTTACGAGGCTTTTATTGGATAATTACCCCATCGATTAATATGTTTAGGCTGGCAGCGATTTTTGAACTCTAATTGATACAGTGAGAAGCTTCTAATTTCTTAAACAACCATGCCAGAAGAGAGATCCTATGGTCAGTATTGTGATTCTAAAGGGTGAAATTATTGGGTTGTGTGAAGCAAAGAGGATATAAAGAGGCTGAAATGACTGGAATTGGACTAAGAACTGGAAATATAGTGCTAAACCTTCAAATTCGCAGATCAAATGTAATCAAAAGAGAAAAGTGTGACAGTGATCAAAGATCATTTAATAAATGCTTGCTAAAGTTGCTTTCCTTAAAATCAACAGAAGAAGAAGTCTCAGCTATGTTTAATAGTGAAAGTAAGGAAATTTCCATACACACACACACACACACACAGTGCGTGAAGAAGTCACAGGATTGGGACAAAACTGCTGTGTGCCCAAAAGAAAACCACTTGTTAGTAAGAATCATCAGAAAAAATATCATGTGATTCCATGAGGTCAGATTGACCCTATGCCAGTGTGATGACCATGTCATGGTTTGAAGGGAAGTGATGCACTCAGTGATGCATAGTGGCCACTGTTCCCCCCTCCTGAGGCAGTGTTATGATCTGGGGTTGCTTCATTTGGTCAGGTCTACACTAGCAATGTTATGTGGCAGTAAAATGATCTCAGCTGAATACTGAATTAACAAGTTACCAAGTCTATGGATTTTTTTTTGATGCCATTGGTGTATTCCAGTATTCAAACTGTAAAGGACTGGATCTGTATGGAATAAGATCACTGTCAAAAATATTCGTGCGTAAAAAAAAGATTTGTGTGTAATTCTGTCTTTTGTCTGAGTTGGATTCAAAAATCTACGGCCACGACAGCTTTCAGATACGAGATTTTGTGTTTGTTACATACGACTCTGACCGTTTACAGATACAAATCTCGTTTTTACAACTCCTCTGTTTCACGGACGAATCGCGAAATTACGGCTACCAATGCTATCGCGAAATTACGGCTACCAATGCTATCGCGAAATTACGGCTACGAATGCTGTGCGTGAAAACACTGTCAAAAATACATCATCAAGGCCACATGCACAGGCATTACTATCCGAGGGAAGATGAATGGATTCGGCGCATGAGCCCCGCCACCGTTTTAAACTCCTAAAATCTTACCTACTATAGTTAAAACATCTCTGTAATTTTACTTATCTTAAACATGTTCGAATCTGTGAAAAAAAAAACTTAGCTGAGACGATGAGAGAGCGCTCGACTGCTGGTTTAAAACAATTGCGGGGCGCATGCGCCGAATCGATTCATCTTCCCTCGGATAGTAATGCCTGTGCATGTGATGCCTTGATGTATTTTTGACAGTGGTTTCACGCACAGCATTCGTAGCCGTAATTTCGCAATTCGTCCGTGAAACAGAGGAGTTGTTAAAACGAGATTTGTATCTGTAAACGGTCAGAGTCGTATATTTCAGAGTTGTTCAAACACACAAAAATCTCGTATCTGTAAGCTGTCGTGGCCGTAGATTTTGGAATCTAACTCAGACAAAAGACAGAATTACACACAAATCTTTTTTTTTATGCACGAATATTTTTGACAGTGATCTTATTCCATAGATTTTATTCCATAGATCTGGGAGCCCGAGGAATAATTTTCACATTTGAAATGGGCTCCATTAAATGACAGTTCAACTCTTCCAAGATACAAGATGCTGGACTAAAATCTATGCAACTCAGGAATAAAATAAATGTTATGATGTTGCATGAAACCAAGAAAAAGTATGTAATATCAATACATATTGACATTTTTATCAAATATGAAGGTCTACAGCCCTTATTATTCAAACAGTAAACATACTGTAGTATGACATTCTGATGACAACACTGAAGTAACAATATTTACCTTTCAATAAAAATAACATTCATCTTATTGTGGTAATAAAAAGATATCTTATGATAAATTGTACAGTATTAGACTGGGTGTTTACTTTTATTTACTATGCTTTATAGTTGTATTTTTCTAATAATGCATGCAGATGTATCCCTCTAGAATGGGATTTGAAAGAATTGTTATATATCTGATTAAGATCATGTTGGCAAAAACAGTTTCCCATTTGTGGAATGATGTTTAAGTTATGTTTTTTTTTTTTTTGAGATTGTGGAAAAAACATCCCTTCAGTCTTAAATAATGACCAATTATCTTTCTCGTCACGCATCCTTCCCTCTGTCTTTTGCTCTCCTTCCCTCTCTCCATCCCTACTGTTTCAATCCTTCCTGGTTCACTTATCCATCCTTTCTCCTCTCCTCTCCTCTCCTCTGCAGCAGAGGGCTGTATTTCACGGTGCCATGAGTCCTTTAGTTTGATAGCACCGCAGACCCGGAGGCAGCGAGGAAGAGCTATAGCGCCTTATATCAGAAGCTGTGCTGCCTTGCTCTTGCCATTAGAAGAGCACTGATACCAAGTAGCCTTCATGACCAGCATCACTCCTGCAGAACACAGTCCTGCCACACCAGCCACGAACACTGAACATCCAAACAAGCAGTAAAGAAATTCTGTGCACTCTGTGTATCTGTGCTCATGTATACAGGTAGTCAAGGGTGGGCATATTGTACATTACTTTATAAGTTTTTTTTTTTTTTTTTAATGTATGGCATTCGTGTCAGAGTGAGCCATGGTGCTGTGCTGGTGGGGGAGATGAGAGATTCAGCATGTATATGTGTCAGATTCATCATTTATTTTTTATTTATGCAGGTGCGTCTTTGAGATCAGGGAGTAGGAAAGAAACAGACGAAATATGTGACACAATGAAGCCAACAATAAGACACAAATCAAAGCATGCAAATGAAAAATTCTCCACATAGTAACACCAGAAGCCAATACCACAGTTTACACTTTAACTTTCTAAAGTTGGTAACATTAAATGCATTAAATCCCATTATTGTGCAAGAACAATATTTGATTTTGAAAACGGCAAGGGCATTTTTGTTACAGTTTTGTTGGGTTGTGTATGAATGTCATTATAGGAAAAGCTGTGTCCACTAATTATTAATGTTAACCACTAATAAATCTTCATACAAAATGTATTCACTGGCAATTCTCCAACTTTAGAATACTCTTTCGCAGGCACGTGACTACCATGATGATAATCACAACAGTGGATGGCAGATGCATTATTAACTGACATTAGGCTACTATGTATTTTGTTGATAATTATGTCTATGCTAATGATATAGTAGCTTCTGTTCTTCTGATTATGTTCTTTTCATATGTAGTATGCTGTGTTGAAATGTGTAACTTATTTAAAAAAAAAAAAAACAAGCATGTAAACTGGATGACGAAGGTAATAAGAATGTTAATATGCAGAGATTTGACTTGCTTTACCTCCTGGGTTTGATGGCTTTTCCTAGCAGTAGCATTAACTCATCCAGTGCTTTGGTTGCAAATGAGATGATGTTATGATATATACGGTGTTTACGATTAAATGAATGTGCAGGTAACGTTAATTAATAATGACATTTCAACCGTTCTAATTAACAGCTAACTAACTGTTCTCGCGTTGAATACCAAATAGTGTACAATGTAAAGTTAGTGCACTATATAGGGTGTACAATCCCTTGTTTCACACATCAAGTATTCAGGGGTTAGAGAGGGATTTTGGATTCAGCCTTAGGTAGTCTTATAGCTTGTGTTAGCCATAAACAAAACAACATGGATGGTTCTGACATAATTTAAAATGAGTTTGCAGTTACTAAGGAGACAAAATGTTGTGTAAGATTATATAAATCTATATCAGATGTGTTTTCTTGCTGAATGTGCTTTAGTGACTGGTTTTGTACATGGGTTTTGGCACTGGCATCCCTTTTCCTATACAGAAGTGGGTTGGCCTATTGAAGACAGATGTTGTGATGTCAGGTAAAAAAAAGGTCTATACTGGATGGCTTGGTATGTTGACTTTAAGGGTATTTTTTACATTACGGACCCAGTCCTGTTTCTCAGTACCCTAGACCACAAAGTCTGGTAAATGTTGATCAGTGTAAACACGAGTATACCCGGCTTGGACCCCATGCCATTTCTTCTTGAAAAGGTGGTCTTAAAAGGAAAGCACTGTACGGCATACTCAGACACTACTTGAATCAGATATTAAAGCCTGAACACAGAACACAGAAATAGACCACTGTTTCGAATGTGACATCATCAGTCCCGTCTTATCATCAATAATCCAGTCTCATTTTCTGACCAACACAGCCATAGCTGGTAAAGTAGAAATGCACGTGAGAACTTTTTTTTTTTTTTTAATAATATCAATAATATTAGGCATGGCACAAAGATTGACTTCCTTTTTTCTTCAATGCATGTTAAATGTTGGCTCACAAACTACTGTAACTATCTGCATGTACTACCACCTGCTGTATCGGAGAGTGACAATGCAACAGTGTATCCTATTACAGAGAATAACAATAATAATGTAAACACTGGCCAGTGGGAGAGGAGGGAGGGTGGAGCAATCACGCCCGGCTATGGTACAAATCAATCATGGCAAGAGTTCAAAAAGAGCCACATAGTTTAATAAAAATCTAAATAATATTAGTGTAGGGAGCCATGCTTTTAAAAGATTGTAGTACAGTATAAGTTCATGTAGCATTGTCCTCTCAACCAACGATAATTATATTAAATAAAATTCGATCGTGCTATTTCACTTTATTACACTCTTAAAAATAATTACTTTAAAGTGTTTTCATCGAGGGGCTTAAACTTCTAATGAGGCTCTAATTAGACCCTATTCTGAAAGGGGAGTCCACTGTTAAAGTATAATAATAATAATAATAATAATAATAATAATAATAATAATAATATAGTAATCACTTTTTATAATTTTATGATAAAAAACATAGTAAGAAAAACAAAAGGTCAAAAGCAAAAATAACATAAAAATTTTATGAAGCAGATCTAGAAAGCAACAGATATGAATAAATAGAAGATATTTAATAAAAATTATGTAAAAAATAAAATGCAGGCACAATACCTAATATGAAAACAATGTAATAATAATTTTGAGATATTAGACTTTAAGTCATTAAGTGTACAATTTACTGTACAAGGAAATGACTCAGTGATGGTTCACATGCTGATGCTTTGCTGCTAGCTCTGCACTAACACTTCCCAGCTCGTGATTACGTGCACCATTCCATCAGCACACACTAAAACTTAATCTGTTATCAATATTAAACTTAATCACAGCTGAACAAAAAAAACATCCGGGATCCGAAGAGGTGTCAGGTGTGTGATCTCCCATCCTCATCAAGCACCCACACACACCGCCCAGCTCACACCCGGTGTTGTCGTTGTTTGTTCAGCTGTTCCCTCCCGCCCTTCCAAACATGACCGGCTGTCTGCCGTTGCAGTGGGGGGTGAGGGGGGAGAAGGAAGGACCAGAGGGAACAAAAGGCAGAGTGGATGGAGAGGAGAGACTCACAGTGGTCATACAAAGCTACTCAGTGGGGGTGGTGCCTTCTGCGTGTGTCTATGTATGTTGGGGTGTTGTTATAGGAGAGGTTGCAGCTGAGGGGACTGGGAGAGGAGAAGGGATGAATATGTATGAGACAGGATGGCTGTCCTTCCTTGGGACCCCGCGACCCAGCCAGGGGAGCAGACCCCCTCTTCTGTCTCTCTCTCTCTTCTCTCTCTCTCTCTTCTCTATTTTCTTTCTTTCGTGCTCTTGCTCTCCGGCTGGGTGAACTGACAGCAGGTGGAAGCACAAGAACAGTAGCACACATATATTCATACAAATACACACGTGCACATGCTGCACACACACACACACACACACACACACACACACACACACACACATACTGTACTGTACACACACATACTCAGAGAGGTATTAGAAGCCTGTTGTAATCCAGGGCCATACTGTACACTTTAGTAAAAGGAAGATGAGGTGTGCATGTGTGTCCATATAGCAGGTCTGGGTGGGACTAGTTACAGCTTAAAAAAAGCCAGTGATTTTATTTTATTTATGAGGTGTTGGTGTACAGGGAAGGTGCGTTGTGCGGGCACATTTGTGTGTGTGTGTGTGTGTGTGTGTGCGCGCGCGTGTGTGAGAGAGAGAGAGAAAGAGAGAGTGAGACTGTTAGTGATTCTAAAGAGAGACAGACTTTGAAAGACAGCAGTTCCTCTTTCCATGGTTTCACAGATCAATATATCAGACATAAAGGCATTGATCTACACTGAGAGTAAAAAAATGAGGAAGTAAGAAGGAGGATACAACACCAAACAATGATTTCACCATGAGGAAACATAAACATACATATAAACATACTTAAGCCTTAACATTTAGGTAAATTTTCATCAGCAGTCATGTACTGTATCATAAAAAAATATGGCCTCGGGTTTGAATGATTTTTTTTTTTTTTTGCCAGTTTGCTTTTTTCCCAAAAGCAAGAAATATTGCAAAATGATAGAGAATATTTTGTGCGTGGTTTCCTTTGAAATGTTGTGCCAAATTTGTTTGAGTTATCTTTTGTGTGTTTTTTTTATAACTCCACATCCCTCGGCGTTTTTTTTTTTTTTCAAATAGATAAATTAGATTGCAATTTTTGTTTGTGGCCAATTAAATATGGCATTTATTATGAATCACATGCTGGTTTCGTTTTAATGTTTAAAAAAATGTGAACTCTTATTTTGCATTTTGTGGGTCAGAATCCTTTTTTTTTTTCAGATAAGAAGAATCTTACAAAAAGTAGAAATATTACAAAAAGTTCAGTTTATAATGTTCCATCAGCCTCATTTCCCCCCCAATTACATTTTACTTTGATTGTTGATGACAGCACCTTATCACAGTAGTCCATAAAAGTATTAGACTGTGACTGGACATTTTCTTGGTTTCAACATTCTCCAAAAGTCCATCAAACTCATCTAGTTCATTCTGAATGGATTTTATCACAGCCTCTAGCGTTGTTTTGAAAATTAATTTATGAATTAAATTTCTGTATATACATTTTTTATTTTATTTACTGAAAAAGCTTCCCAGCAACAGACAAGGTGCGTATATTTGCCCACAGGGCAAAAGGAAAAAGGCTTGCAGGTTTAAGCCACATACCCACTCAAACTAAACCTCAAAACCAGCAGAAAAGGATTTGAAATGTTTGCACATATGAAAAGGCATACACAATTTCCTTTTTTTTTTCTTCATGTAACAGTGGTGTGCAATTCCGATTTGCAGTATATCTCTTTAATAACTGCACATTATGCATGTAATCTGGCATCCCACTCCTGATCAAGATCGAGTCCATTAACTTTACATGCCTCAGTGATGCACTATTTTTTATATTATGTTTTTGTGTGAGTAATTTTTTCTGGAAGTCTGACCTAAACACGATCTTACTGTCCTCCCAAATAAAATTTCTGTGCAAGCAGTAGCGATGCTGTTATTTATAGAGCACTGCTGCCTGTATAGCCCATGAAGATAGCACACTGTGCACAGGCCAGCATATCACTGCTGACTCTGACTGCAGAAACAAATACACGTGTTTTGAGCAATAAACAGATACAGATACAAAGTATTAAATCAGTGAGAGCTAATACTTTTATTATATATATATATATATATATATATATATATATATATATATATATATATATATATATATAGATAGATAGATAGATAGATAGAGATAGATATAGATATAGATATAGATACAGCAAGAGCTTTATTTTGGCTGATTTGCTTTTATTTTGCTTTTACAAGATTAGTGTACAATACTGAGCTCCTGAAAAAAAATTACCAAAAAAGTTCTGACTCAAACTCGCCACTTTCCACATTCCATGCTAGTGGTCATTTTCTTTAATGGCCAATCTAATGATAGCTTGCAGCAGTGAAATCTTTCGTTAGTATCTGTTCAAGATAAATCTCTCATTACCATGATTGTGCATGCCTAGTTACTTAGCTAAGTAACTGGTAACTATTAGGCAGAAAAGTGTTACCACACCACAACCTAATAAAACAAAAGCAACACTGACTGGAGTGAGTAATAACGTGAAGTTTTGTCCCAGGAACTGTAGTGTTCAAAGCTTTGCAGCTGAACGCTCTCATATCGCGAAACGGAAAAATGTTAACCCTTTGGATTTGGCAATAAAAAACTGACTTGAAACAACAGATATAACTATTTCCTCAATATATATATAGCTTCAACTGGCCTTAAGTCAGGAATTCTTAAGTCAGCTCATGATTAATATGTATAGTACATGCAGTATATATAGTATTTACAATATATCATATGTATCATATATTATAGTTCAAATATATTTGAAGGTAAGCATTTTTCTACTTTTACTCAAGTGGTAGTGTAAATGGAGTATTTGATAGTTTAACTGAATAGTATTTTACCTGAAGTAGCTCTACTTTAGTACATAATACATCACTGCTATAAGAGACAAAATACATTCAGTTTTGAATTTCAGCTTTCATTTCACAAGAAGACATTTGACAGATCAGCCAACAAAACTGATGGCAAACCTTGTGAGAGAAACCCTAAATGAGTAGTCAGTGACATCACCGACAACTTCCACAGGAAGTGAAACTATCATAATCCAAAATTTGACCAGAAATATAAAGACCATACCACATGATGCAAACCAATCATCAGCCAAAGTGTGGAAAACGTAATGATGTGCTCATAATCCAAAACATACAAACGCATGTCAAGCATGGTGGAGATAATGCAGGTATTGCAGGAAAGTAACTAAGCAACCATATATTAAGTGTTATTTAATTTAAGGCTCTTTGTTCCTATAATTTTCCTCAAATAAAAATTTGGTGAGCTGCCTCCATTCCAGTTCAAACAGAGTGGTTTTCCATTGGTTTGGCCATATTTTATATGTGGGGTCGCCACAGTGGACCATCTGATCTGCCGGGCTTGGGACCAGCACTGCATGCAGTGGCTTGGTAGTATGGGATATGGCAACCCACCGATGGCGGGGCTTAAACCCAGATTCTCAGATCAACAATCTAGCACCGTAGCCACCTGAGCCACCACTCACCTGTTTATCATATGTGAGTAAAAGATCAAAAGATAAATAATTTGCATATTGTCGTTATTAGCACTACTAGTAATTGTCCATTGCGTGGGCTCAGTAAAGTTGGATAATAATCATGCTAAAATCATAACCTGTGCAAATCAGTCTCAAAATCAGGATGGCACGAGATACACTAGTTGATCTGTCTGGGTACAGTGTATAATAGTCACTCGCCTTAACGTGAATTCTCAGCTGTTCCTTTATGTCCACAAAATTATCTTATATTTTCCTACACATGGTAGATTTTTTTTGTAAATTATATGTTTAGTTTAGTTTATTTGTTTTCATTTTGTTGGTTTTAAATCAAGTTGGTTTTAAAAAGTGAATACGTTTTTAAAATATTTTATGATATCTCCAGATCCATTTTCTTTCTTTTACAAATTTATAAATTAACCGGCTTGTTTTTATGACTTCACACACTGTGGTCTGCACAAACCATGCTTCTCATGCTTGTCTTTTCTTATGTAATCTGTGATCTTTTTATTCACTTTGCAATAGGTAATTTTTGCTCTATGTTATCAAAATTGTTTACAGATGAATTAGAACCAAAATTGAAATAATCTGACTGGATGCACGACAAAAAAAAATTGTTTATGGACTATAACAACAGCAGGGACCACTGCTTATCATTCATTCATTCATTCATTCATTTCCACATTTTTCATGGCTGGTTATTTTGTTACTGTATATAAATAGTTTCTAGCAATGTTTTGCCATCATTCAGGGAAAAAAAATATGAATCTAATTTTAATTTGTTATAAATAAAATAGGTACTAACCATCATAAACACAAGTCTTGGATATAAATATGATGTGTAAATAGCAATTAAACTATTGAATTACTGACTTATTAATGTTGTAGGAAAATGTTTGAGAATAGTCAAAGACTGGAGGCTGTAATAATGTAGTACAAGCACGATTATCAAACTCTCTTCTTTAACACTACATTGACTGATAGACCGATTCTCTGAATGAGATGAGCACACACACACACACACACACACACACACACACACACACACACACACACACACACACACACACACACTCACACATACCACACACACACATACCTGACTGGCTTACATGTGGATGATACAGTAGTGTGTGTCTGTGAGGGACAGACACTGTGTAAATCGGGCTTCAGCCATGTTAAACATGCAGCTCCAGGGAGAGAGAGAGAGAGAGAGAGAGAGAGAGAGAGAGAGAGAGATTCTCCAGCATATAGAAACACCAAGGAATAATTTCACAAAAACGTAGGAACTGTATTGGCTTTTCTTGGTCATATTTCTTGATTTTGTGTTTTACTCAGAATTCAGCCTTATTTAACAAGAGAGCTATCAAAAATGTTTAATGACGATATTTTGTGGGTTAGCATACTGCACAATACAAAAAGAAACAAAATTTACAGACTTAATTATTGGTATATTGCAGAATCAACTTTCTAGAGGCACATTGACTCATAATTGTAACACACACTACAATATCGCAAAACCAAAACACAACAATAACCCCATGAGCGTTAGTTCACAATGGAAATGGGAGTTCCTGATTGCACATACTTGTTGCTGATTGAACACGGCATGTTGCTATTACTTGGAAAAGATCTTCACTTTTCTAATCTGTTATATAATGAGCATATTAAAAGCAATTTATAGATATTTTGTTTTTGCATTAGAAGTATTAGTAGTGTAGAATAATCTGGCTTCCTTTAGGTGACTTTTCAGCATTTGCATACTCACAATAATGCTATACAATATTATGATGCAATCTATAATACTATGTTTTATACTAAGGGGTGTTCAAGTCAAACTGGGACTTTCTCTATATAATCCCCTGATACACTAATTACACTTATGCGAGTGTTTCACTAGTGTTTGGATAAGGTAAGAAGTTTTCTTATTTTCCCAGAGCCATAATCGGACTATCTGCATCATGTCCGAAACGCTAGCCTCCCGGGAACTCCTTTAATGGCACAAACATGAAGAAATATCTTGAAGTTTGGCCAGGACTAAACGGGTGATGTGGCAATAACTGGCAGCTAAGTTCCTGTAATATGCAAGTGGTGTTCATGAATGATTGTGTGTACAGTTTCCACAGACAGATGCATCTCTTTAGCAACTTGCTGACAAGTTATCAATCGATTTTCAAGGATCATGTGTTCAATGTTCAAGGAAATCAGTGAATTTGTCATGGTGATGCATGCCAATGCTTTTAAATGCAGAGTCAGCAAATGCTGCTAGTTATTAATACGTTATTCAGCCTTTGTTGAATATTGAACTACTTGTACAGAAACACACACATTGCACAAACATGGGACAAAATGAATGGCCTGAAGCCTCCATTTGCATGGATTTGCATGAGATGCCCGTATAGAGATTATTTATTCATGAGCTATCACTACATGCAGATTTCAAACAGAGAGCAGCTCTCAGTACAGCCTGTCTCCATCCTGAGAGTGCAGGAACAGCTCTATCACTTCTCACCATACAAATAACGATTTTAAATAGAAAAATATATAAATAAATCACGGGTCTGAATTATGTCAGGATACATGAACTTTATGCATTTCCATAAACATATTAATAGCGTTATTAATCAGGAAACTTCACCTGATTACTAGTGCTTCTGGACATAATGAGGAAAAATATATATAAAATTTTTATTTAATCCTTAAGCCAGTTCTGTTAACGTACACAAAGCCCAGCCTCTGAATCTACCAGGCCAGGAAAGGTCACTGAGAGTTAGTGTGCGTGAGAATGACAATACTTTCAAACAATAAGTATTGCTATTTAAGGATATATGATAAAATTAGCTAACATATGTTGGACTGCATCTGCATCTGTCCCATCATATTAAGTCAGGGATGACGTTGCACAGGTTGGTTTTGTGATATGGTAATATATAAATTTCCAACAAATAACAAATCCAAAAACAAAATAACAAAAAACCTAATCAGAAAATACAATGACAAACCAGGAAAGGTAGGTATAGTTTGCGAATTAAATTCTTATCGCTGATTGGACGAGATATTTTTCATTCATGATATACAGTACAAGAAATAGTGAGGTCTCACGGCATTTGAACATGGAAAATTTCTCCAAATAAACTTTTAAAGTTGATTATCTGCTAAATCAGATAAAATGGTTAAATCTAACCCTGTTCACTAAACTGTTAAATAGCATGCTGTCAGTTTTTGACAAGTCTTGAATATTCATAGCCAAACACAAGGTGCTTCGTAGGTAAATAGTGTAAGTACTGTAGGTAAACAATTTACAGTATAACACTGGGTTTGATTTGTAGCAAATTCATTGGTGATTTAAGTACATTGTACCATTTCATAGTTAATGCATAGCCAGTTGTAGATTGAGAATTTAGTAAGGCAAAAGGAGTGAGTTTCTGAAGCTAACCTCTGTCATTACTAAATTTTACTTTCCTTCCAATGTGTTCTGTTAGTTAATGATAAAACAGGAGCTGAGAAAATAATCAAACTATAGTCAGTCAAGGAACATTTAACGATTAGGTTGAACTAAGTTAAACATTATTGTTTCACAGGTGACTGGAACTTTCCAAACTGTGACTGTTAGTCTGGCAACATTAAAAAAAATCAATGCTAACAATGCTATCCTAACAATAGCACAAATAATAGTGCTTCTAAACCTGTTAGCTCTAACGTCAGTGTGCCAATATTCAGCAATAATCAGCAATAATACTTATACAGGAAAGGTTTAATTTTTAGCTGTAATATGCTGAGAGGGGGGAAAAAACAAATTTTGTACTCCTGCGATATTTGTAAGTTAGAAAATGTTTACTTTCTGTAAAAGCGACTGGGAAATAATAGAACTCTTATTGACAGAATAAATAGGACTCAAAATTCTTAAAAGTCTAGATTATATTGTAGATTTGATTAATTGAAGGTTATAACCAAACATTAGGTAGAGATTTAACTTTACACCATAATAAGGTACGTATGTGTGTCGTGGTACAGATGATATGTAGCCAGGACTTGTGATAAAAATTTCAAACATTTACAGAAGACAGTATGGTAATGAGATGCTTAGCGACAGTAAAACATGGTACAAACATTTAAGGACGTTTTCACGTTAGCGACCCAGGCCCGTTTCTAAGTACACTTGACCCCAAAGTCTGATTCATTTTGAACAGTGTGAACACAATTGTAACAGGTTTGGGCACTGTGCCCAAGTCCACTTGAAAAAGACACAGATCAAATCAAATATGAAGCCACCTGAACACAGAAGTGGACCGTTGTTTAGAACGTGAGGTCATCTGCCCTTCATGTGTGTGTACTGTACCATGTGCCAGTTTCATCCGTTGATCTTACACAGCCATAGCTGATGAAGTAGGAATACATGTGAGACCAGTGATCTTAAATATTTTTTTCAAATATCAATAATATTAGGCGTAGCTCAAAGATTGACTTCCTTGCTTTCTTCTTCTCTTTGTATTTATTGTGGCTTGCAAACCATCTCGGTGCATACTAGTATAATAATAATAATGCAAATAATAATAATGTGAACGTTTGCCAGCAGGGAGTCTGAAGGGGGAGCAGTCGTTTCTGGGCACGGTATAAATCATTCGTGTCTAGTGTGAAAGCACCCTTAAACAAGGATATACATCTGTGCATGACGATCCCGGCCCGAGGTGATTCAATGACCACTGCAGTCATTCCAATGACCATTAGACGCAACTTTTAAACTTAAACTGACACCCGACAGAACAGATAGATGCATCTGTTCTGTCATATGTGGAAACTGTAAAAAGAACCATTTATGAAAAACACTTGCATATTACAGGAATTACTGACATTACTGACCTTGCTGCGTGCCATTTCCACATGTTTGGGCCTTGAAAGGAGTTCCTGGGAGGCCAACATTTCAGATGGGAAGCAGGCAGACTGATCATGGCTCCAGCATACTGAGAACACTTGATAAATGATAAGTGCATTAGTGTAGCAGGGGATTGTATAGAGAAATAAAGGTAGTTTTTACGCTGTTATTCTGTACACCCAAAAGTCCCAGCTTGACTTGAATGCCCCTCAAAGTATCGCATACTGTAGTACTATAGATATGCATTTGACCCGCAGCATTAATGTGAGTATGCTTATTCTAAAACTCACCTGAAGGATGCCAGCTCATTCTATACTATACCTGTGTTCTGCTATTCTGCATAATCACAAGTTCTGGTTGATCGCCCCTTTTAGTAGATACTGATGAAAAGAAACACTCTATATAAACTCTATATTCTGCAACAGTGCGGTGTCGAACTATCTCTATCATAGCTTGATATGGACCATACATACTGTATCTCTGTGTGCTAGAAGAATGTGTTCTACACTTTGTGGCCAAAAAAATGCAAACACCTAATCACCACACCCATATTTGGTCCGCCTCCACAAACTTCTGCACTGTAAACAATAAAAAGTTGACGTAACTTAAAAAGAGTTAAACCAACTTAAAAATTTAAGGCTACCAGCAGCAAAGCTTACTGAACCAGGTCTGGGTAGTTGTGACTACTCATCTCTTAAAATTCACTCAACCCCTTTTTCAGCTTAAATCAAACTCATAATTATTAGTTAGATGTACTTTTTTAGGAAGGTATAACTTTTTTAAATGATTTGGCACAACTTCAACCACTGAAGATGAGTGAACTCAAAATTGCTTTGCAGCCAGTTGACTTAACTTTTTAAGTTAAGTCAACGTTTTATTTTTGACAGTGTGCTACAGTATAAAGCTGAATTAACACAATTGTCTAGGGTGTCGTTATATGCCTGAACATTATAATTTTCCGCAAAATTATTTTATTAACGGGCGCAAACCTGTTTCATCATGACAAAATGAGATTCATGAAGACATGCTGAGGTTGGTGTGGAAGAACTCAAATGGCCTACACATTCCAGACATCAACTGTCTAATGAACATCTTCTAGACTAAACTGGAACAATTCCTGTGCCCCAGGACTCCTCACTCTGACATCAGTGCTTGAATTCAGTAATGCTCATGTAGCTGAATGAACACAAATTCCCCACGTGTTACAAAATCTAGTGGAATGCCTTCTCAAAAGAATGGAGCTTATTATAACATTGAAGGGGAACAAAGTTTTGCATACAAAGTTTTGCAAACAGAAAAAAAAACTTGAATATTTTTTTTTTCATGAAAAAATTAATTGTACTTAATTAATTGACTAATCAGGTGGTTGTAAAGCCAAAAAAAAAAAGATTAGCCAAGTAAGTCTTTTGTGTTGGATCTAGTACTGTAGATGCAGGAACAGAAGGTTACGTCAAGGAGTCCCAAACAGCTGATTTCAGAGCGCAGCAGTTCTCAAATATAAAAAAAAAAATAATTGAAAAAGAGGAAGCAAGAGAGAGAGAGTCTTTTAAGAGAACCAGTCAGTCCATATAAGGCCAGTCTGAAAGTCAGTAAACAGGACAAATGCTTGTGCTTTTCTCAGCCATGAAAAAACTCAATTCTTTGCTACTTAGTTCACTTCTAACTGAATACAGAGCACCAGAGTTCAGGACTTTTCCACTTCAACAGAGATTTTTTTTCTCAAATGGAAACACTCATTGTTGCAGATGAAGGCAACTTATTAGCAGTCTCAACTTTTCTTACTGTTATTTCTACATAATGAAATAAATAACGTGTGCTAGTAATACTAAATATTTTTCGTGTCTTACCATAAAACTGGAAGGTTGTCAAGTCACAAACAACAACTTCAGTTATGTTACAGTATATTGTTCAAAGAACAATGCATCGCAGCTGCCTCACAGCTCCAGGGTCGTGGGTTCGATCCTGAGCTCAGGTTACTGCATGTGTAGAGTTTGGTATGTTCTCCCTGTGTTTATGTGGGCTATTCTCTGGAATTTCCAAAAACATACTGGTAGGAGGACCGGCTATGTTGGCTGTGTTGAATTCCCGCTAGCTGTGAATGTTTGTGTGCAAATTGCGCGGAATCCTATTTAACATGAATTCTCCTGCCTCCCGTGATAAGCACCGGATCAACCACAACCCTGACCAGGATAAAGTACACTGATGCCGCTTGAACATTGATTTTACAAGAAAAGCACTAAGATTGTTGCATGCTACTCAGAGAGCTGCGTGTGCAGGAAATATATATATATATATATATATATATATATATATATATATATATATATATATATATATATATATATATATATATATATTTTTTTTTTTTTTTTTTTTTTTTTTTTTTTTTTTTTTTTGGTTAAATTTCTTTAATTTTTGTGAAGCTGCTTTGAGACAATGACCATTGTTAAAAGCGCTATATAAATAAAATTGAATTGAATTGAATTGAATTGAAATATATCAAGTAAAAACAGATTTAAAAAAAGTCAATAAATAACATATTTAACAAATACTAATAGTGCAATAAGGGCAAAAAGTGGCAGAGGTCTGTCTCAATTATGGACACTTGTATACAATTATACAAAATTAAGGTCTCTGTATAATTCTTGGCAGAGATGATACCATTTTTAACTCATTTAAACTTATCTTGGCACTGCTTTCTCAACTCTTAAAGCTTTGCAAACATTAACATGCTCAGCATGCCCGGCGCATGAATCATTATGGTATCAAACATGGACACAGGTATTGGATTGAGAGGTACGATAGGTCTGGGTAAGTGTATACTGTACACACACATGCACAAATGTGGCACAGGAGGAGAAGTTTTGCTTTCTTCTAGTCTCACTTCCTGTGCACTACCCCTATGCAAATTGTCCCTCTCTCTGTCTCACACACACACACACACAAACACACACACACACACACACACACACACACAGCATGTATATTCAAAATCAGTCTTTCTGGAGCTTTGTTCCTTTAAAGCAGGGCATCGTTTTATTTCACTATTAAAAACGATATCAACACAGTATGAAGACACTCGTCCTCTCTCCCTCCCCAATAATCCCCTCCCTTTCTCTCTCTCTCTCTCTCTCTCTCTCTCTCTCTCTCTCTCTCTCTCTCCCTGCCTCTCTGCAGCATTTGCATAATGTCTGGGCCGTATTCTGATGTATGCGCGTGAATAATAAAGCTCATGGGTGCGGCGTGCCAGGCTGCCACTGTTCATTACCGCCGCGCGCCGCAAAGCCGGCTCCGCAGGGCCCTCATTAGCTATTCCACTCAGAATAAAGGCTCACACTCACGCACACACACACACACACACACACACACCTTCTCTTGCTTTGCCTCTTGCAGTCTCTTTCTCTATCCACACATGCACTTTTTAACTCACACACAAACATTTTTCCTTTCTCCACACACAGTTGTAGACTTCAGTTTTCACACACTCACATAAAACACTCATTCATTTTCATTTCCTCACTCTTTCTCTCCTTTTTCCTCAAACATCCACACGTCTGTCTCTTTGTCTCCATTCACACACATTTACACAGCTCGTTTTCATCCGTTCTTTCCCTCCCTCTGTTTCGCTCTCCTTCTATGTATCTGTCTTAATCTCCTTTTTCATCCTGCTTACATCCAGTATCCCTCGGTTTTCAACCTTTTCTGTCTTTCCATCATTCTTCCTGTTCTTTCTCTTTCTCATTTTACCAGTCTCACTTTGTTTCGGTGGTTCTCTTACTTTCTGCCTCTCCCGCTGTCACAACTAGCTTCTCTCTCATTCTCTCTCATTCTCATTCTGTCTTTTTCTCAGTCTCTTCCCTCTATTCGATTGTGTATGTCAGAGAGAGAGAGAGGTTTATTCTTCTTTTTGTTTTGTTACAGAGTGGGTTTGTCAGGTTGGGTATTATACCGCAAGTGAAAATTGTAATGGAATGAAAGCACACATCATTTGGTGAGTCCATAGGAGTTTTCACTGCATCAGTATGCAGAACGTGTGTAAACTGAGCTCTTTATGTGATTTGCTTTCTGCACGCAGTCCTCCAGACCCCTAGCAGGCGCTGCGTTTCTGTTCGCTAACAGTCACTCCTGTTCCTCCCTCCCTCTGTGACAATAATAAGAGTGTTAGGACTCCTGCATTAATATGAATCTCAACCTCTCCAGAGTGAACCCCCCCCCCTCTTCCTACATACACACACACACACACACATGCACATACACTCAGCTCCTCGTTAACCAGTGTCCTCACTAATTAACACATCCAGAGAGCCATTAGCAACTCCTCCAAGAACAGTGTGGTGATGTGGCACTGCCAGGACAATGGAGCATCTCCCTCTCTCTCTCTCTCTCACACACACACACACACACACACACACACACACACACACACACACACACACACACAAAATTTTATTTTAAATTCCTGGCATAAGGTCTGGTTATTACGTTTCCATAATCTCACTCACTACACATTTTCAGACAAACTGCCTTTGATTAATGTCCGTTGTTTTAGAGTTTTTGGGTCAGACTGGATTGTAACAGGAATTTATATCACACTGCAGTCAAGCACTGGAATCTGATTGGTCAGAAGATGTGCATTAATTTGGCATAACAGCATGGCTTGTACAGTAGTTTGTAACTGTAACATGAAGTTTACTATGCTATACCGGGGTAGGGTCTAGTGAGTGTTTTAGCTATACTATACTATACTATACTATACTATACTATACTATACTATACTTTACTATACTATACTATACTATACTTTACTATACTATACTATACTACAGTATACTGTACTATACTATGATATGATATGATATGATACTGTATAAGTTCCCTCTACAACCTTCCCCAATATTATGTCTTAAGTATAAACCACTAAAATATGTAATTAATTAATAAATGAAGCATTGGAGTCTTTGACAAATCAATAAGTTATAAGTGGATTACCATACTCCAAACCATGTTGTTATATAAGAATCCACTTTGATGTAGTAATGACACTCCACTTCGCATTAAGGTGTGCATTCTTTTCATATAATCAATGTGTTATTCCTCACTTTACCTGCTGAATTTAGGATTTGTTCTAATACATGGAAGGTTATGATGTCATACAGGACTTCACCACTGGACCCTTGAATGAGCACCACAGACTATACAAAAAGAACCGAACATGCCCTCTATGATGTCACATAGTTTTTCTAAAAAGCAGTTTAGAAATGTTGGCATCTATAATGTAGTTAATCCATAAACGGTCAAAGAACAGAGACTGGTTGTTGGCCAGAACTACTTTGCATGTGATTGAACTCCGTCATCCACACACTACATATCATCCTGTGTCAACTTCATTTCTTGTGGTAAGCTAAACTGTAATAAATCCAGTTAGCTGGTTAACTAAACTGATGCATAGCAGACAGCTAGTGGTTTGAACTTGCAGTGAAGCCATCACTCAAATTCGACACACCCCTAATTATGCAAAATTGTGTGCCTTAATCAAAATTTAGCTGATGAGTTACATAAAAATTACCCTTATACAGTTGTCATGAATGGAAAATCTAGCTGTGGAGTCTAATGCTGTACCAGGTGGCAAACATATTTATTTCTGTTGTAAAGCTGGACATGGGGTCTATGGGTTTGACTCAGTTTTTTGAGCCATTCAAGGAACTGCATAGTTTGGCATGTCTCCATTTGACTCATTTATCAGAACTGGAGTTTGCCCCTTGGTGGGAACCTGAACCCTTATCTCAGCTTCAGCCTGTAATCTGTCCATATATGTGGGCATTTAGGTCGTATGTCTTTCACCTTTTATAAATGAACATAAAGAGACTCTTCCCAGAAAATCATATGGGTTTTATAATCAAGTGCTGTGTAAAGAACCACATTTTTAATAACAGCAGCACTTTTTAAAAATAGATTTTCAACCCTTTTTGGAATATAGCAAACTCCAAGACTCATATTTTAAAAGAGGTTGGCTAGGTTATGTATTCTAGGCAGGGCACCTGGCTAACTTAATTATTTTCTGAATTAATAAAATACTTATTTGTGAACAATTTGTTATCTTTTTCTTTTTTTTTTGTCATATCACCTAAAGCATCTGTCACAAATTCTCTGTAAATGAAAGATCATCCTTTAAATGAACAAACAAACAAATACACAAATATGGACAAACAAATACATAAAGCTGGAAGCTTAATTTGTACGTGTACATGTTTGTGTAGACTTGACTGTATCTGATACCACATACACCTCAAATACACAAAACAGAGAAACATCTTCAGCTCTATTTTGTCAGCAGCAAATGTTCTCAGTGGATGTCCATGATGTTCACTTGCTGTTCAGTCTCTTTGTACGAGCAAGACAAACAGGGCAGTACAAACACACTGACTAATGAGACAAACCAGGACCGAGACATGGGACAGGTGCAGACACTCATCAGTGTTCAGGATAGAGGAAGAGGGGAAAAAAGACTACCCTCCTTATCTTGCTGTTCCCCCTGAGAGCTCTAGGGCTAGTTAGCAAGCTAGTACTACAAAAGTGTCACAAGTGATATTTTAGTAATTGAGAGTCTGGGTTCATCTTGGTATGTGCTAAGTAATTTATTTAACAAAGATGCCAAACCAGGCATCTGGTTTTGTTACCATAACAAACAAACTGTACATATATATATATATATGTATATCTGAGGAAGTGGACAATCAATTTGTAGTCACGAAATGAATGTTGGGATAATATTAATAGCAAAATCCACTCATACACAACTCTTCCATAATTATTTTTAATGCAGCCATACTGAGAAAGTCACTGCGAAAGTAATTTTAAATGAAATAATTTCAAGACAAACCAGAACTTCTGATGAAGGTGTAAAAAACTATTTTACGCACAGTATAGTGATGATAGTCCTATACTAAAACATTTGAATGCTGAAAACACTTTAAAGAAGGCTATACATCCGTGAAGGACGATCCTGGCTTAATTCATTTGCGTGAACATCCAGTGAGTGGAACGTTTGATCCTTGAAAATTGTCACACAAGTTGTTGCCAGCTTGCAGAAAAAACACAAATGTCTGGGGGAACTTACACACAATCATTCACCAACACTATTCGCACATTAATGCAACTTGGCTGGGAGTTATTGACACATCCCCATACAGTCCTGTCCTCGACCCAAACCATTTCCACATGTTTGGACCAATAAAGGAGTTCCTAGGAGGCCAGAGTTTCAGATTTGAAGTAGGCAGTCTGATCATGGATCTGGTGCATTGAGAAAACTTTCTATCTTGATGGCATCCAAGCATTAATGAAACGCTGAGATAAGTACATTAGTGGAGAAGGGGATTATACAGTATAGGGACTTAAATGGAGTAAAAAATGTTTTACTCTCATAACTGTGTTCTGTTATTTTGCATAATTAAAAGTTCTGTTTTGACTGGAACACCTCTGGTCAATATCACTTATAAAAATAAGTTAAACGGTGGTTTCAGTTTTGGTTCTCTACATTTTTGGAACAAGAGACAGCATAGAGGCTCTGTAGGTAGCTTGGCCACTTCACAGCTCCAGGCTCTCCAGGTTGATAGTGAGCCCAGGTTTGTGTCTGTGCAGAGTCTGCGTGGGATTCCTTCAGGATCTCTGGTTTCCTCTCATCTCAAAAAACATGCCTGTAGGTGGGTTAGCGATGCTAAATTGCTTCTCACAATCATATTTTCACTTAATGTGAATTTGTGTGTGAATATGGTGTTCTAGCCAACATTGCACCTGCTGTTTCCTTGGATAAGCTTTGGATCCACCACAACCCTGATAAAGTGGTAACTGAAGATGAGTAAGGGTAAGAGTTTGAAACAACCCTACAAATGTTTGCTAGATGCTTTATTCATTTAAAGTCTGTTATTATGTTTTGAACGTATTGATTAAATCAGGAAGAAGACTACTGATTGGTTCATCAGAAAAGCGGTGGCCCTGTCTCCGTGATGACACAGCCAGTGCAAAATTACTCAATCATGGGCTTATGTGATCTTTGCATGTGGAAGTGTGCGGATAACCAGTGGGTTAGGGTTAAGGGCTGACCCTAACCCTAGTCTTCACCCTCCCCAGTCGGTCGGTGTCATGTCATGGGGAGAACTGTGTGATGGGTGGAAATTGACCATCACCAAATAGTAGCAAATTATTAACATTTAAACATGTAAATAAATGTATGTTGTTGTTTTTTTCTTTTGGATGTTGGTCTATGTCCTCACTAATATGCAATGAGCCCTCTGAACGCTTTGAATTATTCAGAGTCAAATTCCTTATTATATTATAGGAAGTTAAATTCTATTCATGACAGTAAAATTAAATATCTTTAATAATCCCAACTGAGCACGCAAGACTATCATGCTAAAGTATAATTAATGAGGTTTAGCGCCAACAAGTAATTTATTAATTATGAATCAGAGGTTTAGTTGAGTAATACAGTATGCATGCATATGCATGAAAGAGGCAACAAGAAGGGCTGGCCTGAATGAGGATTCATGAGCTGTTGATAAATTTAAAGATACTTGCATATAATTGTCTGATTGTTGTAGGTTAATTTACTTAGTTTATATCAACACTAAAACATACAGTATGCATTTGTATTCATTTTGAATAGTTTAAATTTTTTTTGTTTTAATCATGTAATAACAGGTCCAGTTATCTTGACCTGGACAGAAGTTTGTCGAACTACAATAATTTTTAGCTTGTGAATTCTTAGTTGCATTCTTTAATAACTACATCCGCTGAATCCTCTTCACTGCTGCATAAGTTACATCAGCATAATTTAGTGTGTGTTTCATGTAAATTAAATGCACATGAGATCATATTGGGGTGTGTCGTATGTATGTGACATGTAAAAAAGTCTATTTCCTGTTATAATATCCACATAGGAATCTTGCAGTGCACTTCTTCAATCCTTGTATGTGCAATAAAGGTTCAGTGTGTTACACAAAAACTAAATTTTTAACCATGTAAAGTGAAGTGATTCATATGGGATTATTATTAGTATTGTTGTTATCTACATTTGTAATAAACAAACAAACAAATGCATCATTGAACATGCAACAATGTGTGTGTTTAATTTGGATTATTCTCTTTTTGGGGGCCAATACATTTGCTCTGGTGGTTACCGAGTTGGGTTTAGCGTGGTAATGACAGTAGAATTTGACTGTGATAAACATGCAATCATGTTTGTGTGTGTGTGTGTGTGTGTGTGTGTGTGTGTGTGTGTGTGTGTGTGTGTGTGTGTGTGTGTGTGTGTGTGTGTGTGCGTGCGTGCGCTTGGCAGTTGTAGTCAACAGGTACCACACAGCATCCACAAGCTAAAAAGAGGGGATACAATAATATATTTCTCTGGTGATTCCAACTAATCCTCTGTGCTATTGAAGTGAACTGATCCAGGAACAGGTGGCTTGGTGGCTTAGTGGTTAGCACTGTCTCTGAACACAATGGTAAGCACTGAATCTCACCTTCAGTCCTGTGTGTGTGGAGTTTGTATGTATCTCCCGGTGCTTGGAAGGTTTACTCTGCTTTCCCATTGTGTGTGCAAATTTGTACATGTAATGTATCCAGGTTGTACATCGCCTAGTACCACGAGTTCCCTGGGATTGGTTCCAGTCCCCTGCAACCATGCTGTCTGGAAAATGGATGGATGGATGATCCAGGAACACCTTTACAAACTTTAGTATAAACTAAACAGATCACAAAGGCCTATTTTACCCTTTCAGACATAAATACACAATTCGTCTAAGATCAGTATAGTACATATTAATTAATTGTTTCATGTATGTAGGATTTTTGGGGTCTGAATATTAAATGGAAAGGATGATTGCGAAAAACCTTATAACAGATCATATTTTATGTAGACTTAATCATCATATACAGTACTGTGCAAAAGTCTTAAATCATTTCTTTATGTTTTGCTTCCAAGGAGCGAAACATCTTCTATTTTTAACGTAGTCTTGAGGAATACTTCCAGGCTCCCTGAAAGAATTTTTGGCTCTCATTTATCTGACCAGTTTCCGAGGAATGTTTTTTGTTTGTTAAGCCTCACAGTGACCTCATTCATTCAAGCATTAAAAAGCATCTAACTTTTGGAATGAACAGATGAGAGGGGAAATGAGGTTGCTGGTGAGGTTGTTAAAACCAGTTTAAAATTGTATCGTAAGCATTTGCACCCTGTTGCAATAAAAAAATTTGCATAAATTTGTTTATTTTATCTATATAATTTCATTACATTTGATTTAAAATTACTTTTACACACTACTGTACGGTATTATTAATAAAGTACTTAGAAACTGCATTCAAAATCAGCCCAATTATATCTAACATCCATCCATCCATCCATCCATTTTCTTCTGCTTATCCGAGGTCGGGTCACGGGGGAAGCAGCTTCAGCAGGGATGCCCAGACTTCCCTCTCCTTGGCCACTTCTTCCAGCTCTTCTGGGGGGATCCCAAGGCGTTCCCAGGTCAGCCGAGAGACATAGTCCCTCCAGCGTGTCCTGGGTCTTCCCCGGGGTCTCTTTCCGGTGGGGCGTGTCCAGAACACCTCACAAGGGAGGAATCCAGGGGGCATCCTAAATAGATGCCCAAGCCACCTCATCTGGCTCCACTCGATGCGGAGGAGTAGCTGCTCTACTCTGAGCCCCTCCCGGATGACTGAGCTTCTCACCCTATCTCTAAGGGAGAGTCCAGACACCCTGCGGAGGAAACTCATTTCGGCCACTTGTATTCGTGATCTTGATCTTTCAGTCTCTACCTACAGCTAATGACCATAGGTGAGGGTAGGAACGTAGATCGACCGGTAAATTGAGAGCTTTGCCTTTTGGCTCAGCTGCGAACCGATGCAGTGAGAGCTTTAGAGCGCAGGATGATGAGGCCAACAGAACAACGTCATCTGCAAAAAGCAGTGACCCAATCCTGAACCCACCAAACTGTACCCCCTCAATGCCCTGGCTGCACCTAGAAATCCTGTCCAGAAAAATTATGAACAGGATCGGTGACAAAGAGCAGCCCTGTCGGAGTCCTACTCTCACCTGAAACAGGTCCGACTTACTACCGGCAATGCGGACCAAGCTCCGACACCGGTTGTACAGGGACCGGACAGCCCTTAACAGGGAATCGGATATCCCATACTCCCAGAGTACCCCCCACAGGACTCCCCGAGGGACACGGTCGAATGCCTTCTCCAAGTCCACAAAGCACATGTAGACTGGTTGGGCAAACTCCCATGCCCCCTCCAGGACCCTGCTAAGGGTGTAGAGCTGGCCCACTGTTCCGCGACCTGGATGAAAACCACACTGCTCCTCCTGAATCCGAGGTTCGACTATCCGATGGACCCTCTTTTCCAGGACCCCTGAATAGACTTTCCCGGGGAGGCTGAGGAATGTGATCCCTCTATAGTTGGAACACACTCTCCGGTCCCCCTTCTTGAAGAGGGGGACCACCACCTCGGTTTGCCAGTCCAGAGGCACTGTCCCCAATGTCCATGCAATGTTGCCATGCAACCATGACAGCCCTACAACATCCAGAGCCCTGAGGAACTCCAGACAGATCTCATCCACCCCCGGGGCCCCGCCACCACGGAGCTTTTTGATCACCTCGGCGACCTCGGCCCCAGAGATGGAAGAGTCCACCTCTATGTCCCCAGCCTCTGCTTCCTCATCGGAAGGCATGTTGGTGGAATTAAGGAGGTCTTCGAAGTACTCCCTCCACCGACCCACAACGACCCGAGTCGAGGTCAGCAGCGCACCATCCCCACTATACACTATGTTGACCGTGCACTGCTTTCCCCTCCTGAGACGCCGGATGGTGGACCAGAATCTCTTCGAAGCCGTCTGGAAGTCATTCTCCATGGCCTCCCCAAACTCCTCCCACGGCCGTGTTTTTGCCTCAGCAACCACCGAAGCTGCATTCCGCTTGGCCTGACGGTACTTATCAGCTGCCTCCGGAGTGCCACCGGCCAAAAAGGCCCGGTAAGAATCCTTTTTCAGCTTGATGGCATCCCTCACCAACAGGTTCTTGGGTTGCCACCGCGACAGGCACTGACCACCTTACGGCCACAGCTCCGGTCGGCCGCCTCAACAATGGAGGCACGGAACATAGTCCATTCGGACTCAATGTCCCCCACCTCCCCCAGGACGTGGTTGAAGCTTTGCTGGAGGTGGGAGTTGAAGCTCGTCCTGACAGGGGACCCTCACAATACGTTTGGGTCTACCAGGCCTGACCGGCATCCTACCCCGCCAATGAAGCCAACTCACCACCAGGTGGTGATCAGTTGACAGCTCCACCCCTCTCTTCACCTGAGTGTCCAAGACATGTGACCGCAAGTCCGACGACACGACCACAAAGTCGATCATCGAACTGCAGCCAAGGGTGTCCTGGTGCCAAGTGCACATATGGACACCCTTATGCCTGAACATGGTGTTCGTTATGGACAATCCGTGACGAGCACAGAAGTCCAATAACAAAACACCGCTCTGGTTCAGATCGGGGGGGCCGTTCATCCCAATCACGCCTTTCCAGTTCTCACTGTCATTGCCCACATGAGCATTGAAGTCCCCCAACTGAACGATGGAGTCCCCAGGAGGGACATTCTCTAGCGCCCCCTCCAGAGACCCCAAAAAGGGCGGGTACTCCAAACTGCTGTTCGGCGCATAATCGCAAACAACAGTAAGGTTCCGTCCCCCCACCCGAAGGCGGAGGGAGGCCACCCCCTCGTCCACTGCGGTGAACCCCAATGTACAGGCCCCGAGCCGGGGGGCAATAAGTATGCCCACACCTGCTCGTCACCTCTCACCGGTGGCAACTCCAGAGTAGAAGAGAGTCCAGCCCCTCTCAAGGAGACTGGTTCCAGAGTCCAAGCTGTGCGTCGAGGTGAGGCCAACTATATCTAGACGGAACTTCTCAACCTCACGCACTAGCTCAGGCTCCTTCCCCACCAGAGAGGTGACATTCCACATCCCTAGATCCAGCTTCTGCAGCCGAGGATCAGACCGCCAAGGCCCCTGTCTTCGGCCACCGCCCAGCTCACACTGCACCCGACCTCTTTGGCCCCTCCTACAGGTGGTGAGCCCATGGGAAGGGGGACCCACGTTGCCTCTTCGGGCTGTGTCCGCCGGGCCCCATGGGTGCAGGCCTGACCACCAGGCGCTCGCCATCGGGCCCCACCTCCAGGCCTGGCTCCAGAGGGAGGCCCCGGTGACCCACGTCTGGGCGAGAGAAAAAAGAGGGTTTTACACATCATAAGAGGTCTTCTGAACCACTGTTCCCTCACCTAGGACCAGATTGCCAACATAGCTCCCAGGATCATTGGGACACGCAAACCCCTCCACCACGATAAGGTGGTGGTTCAAGGAGGGGTATATCTAGCATAAAATTCAATATTTCCTAGATCCTTATCTACCTTTCTTCTTTCAGCAGTTTGTTGTGCAATAATATTTTGATTATTTTTGGTTATGGTTCCAGTAGCCACAGGGTCGTTACCGCCAATCTGGTTACATTTAAACATACAGTAAATGGCTTTGCAGTAGATAGGATAATATAGTGACATTTAGGCTGTGTGTAAGCCTCTCACTGTGTATGATTTGTGTGTGATGTGTGTGGTGTGCACACCAAAAACATTGAGTACAACCCTGTTTTCCAACACTTTTTATGCAGATGAAGGTGTCGGTGCTTTCTGTGCCATACGGTTTAATATAAACATCCTGACTGTCTAGATTTGTAGGTATGTTCCCAAAACACAACAGGACGGTAGTAAGAGTAGATCCTATTCACATTATGTTTAAGTTTATGACCTTGATTGGAATCAGAAAACTAGCTTAGATAATGTAAAGGTTTATGCTTTTAACCATCTAGAGACCTAGAGACTACAATCAGACACATTCTACGTCCTTCAGTCCTTAGCGTAGATGTAGAGCAAAGCTAAGGAGAGTGATTGCAAGTACAGGAATGAGTGGGAGTGAATGGCTGAGTCTGTGAGCGAGCGACTGAGTGAAGGCGTTAAAAGGGTCAGAGTGTATTCTCGGCCCTGGCTCCGGTTTAATTGTGCATTATTAAGTCACTCCTACAGCGCCTGCCTCCTGGTGCATGCTGATTAAAAATTGAAGGCTTTGCAATCCAGCCAACCTCGGTTTTACTCTCTCTCTCTCTCTCACTCTATCGCACTCTCTTGTTTTCTTCTCTCTTCTATTCAGCTTCGCTCGTTTTCCTCTTCGCCTGCTCGCCCGTTAGTCGTCTCTGTCTCCCTTTGCTGTCTACCCATATAACTTCCACCCCCTTTCCCATCTCTCTTCTCTCTCTATCTCTCTCTCTCTCCCTCCCTCTTCCCCCTCTCTCTTTCTCTCTCTTTGCTGTCAGGGAGCGTGGAGCGCTTGGAGACCCGTGGGAATGTTTCCATGGCAACGTCTGCCACTCAATCCCATCTCAGATGTAAATGACCTCGAATTTTATTAGTGCACAATTTCATCCTCTCATTACTTCCTCCCATTCTCTCTCTCTCTCTCTCTCTCTCTCTCTCTCGCTCATATGTGCACATGCTCTCTATCTATCTTTCTTTCTCTCTCACTGCTTCTCAGCAACCCATAACATTCTTCATTATTATTATGATTATATGCAGATCTGCACTTTATTCTAAACCAAACGGCAGCAATATCATGAAATCTACATGCTTTATCCATATTCACCCCTTCTCATTGGGTATGAAGAAGGGAAATATCTGAATCTGGCTTACATGATGTATAGGCTATGCCCATGAAATGCAGACTGCAGATGTTCACCTAGACGAACATATTTGACGAAAAAGTAAAAAAAATTCAACTCGCTGCAGCATTAAATTAGGAAAAAGTTTAAAAAAAAAAAAAAAAACTTTATTTAACCAACAGTGGACACATAACTGTTATTAAAAACACATTTTAATTTTCATTAAATGTATATGTATATATGTATATCATATAATGCACCGGTGTTTTCATAGCTTTATATAAGAGTAGATGGATCAGTGAATTACTGTAACATTTGAATAGACTACACGTGCACAGTATGTTACATTCCCTGACCATATGTATCTTTTAAAGGATCAGAAAAGTATGCACAGCTAATCCAGATGTAGTTACTTAAGAGCTTAACAAGTGTATGAAGCATCTATACATATTAACACTGTAGCTATTCAGACAATTACTCAATAAGCATTTTAAGGTCCTAACCAACTATTTAAAAAATAAACTATGGACACCTGACCATCACAGCCATATCCGCATGCTTTTTGAACATCCGTTTTTTTTATATAGTCTGTCCTTTTCTATTATGATAAGCTCCATGGTTCTGGTAAGGCTTTCCATTATATATATATTTTTTAAGGCTGTGGGGATTTATGTCCAGTCAGCCACAAGAGCATTAGTAAGCTTATAGGCACTGGTGTTGGGCAATGAAGCCTAGGGTGTAGTTGGCATTTTAGCTCATCCCAAAGATGTTCAATGAGGTTAAGGACAGGGCTCTGTGCTGGCCACTCAAGTTTTTCCCCACCAACAATGGAAAACTATGTCTTCATGGATCTTGCTGTGTGCACATGGGTGCTATCATGCTGGAACAGGTTAGTTATAGTGAAGGCAATTTGTGAAGCTACAGCATACAAAGACATCATAGACAACTGTGGCAATAGTTTGAGGAAGAACCATACAGTTGGACAGATTTCAACATACCTTAGGCCACACAGTATAAGTTCCAAAATTAATCTCTAAAAATTATATAATTACTTCCAAAAAAATTTTAATAGTTGCCCCATAGAGCAACTATTCTGGGTTATTTAAAGAACGTTTCGGGCCACCCAGATCCTTTCACACAATGATCATATTTGTAGTAGAATCCATATAGTTCTCTGTAACAACAAATGTGATAAATATCCATTAATTAAAAAAAAGAAATTTAATGAACACGCCATTACTTTAAAAGAACATTTTTCGCCTCCTGAGACCCAGACTCTACTGTTGTATACATTGCAATTTCTCCTCACTCTTACTCTTTATTAACAGCTGAAAACCATTAACTTAATTAATGTCCTTAAGCAGAAAGAAGTTTGGCAAAAGAATCATACTTACATGTAAGGAATACAAAAAAAGGATATATAGATAATGTAGCTGGGAGAAAATCTCTTATCCTCGTGTCAGTGCTTAGAAATGCCTACAGTCCCTAAAAAGCATACACTTATACAGTCCACAAAAATCTTCTAGCACAAAGGAGCACAAAGCATAATGTTCACCAAAAAGCCTAAAGTCTACCAAATAAAAAATAAAAATCTTAATGCACAATGACAACTCAGCCAAAAAGTGCCTCAAGTCCCCCAAAAGTTTACTGTACATGCACTATTAAAAATGAAGGTGAAAGAATAGGGTTTATTAGAGAAATGCCAAGTAAGAAACGTTTTTTGGGTCCAAAACCGTCCACCAACAAAAACAGCCCAAAGCCTAAGCTTTTCACCCAAAAATAATACTTGTATCATAACAAGAAATTACTTTGGTACTTTTGGTAATTTTTTTTTGTGTGGATTTCTTTTAGTAAATAGTATATTTAATATTATTAATAATATAAAACAGGGTGACATGAGAGGGGGGGGGATCAGTGGCTCAAAATGGTTAAGACTGTGGGTTACTGGGTTAATGAGTTGGCACTGTTTAGATTAATATATATTATAATCTTCATTTATGCTAATTATTAGCTACATTACCTAGCACAGGACATTTATAGGTCACAGGCCATACAGTACACTGGGAGTTTGGCTCTGCCTACAGTAAATGACCAGTTTAGAAAGACATTGAAACTTGACCCTGAAATTGGGCATGCTGGATTTAAGTTTCACACCAATCATTATTCCCTGAGTATATTGGAATCTTGTTTTCATGCACTGTTTTCTTTTAGCAGCAGATTATCTAGTATAAAATGAAAGGTTTACTTTAAGCATTCGGTCAAAGTTCTTTGGGTTTCATGAATCAATCAAATTTTCGGTAAATATGGCCATGATTACATGTATGATGTAACAGGCGACATATATTATTTAACTGTAAATGTCAGTGTTAAATCAATGTTGTCTCCCACATCAAGGGCATCTTATGCTCTGATTGACACCTACTGAATCAAAAATTAATAAAACAGTAATAAAGCTAAATCTCAGAAGCTCTTATGGATTACCATTAATATTGAAATCTCCAGTGATGATGATGATAATAATGATGATGATGATTATTATTATTATTATTATTTGCTTTCTCTATTCAAACAAATAGATTTGAGAGAAAATCTGCAAATTCATGTAGAAATTCAGAAACTAGCCTTAGTGGTCTGTAAATGCTAATTACTGTAAATTAGGAGACTTTTTTGTGGCTACATTCACCACATTAATAAAAAAAATATCAGGAAAAATTGTTCATCGAAGTGCGGCACGGTGGTGTAGTGATTAGCACTGTCGCCTCCAGGGTCCGGGTTTGATTTCCGGCCAGGCTCGATTCCCGTCTCTGTGTGCATGGAGTTTGCATGTTCTTCCCGTGCTTGGTGGGTTTCCTCCGGGTACTCCGGTTTCCTCCCAAAGTCCAAAGATATACAGGTTAGGCTAATTGGCGTTCCCAAATTGCACGTGGTGTGTGAGTGTGTGTGTGTGTGTGTGTGTGTGTGTGTGTGTGTGTGTGTGTGTGTGTGTGTGTGTGTGTGTGTGCCCTGCGATGGATAGGCACCCTGTCCAGGGTGTACCCTGCCTCGTGCCCTAAGCCTCCTGGGATAGATTCCAGTTCCCCGCAACCTTGAATACAGGATAAAGCGGTATAGAAGATGAGTGAGTGAGTGAGTGAGTGAGTGAGTGAGTGTTTATCAAAGTACATGGTTTTATTTCTTACTTTCATATTTGTATTTCTAACTTTTTTAAGGGAGTTTCCACCCAAAATTTTTCACAGCATGCACTATAAATAAAATCAAAAAGTTGAGCAGAAGGGAATTATGAGTGCCAGATTATGTCACAGCATCTAGTTTATTTTATTATTATTTTTTTTTACTAATTTAGTGCTTTTCCCCCAGAGATGGGCGTGGCTAAACGTGACGCTTAACAGAGCCTTACAGCGCAATAGTTCACTGTGTATACACAAAGTATGCAAAAGACTGTAATGTCTTTTCTACCTACAAGCCACCACAATCCTCACCAAACACAAACAATACGACACAGCATGGCTTACATGGGATGTACACTATGAAAACTGAACCTTGTGCTATAAATTTTAATCTAAATGTTAAGTAGAAGGGAAGTTATGAGCAATTATGTGCCAGATACTGATCAGCTTATTTTTAGCTTTGACCTTTTAACTGTTTCTACGAACTCTTTGCACGTCAATGACACACTATGGTTAAAAATTAACATTGGACCTTTTATTCTGAATGTTTCTTGTATGCCAGAAGTCATGAGTATTGAGAGAATTCTTTTACTGGTTTCATAGATTTACATAGATTTATATATGAAAACAGTCACGTTCAGAAATGTCTAAAATAAATTAGGTAGAATTTAAAAAATGTAAACAAAAGTTAATGACCAGATATAAAGAGTTCATATCTCTTAAGAGCTGATGTCTAAGCAGAATGTCGACTAATCACATGCATGCCCTTCAGTGAGGAACCATGTGAGAATGACCTCATCGCCTGTCTGCAGCGTTGTTCCCATCAACAGCAGTGTGTCATCATTCTGTTAACCCTAGGGATGGAATTAGTGAACCACAGTTCATCTGACCAGCCTCTGAGTCATAAATGCCCTGATAAGCCCTAACTGTGTGTGTGTTTTTACAGTATACTGTTAGCAAAAGCAATATGCAGACATGAAGATGAAAAAAATTAGACAAGGAGTTTGGGAGTAAGAATATGTAGAGAATGTCTATAGAAAGGTGGAGGGGGGTTGTTTTTCAGCCTTCCTCTCACGTGTTCGCTCAGAGCAGGCGTAGTGGAGCAATAGAGCACTCATGAAATATTAATGGCTCAGATATTTACTGCGTGTTTTCCCCCCTCAAACTGGAAAGGAAAAAGATGTGTCCCAAATCATGAATTATTAAGCTACTTCTGCTCCTCACTGTAGTCTTGACAGGCATCACATTTTTAATTTCCTGTCACGCTTCCTTCCTAAAAGTGGGTCAATGAAGGATAATAATGGTATTCATAACGGTATACTAATAATTTTCATTATACTTTTTAACATAGAGTACATCCTCTGCAGAAGTGAGCCAAGTGCTATTCAAAACCAACTGGCAGTGATCTGACCCTGTCTCCTTGATTACATGACAGAGACATTTATTGCAAAACTACAATGTATTGGATAGCTGTTATTTCAAGAATATGTAATGATCTCTTTTGAGCTGTGGCAGAGTGTTCTGAATCGTCACAACCTCCACTTTAAGTCCTCTTGATCAGCTAGATTGTCTCCATGATGCTCGTGTGGTCCTATAGGCTGCTGAAGTTCTGAGGGGGTGTGAAATAATTTAACTGAAGTAGGAGGTGCTATATTCCAGTTATACAGGGGTGTGACCTCAACTCTACTTAATTAAGAGCATTACATCATATCTTGGAGGGAGAGAGAGGGGGTAGAGAGATGGAGATCCCCATGACTGAACTTGACATCAGTCCAGATGGCTGTGAGATTTACTCAGTATTCCAGATTAATGTGTGGTGTACTAGCTTGTCTTTGCTTGATCTCACACACTCTTTCCCATCAGTGCAGTTACATTTGGTGACCAAAACACTCCACACGTTTTTTTCTGATGTTACAGGTAATGTTGTTTTCCCCAACATTACAGGTCTTTCCCAGTTCCACCACTGATTCATGCAGGATCAAAGATGATACATTATTAAATTTGTAGTGCCTTCAAGCATCATTTCAATTTCCACAACTCATGATGGGATTACTCTACATACATGGTTCTCAAACTGGGGTCAGGAGACCCCCAGGAGTCCATGAAGTATAGCCAGGGGGTCTGGGATATTTGGTCACAAAGGTGGAAATCACAAACCACCTTATCACCTTATTGAATTAAAATTACTGTTAAATTTTTATAGTTTGTTGCCTGTTTGATTCCCTTAAGAATTTTAATGGGTTTATTTCAAATGTCAATAACGCAAAAAAAAAAAAAAAGTCAGGCCATTAATAATGTCAACATAATGTTAATCTAGTGATCTAGTGTAATTGTAATTAAAATATTCTGTATTTTCTTTTAGAATACTTTTTTTTTGTAGTTTTGTCAAGTATGTGCATGGATTAACTAATCAGACACAAGGTATTAGACATATGAATTGCATCAAGCAATATAGGCAAAAAAAGATGGAGTAATTTAAATCGTTATTACACATAGATGGAGCTACACAGTTACACAATGAAGTCTCAAAAGCGTAACTGTATAGCATTTGCTGCCAGAGACTGCCTCAGTTAGTGATTTACTCATTTAGTAAATGAATGTGAGGGTAACCTATATACTTTTGACTGACAGGCAGGTGACCAAATGCACATCTTTCTCCATAGTGTAATTCTGTTAACTACATTTATAAACTACATCTTCCTTTGTGAGTGTTATATACTGGAGTGTAGAGAGCCAGCTAGAGTGCAAAATTTCTCCTCATAAAAATATACAAAAGATTTCACACACTTCCATATTCGCCAGTAACATGACCATAGGTCTCCACCCAACCTTTAAAACAGTTAAAACAATTGTGTTTACAATCACAAGGTAACAAACCCTATGCTGTGGGATTCCACTTCATATCCAGTTGAGATCCTGCTAGCAATGCCATGGACAAGACATACAGTAGCTATTTGATTCCTAAGTGTCTTCAGTTTCTTAAAGATTCTGCTGTAAATTAATTATCTTTAATTTTCAATTAGTTTTCAAAACTGATTCAAACCATGCCTGTGCCTGGAAATGGACTCAAATGTCCTCATTGCTAACACTAGTTAATGGTAACACAGAGTATACATGATGCAAGAAGCAGTCAATGTGCAAAACTGCAACTTTAATTGAGTTTTAAACAAAACATAAATACACTTGAAATACAGGTTAAAACTATCAGGAACAAACTCAACCATTAGTTGCTGATGGGAACTGTAGTCCAGCACCTAGAGGATTCTTCCCTGACATATCCTCCTGCCCCCCAAGATTCAGCAAACAATGTCAAATGTGTTTCCCAGGCAGTGATTATAAAATGTGTTGACGGTCCCAATGAAACCAGAGGGAGGAGCGACATCTTTCACTAAGCAAAGTGGAGGAGCAAAATGTGATGCCCCCAACTGAACATGGAGGCAGAGCAACCTCCTTAGCCAGGTAGTGAGAGAAAGCAGTCTCAGTAGGGCTGGATGGCAAAGTGACTCAGTCACTAGGGTAAGGTGGCAGAGTGACTCTCTTAGCAGGGCATGGTGACAGAATAACATTCTCAGTGGATCAGGGAGGCAGAACAATGTCCTTAGCCATGCAGAGTGATACAGTGAAGTCAATGGTGGGGCAGAAAAACAGGGTGATGTCCTCAGCAGTGTTGGGTGAAGACAGATGGCATCCACAGTGATAGTATAATGGAAGATATTGGCCTCAGCAAAGGACACAAGATACCTCCTTCTCTAGAGGTCTTTGGAGAGGCTGCCCCAGTGGCCTTTGTGTCATGCACACCCAATCTGCAACCGGCACTAGGACCTGGAAGTAATGCGGTTGCCAAACCAGGAAGTATAAGAGGAGTAAACAAACCACAATACAACGCACAGTCATTGAGTTCTGCCCATGTCGGTTCCTGTTGTCGGTCAACAAACTGTGAGTACTCACCCTTTGGGTTTTCTGCTTTCTGCTATTGTGTGTGTATTTATAGGATGCGGGTTAAATTTGTGTTTTTCCCTTGCTCCCCTTTTGTGAGAGTCCTTAGATTAAAGTCGCGTGGTTATCCTGCCTACTCGCTTCTTATCCGCGTTTGGGTTTACCATCCACGCTACATTGGGCTAACCGCTAAAGCTACGTCTTCTGGTCCCCGAGGTTAGTTCATTCCTGACAGAATGACTGAGCCCTCCGCGGTAAACCCGGCGGATCATGCGCGCCTCTGCGACGGGGTAGATCAGTATGCCGTGCTAATCAACAAGCTAACTGGAGAGATCGCTACTCTGCGTCAGGGCGTCCAAGACGTCGCGGCCTTGCGCCGCGAGGTTGCGGAGCTCAGGCGGGAGAACGCGGATCTCCGTGGGGCTGTTGCTAGCGCGGCTAGCCGGCCTCCCGTTGCGGCGCCCGCGGCGCCGCATCCCCCCCCCTACTGATGTCTTCTTATCATTACCAGAAAAATGGAATGGCATGGACAGGAAGTGCAGTATGTTTTTGACAGCGCTCGATCTGGTGTTTGAGTTCAATTCCACCAAGTACTCCACCAATCGGCTACGCATTGCTCTCCTCGTTTCGTTGCTCACAGGGCAGGCAGCTGAGTGGGCCACGGCAGTTCTCAAAGCAGACACGGACACCGCCCACTCATATAATGAGTTCAGCCATCAACTCAGGCTCACTTTCGAACACCCAGCGGGCGAGGTGGAGACCGACACAAAACTCTACCACCTGAGGCAGGGAGGACCGTCCGTGAGTCGCTACACTGCCGAATTTCATACCTTCGCCGTCCAGACCACCTGGGGAGATCTGGACATCCTACTACGAGGGGCTGGCTTCTCGAATCAAAGATGAACTAGCCGGGCGAGAGCTTCCTGCCATGTTGGAAGGTTTAATTAATCTCGCTCTCCGGATCGACCAGCGCCTTCTCTCTCGCCCGAAGCCAGCTCCTCGCATCCTGCCGCCAGCACCCACCTTCGCCTTCACTACCCCACGACCCGCAAACTCCGCTACCTACACCACCCCTGGACATGTCGGTTCTCCACCTTCTGCCGTGTTTGACACAGGAGCCGGGGAACCCATGCAATTAGGACGTGCCTCCTTGACCACTGCAGAACGGGAGGGACAATATCGAGAAGGACTCTGCGCCTACTGCGGATCAGCAACACATGAGAGCCACTCACCGGGTTACCTTCTTCTCTCCGCCATCACCGCCACCTCCTCCCGTCTCACGGTCCAAGTACAGCTCCAAATTGGCCACAAACGAGTCAGAAGTGCTGCATTCATCGACCCCGGCTCAACTTCATTGACTCTTCTTATGCCAAAGAATTGGGGGTAAAACTTGAGGCATTATCCCAGCCCGTTCGAATCACATCTGTTGACGGTCGCCCCCTATCCACCAGCCCAATCACTACCCAGACGGAACCTATCACCATCTCCATCAATGAACACCGAGAACAGCTTCGCTTCCACGTCACCTCCATCTCTTCACCTCCCATCATCCTTGGACATCCCTGGCTATTACAACACGACCCCCTCATCTCCTGGACCCCAAACCGGATCCTCCAGTGGGGCGCGACCTGTACCGAACTATGCCTACGGGCGGCGGCTGGGACGTGCTCTAGGGAGTCCGAGGTTGATTTTAGAGCACGTAGTCCTTCTGCATGGGCAAGGACATCGTCTCGGACAGAGGACCCCAGTTCACTGCCTGGTTCTGGAAGGCCTTCTGCCGTCTGATCGACTCCACCTGCAGTCTATCATCTGGATACCACCAGACTAACGGTCAGACGGAGCGGGCCAACCAACAACTGGAGCGCTACCTGAGATGTTTCATAGCAGATCATCAGCACTCCTGGGCCCGCTACCTCATTTGGGCTGAACTGTCACACAACCTCCACACCTCCTCTGCCACCAACCTAAGCCCATTTGAGGTATGCCACAGTTTCCAACCTTCAATGTTCAACCACCCAGAAGCGGAGGTTGATGTACCGTCCGCCCAAAAGTTGGTCCGCAGATGTCTGCGGCTATGGAACACAACCAACCGGGCCATCCAACGCGCCACTGACCGCTACACTCACCAACACCGCCGTCGACATCCTCCGGGACGCTTGTACCACGTAGGTGACAAGGTATGGCTTTCTACAAAAAATCTCCACCTTCACACCGAATCAAGAAAACTTTCGCCAAAATTCATCGGACCATACCGCATCACCCACAGGATCAATCCTGCCAGCTGCCTGCGGCGCTCCGGATCCACCCAGTATTTCACGTTTCTCAATTCAAACCTTTCACCACCTCACCCATGATTCCACCCACCCCCCCAGCTCCTCCTCCCCGGATCATCGATGGAGCGGTCTTGGATTCCGGCCTGGTTCATTCTCGATCCCGAGCTGATTCAAGACTACCGTCGCCGGGTATCCTCCACCCCAGGACTGTCAGGAGCCGGTCCTGGACAGGGGGGTACTGTCATGCACACCCAATCCGCAACCTGACACTTTGTGAGGAGCTTGACTTAGAAGCCCTTGGCCTCTGAGTTGAGCTGCGGTGAATTTGCACCATTCCCTTGCTCTTTCGTTCAGGCAACATTGTCATATGACATACAGTGGCTTGCAAAAGTATTCGGGCCCCTTGAAATTTTCCACATTTTGTCACATTACAGCCACAAACATGAATCAATTTTATGGGAATTTCACGTGAAAGACCAATACAAAGTGGTTTACACGTGAGAAGTGGAACGAAAATCATACATGATTCCAAAAAATTTTTACAAATAAATAACTGAAAAGTGGGGTGTGTGTAATTATTCAGCCCCCTGAGTCAATACTTTGTAGAACCACCTTTTGCTGCAATTACAGCTGCCAGTCTTTTAGGGTATGTCTCTACCAGCTTTGCACATCTAGAGACTGAAATCCTTGCCCATTCTTCTTTGCAAAACAGCTCCAGCTCAGTCAGATTATATGGACAGCGTTTGTGAACAGCAGTTTTCAGATCTTTCCACAGATTCTCGATTGGATTTAGATCTGGACTTTGACTGGGCCATTCTACCACATGGATATGTTTTGTTTTAAACCATTCCATTGTTGCCCTGGCTTTATGTTTAGAGTCGTTGTCCTGCTGGAAGGTGATCCTCCGCCCCAGTCTCATGTCTTTTGCAGACTCCAAGAGGTTTTCTTCCAAGATTGCCCTGTATTTGGCTCCATCCATCTTCCCATCAACTCTGACCAGCTTCCCTGTCCCTGCTGAAGAGAAGGACCCCCAGAGCATGATGCTGCCACCATCATATTTGACAATGGGGATGGTGTGTTCAGAGTGAGTGCTGTGTTAGTTTTCCGCCACACATAGCATTTTGCATTTTGGCCAAAAAGTTCCATTTTGGTCTCATCTGACCAGAGCACCTTCTTTCCACATGTTTGTTATCCCCCCCCACATGGCTTGTGGCAAACTGCAAACGGGACTTCTTATGGTTTTCTGTTAACAATGGCTTTCTTCTTGCCACTCTTCCATAAAGGCCAACTTTGTGCAGTGCACGACTAATAGTTGTCCTATGGACAGATTCCCCCGCCTGAGCTGTAGATCTCTGCAGCTCGTCCAGAGTCACCATGGGCCTCTTGACTGCATTTCTGATCAGCGCTCTCCCTGTTTGGCCTGTGAGTTTAGGTGGTCGGCCTTGTCTTGGTAGGTTTACAGTTGTGCCATACTCCTTCCATTTCTGAATGATCGCTTGAACAGTGCTCCGTGGGATTTCTCAATAACTTTATCCCTAACCTGTCTGGTGTGTGTCTGTCTTTGGACTTCATGGTGTTGTTGCTCCCAATATTCTCTTAGACAACCTCTGAGACCATCACAGAGCAGATGTATTTGTACTGACACTAGATTACACAAAGGTGCATTCTATTTAGTCATTAGCACTGAGGCAATGTCTTTGGGCAACTGACTGCACTCAGACCAAAGGGAGCTGAATAATTACGCACACCCCACTTTGCAGTTATTTATTTGTAAGAAATGTTTGGAATCATGTATGATTTTCGTTCCACTTCTCAAGTGTACACCACTTTGTATTGGTCTTTCATGTGGAATTCCAATGAAATTGATTCATGTTTGTGGCTATAATGTGACAAAATGTGGAAAAGTTCAAGGGGGCCGAATACTTTTGTAAGCCACTGTATAACTATAACAGTGAAAAACCTGAAGTTACATACATGGACAAGCCATGAAAAATACTTAAATTCAAAAATGATGTGCATGTAATTAAGGATGTGTAAGTAATGGTGGCTGATGGGAGCTGTAATCCATGGCACTGCCCTGACACATAGTCATAAAAGCTTAACATAACTATAGCAATATCCTACCAGATGTAAAATGTAAAACAGTGTGTGCCAATACTGAAAAATTGATCTTCACTGATCACTGGCATTCATGATTGTCACAGATGTACTAACCTGAGGGACCAGAAGACGTAGCTTTAGCGGTTAGCCCAATGTAGCGTGGATGGTGAACCCAAACGTGGCGAGAAGCAAGTAGGTAGGATATCCCCGCGATTTAGTTTAAGGACTCTCACAAAGGGTGAGCAAGGGAAAAACACAAATTTAACCCGCGTCATGTAAATGCACACACAATAGCAGAAAGCAATAACCCAGAATTGGTGAGTACTCATGGTTTGGTTTGTCACAGCACGAACCGACATGGGCCGAACTCAATGACTGAGCTATGGTTTATTTACTCCTTTTATACTTCCTGATTCACGACCGCTCTACTTCCGGGTCCTAGTGCCGGTCGTGGATTGAGTGTGCATGACAACGATCGGGAATCTGATCATCATGCAGCGGTGGACAAATTACTACTGTAGCCTGGGCACCTGGGACAAGCAGATTTTGTGTCCAAGCTATTTTTTTTGTTTTAGTTTTTTAGTTACCTAGCAAACAAGTAGACAAAAAGGGATCCATATTGAAGAGACATGTATGTATATGTATGAATATATGTAACATGCTTCACCACCTTTTAATTCCTTATACTTATAACCTTAAGTAACAGCCAGTGGTGATATTCTGTTGTTGTAGAATTCTTTAACAACAACTAAGCATTATAAATATATTTCTTTACTGACGCCAGTCACAGTTAAACATGAATACAATATAAAATATACTAACAAAAGAAACGCATTAATGCCTCTTTATATGTAAACACTTCCAGTTTCTGAAATAAAATTTATTTTCCAAATCCAATTCTAGTCTTTGCCCTCTGTAATAATAGTCTTGAAAAGATGCATTTTTAAAAACCAATTATTTGACTCTACTAAATTGCTAATCAAAGCTCTCTCAAATAAAACAAAAGCAAAAGACTTTAATGAAAAAGTCACATAGATAACCTTCTATGTATAAGCAAGAAGTGAACTTTTAAAACTATCTGTATGGAAATTGGATTAATGATATTTATATTGGTGACACGGATAAGAGGCCCAGGAGTGTCAATGCTAGCAAGACAGAAATAATGTTAAAATAATAGAACAATGATATAACAAAGGTAGAGCTTGGAATTAAGGAGCTAAAAACAACAGCAAACTAAACTATCCAATAATTTGAGGCTACAAATAAATTTATGCAATTAGGCTGCCACACAAGATAAACCTTCAGAGAAGTGAAGCATATGGATTAGCATAGCATTGAGTTAAGTATGAAAGACACAGACTAGACAAGACAAAGCAAGACACTAGTCATTGCAAGACTACACAAGATTAGGCAACATAATAAACAGAGACACGGCCAGATACCCAACATAAATAAAGACACGGGAAGAGGTGTAAACAAAAGATCATAGGAAGAAGTGAGGTTTGCAAAGAGCTAGTTAAGTCAAGAGGTTAATAAACACTTTATTTCATTTGCTTTGAATGTACACGTGTGCTAGTGTAGGTGGAGCTCTGGGTTCATGATATGGGCGATAAGTAGCAAAAAATCTATTTTGTTGTTTGTAACCTGTCATATCAAGTCACACAGGCTAGTTTTGTGCTATGGCCAATAGAATGCAGTTGGTGAAATTTATAAAATTTTCAATTTTGGGAAAAATCGTATTTTCCCGATACTTTAACAGAATTAAGAAAGTTACCCCTAAATATTGCTTTAAAGCCCTTTAATGAACACTATCCAAATTGGTTACTCCATTTGTAATAGAAAATAGGAAATCCAGGTACAACTAATGGAGACCTAGTGAGGGTTAGAACAGTCAAAATGAGGCTCACAATTCCCTCTTTGTTATGTCACAGAATCCTCATTTAAATATTCTAAAAACTAGGATTGGGACAGATTCTTCTGTAAACAAACTCACACCAGCCATACTGTATCTCAGCAACTGTACATGATACAGTTAAAAACTTGGTAGCACAATGAAGCTTATTGAACAATGAATCTCAAAATAAACCTAACCCAAATCACCCAAAATGTGACCTAACCTTGATTTAGTGTGAGGGATTACATTTGACCAAAAAAGAAAAATAATAGTATTTAATTTATGAAATGTGATAGACAGCAATCAGCTTGGTTTACTTTGTTATTTCCCTCATAATTTAACTAGCACAGACTATTAGCATTGTGTTTTCTCCTTCTATAATCATATCCTTAGAAGATCCAAAATATCATGTCATGTAGGAAGATAGCTAGCTAGATAGTTGACCTTGCATAACCACGCAAAACTATTGAGCTTTCCTACTTCGTTTTTTATTTTATTTTATTATGAACAAAACTTTTCCATTTTTTCCAAGCAACTTTTTTAGGAAACCTACATCATTAGGACATCAATTTATTATTATTATTATTATTATTATTATTATTATCAGTGGTGTGTGTGATAACACAGAAGTAGAATAACAGAATAATTAATCAATTTTGACGAGTAACTATAATAAATATAACATATTTAATCAAAACATACAGAAAGCTTGATTTGTCATGCACTTTAAGACAAAACTCCATTTAAGTATCCTTTATGAAAAGAAAAATGAAAGATGAAAAACAAGCACACAGACTGTTTTAAAAGTAGTGATGAAGGACAAAACACAAAGGAGGAAGTGAGCTTTCTGTGTTTATGTTGGAAGGATGAACTGGTTCAACCGGTATGTCCTCAATGCAAGTTAGTGTTTGCACATAAACTGTATTTTGTGCGTGTGTGTGCATGTGTGTGTCTTTGACTCTATAACAAGCCTTTATTTTTAAGTTTCAATATTCACTCTAGTATGATTGTGTGTATGTTCAATCATTATGTCCCTCTGACTTGAATGCACATGTTGCACATGTTTATTGTTATCATTAGGTCAGACATATATACATGTGTGTATGAATCAGTGTTCAATAATTTAATGCCCACCTGCGGGAGTTGTGTAAACTCAAATATGTATGCGCAAAAGACTCCACAGCTCCTTACATGAGACGAACTCTATAGGAGTATACAGAGGACTTGCACAAACAGGCTTCAATTTTGTTTCTCCTTCACGCCAAAAGGTGGAGAGAAAGACTACAGAAAGAGAATGTTCTCTTCCCTCACCCCCTTTCTCAGTTTCTCTCTCCTCCTCCCACCCTAGCTGCAATATTTCACTGCACCCGCTGCTACTCTTCCAGGCCATTAGGGGCATGCTATACTGACACTTCATAGTCCAGCCGATATAAATAGATTTGCTTGTACTCTCTCATGCATTTTCCTTTTCTACCCCCTACAGATTGCTTGTCAGAACATTACGGCGTCGGAATCACAAGCACGGCTCAAGAATATATGATGTTCCGCCTCATATTCTTCTTTCTTCTTTCTCTCAGCTAGCCCCAGTGAGGCTGGGAAATAGATACGGGACAACATTTTGGGCATGAAATCATTTTTAAATGATTCTGGGTCACAGTCTGTGAGCCAAACATTATAGTGCAGGATATTCCATCGTCCCGTTGGTTGTGTGTCTATGGTCGAAAAGATCTCGGGGAGGGGAACAAACTTGAGGAGCAAAAAGGGCAAGCTAGCAGCATCTAGTGAGAGAACCAGACAAAAGCAGACGCTGCAAAATGCCTTTCTGCTTGTGTGCTTGAGCGCGCGCACACACACATACACACGCGCGCGCACGCACACACAGCCCTCCCTCTCCCTCCTCCATTTCTTTGCTCGGGTTCTTTGCTCTGACTAATGCACAGAGCTACAGAGGAGTTGGGAAACTTTTTTCGTCTTTGCCTTTGTCCCTTGTTCCCTCTTTCACACGACATAAATGCTTAGTTTGACGCTCAGTTCCTCACACCCTGTTAGCGAGAAATGAAATAAAATCTGGTACAGTTTAGCCACTTGTCAGTACAACATAAATGGTGATTTTTATGTGTAGACTTTTTTTTAATGGTTCTTCGAGGGTTCCTCAATGGTTCAGGCCATAATTCAGTTCTCCTGAGCCAAAATATTCAAGTGTATCCCATATACTTTGTATATATATATATATATATATATATATATATATATATATACACTGTATATATCCTGTATATATAATGTCTATAATCAACTTGAATCGTGACAAACCTTCTGTTAGTTAAAAAATCACTGCTTTCTTTTTCAAGCTCTCTCACCGTCTCTCGACAACAGAGAAGTAGATAGTCAGTGTGATACTGTCTTTCTCGGTAACCTCTCGGCTGTTCTCAACAGCTCACTCGCAGCCTAAACACGATTATTCATCACACTCGTTTTACCTCCATTTGTGTGACTTCAGTGCTAATTAAATTAGCTGAATAATTGAACGACTTCTTGTTTGCTATTAAACTTTTTTTTCTTATTGAACATCTGTTTCCTTGGGCATCAAACCTCCCAAAAACACAGGACAGTTTTTCCATCTTCAGTGATACTATACTTATTAACAAGTATTAACTTTAAGTTTTCTGTTCATCTTTTAGACCAGGCTATTACAATTGTCTAAGAACAGCTAGTAGATAAAATGTGTGGATATTGTATGGAGAACATTAACCTGTTGTCAGAAGCAGAACCACTTGATGCATGCCTATTCATAGTTTTCATAGTAATTTAATTAATTAAATAGAAATTTGGAACATAGTGATTAAAGTTTGTATTGGAAGTTGGATCTAGTTAAATCCACTCTTTAATATTCAGAATGTACTTCTCTCAACTTTAAGATGCTTTGGATAAAACTATTTGCCAAATAAATCATATGTAATGTAAAGTATTATAGGTATTATACAGTATATAAAAAAACAGGTGAAATTCTGATACATTCCTATATATATATATATATATATATATATATATATATATATATATGAATACTTACAGCTTGTGTTATTCATTCATTCATTCGCTATCTATACCAACTCCAAGGGTTGTAGGGTTGCAGTGGGCTTAGATTTTATCCCAGGGAACTTAGGGCATAAGGTAGGGTACACCTCCTGGACTTTAGGAGGAAACTGGAGTACCCAGGAAGCACACGGGACCAGTGGCAATATTCGAACCACCAACCCTGGAGGGAACAGTGCTAACCACTAAACTACGGTGCAGCCCCTGCTGTGTTCATTGTTAAAATATTAACCATTTCTGACTGCACTGCTGCAAAAGGGAATGTTCATATGTCTGCTCCCAAAACTGTGTTGATGCCAACGACAACTGAAGCTGCACATGTTTCAACCTCATAGAATAAGAAATATAGAACATTCATATTTAATATATGAGTAGTTAATGCCCCTAACTGACTGATTATGGCACAGGTTCACAGCGCTGGTCCTGAAGTGCCACATGTCCAGTACATTTTAGCGTTCCCCTGCACCAACACACCCACTTTAACTTAGGAAGAGCTGTGGTTGGAGCAGATGTGTCAGGAGCAGGGAAGCACTATAGTGTGAAGGAAACGGGTGCTTTAGGACAAGGGTTAAGAACATGAAGTATTCGGTTATTATTTCAACTCAGATCATACTGTCCAGCATAAAGTAAATGTGTCAAATCAGAAGCACCATGAAACGTACTTCTTTCACAAAGTCCTAAAAACAAATCTGTGGTGTTTTGGTGTAAACCCAGTTATTGAGACTACTGAGTCACCGATGTGTAGCATATTGTGAAATAGTGATAGAAAAGCGTCTAGAAATAGAAGGGCTCAACTGTTCGAACTGGTAACTACAGTATTAGACGCGGATCTCATATGAAAGTTTTGGCACTTGTGCAGTCTGTCCGCACACGAAGTACAGGTCTGTACTTCATCACTCGCAGGAACCAATAAACCAGTTTTTTTGTTTTAGCAATATGAAACAAAATGGCAGTTAGTAATTGCAAATATAAAGATTGTATTATTCAGAGAAGCTGTGGGGGGAAAGTGGGGAGAGAGAGAGAGAGAGAGAGAGAGAGAGATTTAACTGGCTCAAGAGACTGGAAAGGATTAAAAACTAGCCTGGAGTTGAATTCATTTACAAAGAGTTAGACAGATGATTCCATCTTTAGCATGAGTTTTAAACGATTTCCGTCTACTGGCTAACTAGCTACTTTGTTTGTTAGCAGTAAACCCAAGTTAGTATGAAAAGTAATTAAAACAGCCTGAGAGTTGATATGAGCTTCTCCTCCTACATTGAACAGTCTTGTCGCTCCATTCCTTAAAAAATCTTCTTCAGTCAGTAACACATTGCTGTGTTTGCACTTACATCTGGATTAACTGTTTTTGTATTAAATCTTAGATATCGAATGATTTTTAGATGTATTGTTTACGTGTAATCGAGATTCAAAATGGTGATGAAACAAGAATCTTCAAAGATTCTTTATATGGTTCAAACAGATCCTCGGTAAATGACTTAATGCAAATGCTTGTGCACAGTGCCTTAATATAAATTTTAAGAAGTGAGATGGAAATACACCCCCAAGATCCATGGCATGGCGCCGTGCTCATACATTCGCACACAGGGGAAATTTAGCATAGCAAGTCCCCCTACTCATGTGTTTTTGAGAAATGGGAGCAAATCAGAGATGTAGCAAAGAATTTAGAATTCGATTGAAAGAAATAAATTGCACACAAGTGTGATTAGCCAAGTTTACTAACTTTAGTTAACATTAGTCTAGCTATTATTATGTCTCATCAAAACTTAATCTGATCCAGATAAAGTTTGCAGTAAATAAATCACACTTTTCACTCAGAAAAATCACTCATGACCTACACCACCTTAGTATGGTGGATGTACTGTAATGATATCTATTAGACATTAGACAACAATTACTTAGCACACATATACCTTAAATACACATAATGAAGTTTAGTGTTACACAGTGGCATTTCTACATGATGCATAATCTCTTGGACTGTCTGACAACTAAACCCAGAGTCCACTGTGACCAGACTGAACCTCCTCGGTGAGCTGAGTGTGTTTGTCAGATAGGGTGAATGAGTTCACTGAGACCTGTGTCTAGCAGCTACATGCAGTACATTCTAGGGAAGCACAATGATGGCAACTCTCAAACACACAGAGACGAACGTACAAAGCTACACAAGCTTAATGTTTTTGTCAGCAGTTGGATGGAATGCTTGTACATTTTATATACTTTAGCAAATCAAGTTCTATAGGTCATGATTGTGATATTTTAGGAAATAGTTTTAATATTCTAATGTTTGCATAAGGTGATGAAAGCTAGCTCTTTTCATCCAGCTACATTTAAAGGTAAGGACCGTTCAAGTCAACCTGGGATTTTTGATCGTACAGAATAACAGTACACAGTTACAGTATGAGAATAAAAACTACGATTAATTCTCTATATAAACCCCTACGCTAATGCACTTATCCCAGCATTTCACTAGTGCTTTCATCAAGTTTTCAAAAAGTGCTTTCAAAAAGTAGAAATAAAATGTAGAAAGACTTCTTAGTACCTTGGAGCCATGATCTGACTATTTGCATGACGTATGAAATGCTGGCCTACCAGGAACTCCTTTAATGGCCCAACCATGTGTGTACAGTTCTCACAGACATATGTGACTCTTCCATAAGTCGATGAAGATCAGGCATTCCGCTCTTTAGATTTTCAAGGGAACAAATCCTTTTAATGCTGTCACTATTTAAATGTTTTACTGTGGCTGCAAGTCTTATTAGTGTTCACCTGAGAAAATTCATCAGAAATCCTGGTTTGACATGAACGACCTTCATACATAAACATGTGCATTTCTATAAGCATGTACATATACGTATAAACCAGTATACATGGTTTTATTTATTCATCTATTTTCTATAGGGAGTGTATAAAGCTGATTATTTCTAACATGCTGGAAAACCTGAACCGGTACACCATTTTTTAAAGATCAGCAGCTAGACATCAACACAGCTTTATCCATAATCATTAGCTAAGTCAGTCAAAACATTCAAGCTTTAAAGCTTGTTCTGCAAACTGGTTTAGAATTTAAATTCTATTCTGTATCGAAATAGACACTGGAAAGACACTAATTTACTGTATTACTTAAGGGAAGTTAAGGTAAAGAGCAAAGCCAACTAGATTCATTAATTCATTTTCTATACCGCTTAATCCTGTGTTCAGGGCCGCGGGGGACCTGGAGCCTATCCCAGGAGACTTCGGGTACTAGGCAGGGTACACCCTGGACAGGGTGCCAATCCATCGCAGGGCACACACACACATACAGTACACACACTCACACACCCAATCACACACTACGGGCAATTTAGGAAGGTCAATTAGCCTAACCTGCATATCTTTGGACTGTGGGAGGAAACCGGAGTACCCGGAGGAAACCCACCAAGCACGGGGAGAACATGCAAACTCCATGCACACAGAGACTGGAATCGAGCCTGGCCGGGGAATCGAACCCAGACCCTGGAGGTGCAAGGCGACAGTGATAACCACTACATCACCGCGCCGCGCCAACTAGATTGCCCTCACTTATTCATATTCATACACATTTCTAAAGAGATTATGATAAGCTACGGTTAATCAACATGGTGCTTATGGTCATGAATTGACCAGGCTCTTAAATTGTATTATAAACCATAATGAACATTAAAACTAATCAAAAAATCAACTTTTATTCAAGTTTTATTTTTTCTATTGCTAGTAGGATAAATTGGCAAAATCAGTAAATGTACAGCTATCAGCATAGCAGCTGGCTTAGTAACATGCGCTGCTTAGCAACCATCATTACCTACAGTATGTGCTAAGTGCAATCCTACTGTAGATGGTAAATCTGCTAAATTCTATACAAATAAACCTCATTTAAGACCTGGTGCTGGGAAATCATGTTGCAGCTCCAGATATCTGCCAAATCCACTCTAGTGTAACATCAGTATCTTTATTCCTGTTTTAGCTTTAATCATGTTTGGCTTCATTGGAATGGACATTTCTGGTTGAATTTGCAGGACCCTCTTCACAACATTTATTTATTTATTCATTTTTTACATACAACATGACATGGACCTGCAGTCAAGTGAACACGAGTCTTTGCTTTCGTCACACTCAGTTACACCCAACCACTCCGTACACACTCTGCAGCCTCATATGATGGACACCTGCCACACTTGAGCACCCCCTTGCGTGAATGTAAAACCTTTCCCCCCGCCTGGCACTGCTGCAGCAGCGCTCATCACGTCAGGTCCTCTTTGTGGACGGCACCAGATCCCTGTCTCCTGGGAGACACAACCAAAGGGATCGATATGTGTCATCATTTTTTTTCCACTGTGGCCAATCGCCAGGGAAACAAAACAGCCAGAGCAGCTAGTACGTATAGCTCTTTGTGATTGGTAAACCCTTTCTCATCAATGAAGATCTTTTTTTTTTCCTCCAGTCACGTGACGACAGGTTGCCGATTGGACTTGACTAATGCGTCAGTTATTAAAGATTTTGGAAAGACACTGGGCTGTGAAGGAGGGTTTACTGGAACTTATTGTTTTTGCTTTCAGTAGGGAAATGGACAACGAACCTGTAGTGATATTAACACTTAACAGGAACAGAGGTGAATTTTTCAGGCTGGTTATCAGAAGAGAGAGTTGATGATTAAGCATTGTGTTGCGCTCGGTTAAAGATTAAGTGGACTTGGTAAGAATTTAACCCCCTCAAGCCTTGTTTTCAAGTAAAGTCAGGAATTGAAGTCCCAATAAGGGACTGAAACCCATTTTTTTCTAAAACCAAAGATAAAGCAGTATTCATTAAATGTTCTGTAATTAGTTCACATTAGGAGCTCATTTTTATGAAAACAACTACAAGGTATAATTTTAATTAGGCTCAGTGGTCGGGTGATAAAATGTGTTGTTTAAACAAGTAAATCTGTAACTTTTTGTTTTGGGCAGTTGTCTGATCTGAGATCAGATTTTTCCTTTAAATGGTAAGAAAAGGTTTTTTCTTCAGTGTATAGATACTGTACACTGCTACTGTACAATACTGGTGCAAGACAAGTTTGTAAAACTTAGCCTAAACCCTAATTTTAAATGTGCTGCAGTGGTACCGGATTTCTTTTGGTCCTGATTTCATTTTGCTTCATTCTGTTTCACAACCCCAAAAAAAACTGGTTTGGGTGAATCAGCAACTGCCATTCTCGGAAGTAGTGTTCAAGCAATTTGGCCTAACCGCATTCCAGTGGTGCAGTGTTTCACAACAGAGCCAGAAAAACCAGCACTGGATGAACAAGTCCGGCTCGCAACAGATACGCAAAGCAAACAGACTACACACCACAAGCATTTGTACATTTGTCTGTGTTGACATTTCAAGAAACTTATCAAGTTCTGTAGTGTACAAAAACATTTACTCAATACATGAATACTAGGGAAAAAACTAAAATGCTTACTTTATCCTTATTAACTAGATAAGAGTGGATTAACTAGATGAGCGTTATATTTTATAATATGATCTATAGTATGTAAAATTCATGCAATTATAACCATAAAATGTAATTTTGTAATTTAATTAGATTACATTCTGTGAGTAAGGAAGTGCCATAGAGTTTTTCAGGTAAGTTGTTAAGAGTATTGCTTAGCATTTTTTATTAACAAACAAAACATGTAATATACAGTAATGGGCTTCTTAAAAATCTCTTTAAATAATTTTGTAGCCTTATTAGACATAACCTCCTGTATATTGGTCTAATAAGTATTTATACTTACCAAATTGATAATTATTATTTGTTTGATCTCTATTGGAATTTAATGAGCTTTATATCATTAGTTTTAAATAAACAGATTTTTTTTCTGTAATGTTGCACATTATGAATAATTAAATAGGAAAATGAATGTGCATAAGAGATATTATCAGTTTATTTGAGCAATTGAAATAAACTATTCCTAAATTGTTTGTTTAAACATCAATGGAAGTCAATAGAAACTAGTCGCTGATGATTATGTTTAGCATGTTCTCCATATGCTTTGTGTGTTTCCTCAGGGTCCTCTGGTTTTCTCACATAGTCCAAAGTCTGTGGTATAGGATGAATGGAATTTCAAAATCGCCTGTGTGAGTGGGTGTGTGAGTGTACACACGTTTGTGTCTTGGTGATGGGTTGGAACTCCATCCAGGGTGTACCCTAAGTTTTAATAGACTCGAGATTCACCATGACCATGATAGATATGATTAATTGTACAACTGATTAATATGCATATTTCATATCTCTTGTGTACAGTATATAGTATATAGCACAATGAATATACAAAGAGGCATGTACACAAATGCACTTTATTTATTCTACATAAGGTAAGGTATGATCAATCTAATTGTTACTGCAAAGGTTCTATGCAATAAGGGTGTGTTCATCTAGCATAAAGGTCAATATTAGGTTATTAGCCATGCATTACTATAAAACAGCAAATAAATATCACATCAGTTTCATACAGGTAAGACTGCATAAGATGAAAGTTGAACGGAAATTAGTCCAGATGTTATTGCATTCAATAGTGCATCACCGTATGGCACATTATCCTAAACTGTGCTGTTTCTCACACTCTAACCTTCATGTGTCATTGAGAATTACTGTGTGCTAAAGTGCTCCTTTAAAAGTAACACATAAACCAGTTGCATCTGCAACAGCTGTGTGTTCTTAACAACATGTTTCTTTGCACGCATCAATGCTGCGTTCATCAGCACTCTCTCTTGCTCTCGCACACAGTCACACACAACACACGCACACACACGCGCACACACACACACACACACACACACACACTCCAGAACTGAACGCGCCTCATCCAGTGTAGCCAATCAGCAGCACGTTGCCTAGGAGACAACCTCTACCCTTGGGAGGCTTTTCATAGATTTCTCTCTTTCGTGATGTTCCCTCTCGTTCCTGGAATACAGCACAGGAAAAAGTGAAAGCAGTATAGAGAGAGATGGAAATACACTTACAGAGTGAAAAGGGACTAAATGTAACATGTTTAATGCTTCTGTATGAAGGTATAAAACTGTGAAAGCTGTTTTACTTGCAGATGTATAGGACAGGAGCTGAATATGGTTTGGGAAGCTGTGGAAAAAATGAAAGACTGAATTTATATACAAACCTTCGTTTTAAAATAATTTAAAAAATCTATTATTTAAAACAATAAAGAGCAGTTTGAAATAAGTCAAAGTGGCTATTATTTTAATTTCAACTATATACTGTACAGTATACATCTAGTGTAAAAATTATATTAAAACCTAAACTATAAAAGGTGGCACAGTGGCATAGTGTTTAGCACAGTGGCCTTGCACCTCCAGGTTCGAAAACATGCAGTTTAGGTTAATTGCCATTCCTAAATTGCCTGTAGTGTGTGTGTGTGTGTGTGTGTGTGTGTGTGTGTGTGTGTGTGTGTGTGTGTGTGTGTGTGTCCTGTGATGGATTGGCCAGGGTGTATCCTGCCTCATATCCTAAGTCTCCTGGGATGGTCTCCAGGCACCCCATGACACTGTATACAGGATAAAGCAGAATATAATATGAATAAATGAATGAACTAACTACAAGTGCATGTGTGTCCCAACAAGTATAAGACATTACAAAAGACAATGTGCAAGACACACAATTGAAACTGTGCAGCACTAGTACAAATCTCTAATGTGAGTAAAGTATAACTCAAGTGTAACTGCCTAAACTTAGGGAACTTAGAGCACAAGCTGGGGTACTGACCCATTACAGGGCACAAGCACAAGGCACACATGCCCAATCATACTCTACCTACACAATTCCAAAACAACAATACTCCTGCACCAGATTTCTGTGAACTGTAGAAGGAAACTGGAGTTCCTTGGGGAAACCCTGGAGGTGAGTTTTGAACCCTCAACCCTGGAGGTGCAAGATGACAGCACTAACCACTAAGCCACTGTTCCTCTGTTTTATTTAGAATTAAAATATATGCATCTTTATATTAAGGTTAATAAACATGAACAAAATATGAACCTCAACATTGCTACACTAAATAAACAAAGTAATTGAAGAAGACACTGCACCTGCATTTACCAGTATTCATAATAATACAGTACCATTTCATCCTGTGGCACACTATAAAATGACCCTTAAATACGTTTGCTCTTGTTACCTGGCAAATTTACAATATATACACCCAAAGACCAGAGTTCAGTAATATAGCAATATTTAGTAGCATGATAGAATTGTCAGATGTCAGAAGCAGTTTGTGACCACAGATTTTGGTAAGGAAGAACAACATTGATAGTGACATTGAACGACATTGATGGAGCCTCAAAGTAAATTAGGTTGAGGGGTGAAAATGATTTATGCTATAGGCTACTTCCTGGTGTTTTTTTTAAGGAACACTGCAAAAGTCTAAAATAAAATCTTCACTGGGAAAGGGAGACACCATTGTCACTTTGTTGCACATGCACCATGTCAGTGGCGGCTGCTAGCTTTTGAAACAGGGGAAGCTACTGTAGCTGGCTAGTTTCCCCTTCCACGAGCTATTTTAATTATATGAACGAACTGTACAATTCTGAATCAAGGAGCAAAGTCAAGAACACTATAAAATGTTTTTTTTTTATTTAAAGAATGATTTGTACAAACAAAAATGGTTTATATCACCAGCAAACAATACAGAGTGCAGCAGTTCATCGTACCACTTCACCTGCGAATCCGCATGGGACTGAACTCGAATCTTTGTAGTGCTGATGTATACTTAAGACATGCTGTCAATCAAAAAAGTGGTTCCGCCCGTTAAACAGCTCCTCCAATCATCATGCAGCAGCCTGGCCCGCCCACTGCTCCATTCACTCCCAGAGAAGCTGAGCTTCCCTGGAAGTGACGATTTTGGTGCATTTATCCAATTACCGTCCAGCTTTTCTGCAGTGAAAAAAGCTCCTCTGTGCTTCGCCTTAGAGGAATAAGGCGTATATATAAGGAATAATATATACGAGCTAAATGCATATATGAGCATTTATTTTCTGACATAGTAAAGGAAGCGGAGCTTCCCTTGTAGTCTTGCCATCCATTGCACCATGTCTACTCCATATTGCCCAAAGTTGAGCCACCCCTCATTTCTTTATATTAAATGAAATTAAATTATGTAGATTTAGTTCAATAAATGGGACAAAACATTTACTACAACAGATTGCAAAATGCAATCCAATGTAGTCCAATACCTTAACTGATGAACTACTTGTGAACCAACCTTGATGGTTTTGGCCTATTTATACAATCCCAAGCTGCCATCCCTATTAACAGTTCTATCCATTTTCCTCATCTCTATTAGTGTATCTATCTATCTATCTATCTATCTATCTATCTATCTATCTATCTATCTATCTATCTATCTATCTATCTATCTATCACTTCAATATTTACAGTTGTCTTAAAAAGAAAACACTTCAAAATGAATACAAATATATGTATAAATTATTGTAATAACTTCACCTCCACCTATACTCCATATAACATATTTTAAATACCTTAAACTTCCTTTTCGCTCAGTGACAATGTCATTATGTTAATGTGCATGACCATTGGCTGTACTTTTTCACAAATTAGATTTTCAGTGACCTAAAAGACACTGCCAAGGTATTTGAAGAGGAACGAGGCATTGCTGTGTGTAATGAAATGGCCTGCCCAATCACCCAACCATAACTTGGTCATGGTGCTCTGGGAGTCCAAAAGATCCAAGAGGGACGTGTTAAACCAGGTCCACAAACCTCTGGCACATCCAGCAATGACTGCTGGAAGGTTTGTATATAGCACAGGCTTGTTTAATAGACTACCAATTATTCAGTGTACAGTACACATGTCTAATTTTAAGTAAGTGTGATGGTAGCTTTACAGTCAGTGTGCCCAAACACAACATCTCTCCGTATTCAGGCAGCGAAGCTTTCCTGAAAGGACAACACACCTTCAGCTCCTCCCATGTTTTCAACAGCTAGGCAGCATGCACTTGTGGCGTGGGGCTGCAAGATTCAGCACGTCTGGATAGAGAGCATGGTAGAGCATGTTGTTGCTACTTCCCAGGGCGAACTGTAAGTTTGTGGCCCAGTGGCAAGTCCCTCACATCAAAACACAGAAAGCCAGTAAAGAGAACTACTGCCTGAAACAAATGGGTAAGAGAAAAAGCTCTGAGCTATATCACATTCATTTACTAAATAGTGGATTGAACTGTTATCTGCTGTCTCAGTCTTCCTGTACCCCAGGACAAAAGGGGAGCAACCTTGATGAAACATGAGGAGATACCTCACTCCTGTGCAGCATCAGGAAGTAACTGAAGCTGAGCCACAAATTCCACAACGTGGTCTCCACAGAACCAGGGTCACATGGACCACACATCTGGTCAGGCACAACATTAAAACACCATCCAAAGTGATCATCCAACAAACATCTTATAGACCCCTGAAGGCCACTGCCATGCCATTAAAGCTGAGATTGCCTAAATGCCTTGAGTTGGCATCATAGAGACCCTCTGGTAATAGGTTTTTTCATACTCCATAAAATGTTTGACATACACTGCCTGAACAAAATGTATCCATATCAGGAAGGCTAAATGTGGCTTAGAAAGTAAAGAAATTGTGATGAATGCTTGAAGATGATAGACATATGCTCTATGTCATTTGAATCAGTTTTGTTGAATTCAACAATTAGAGTATTATCTTAAAAAGTACAATATATGTCAATTTGTGTAGAAATGACTGTTAAATGAGCATTATCGGCTACTTTAAGAGTTAAGTGTACCAAATATTATGTTACAGGAAACTATGTGATTATGTGACTATGGGATTTCTCTGTGAGAAACCAGTAGGTGGTAAGCTCAAATCCCAGTATCACACCAGTATCACTGGTTTTAAACTAGCTGTATTGTATTTTGAATCATTTGCATTGCTGATCGGGAGTTTTTGCCTATAATACACGTATTAAGTCTGTTGTCTTGGACAGGGCACAGAAAAAGTCCATGTATAGTATAAAAATGCATTATATAAACAGTTTACCTGAACTGTATTACTTGAGGATAACATTTAATGGTTTATTTACATTAATTGAAAGCATTGCCATGTTTTTCCATGTAACTTTTAAGAAAGTGTATTCTAAAATGTCATTATTAAATATAAAATCCATATCATATTTAGATATAATATGCAGGCTAGTTCAGTTTGCTGGAGGAAAGAAGGAGTTTCTAATGTTCAGCTTAATGTAAGCATTGATACTGAAAGGAAAGTGTACAGTAGGCTGTTTATATGCATTTTCCTAACCCTAACCCAATTTTTGCCATGTCAGGCAATGCAATATTTACTAGCAGTTTTAAAAACAACTTTCGGTGACAGTATCTATTCTACAACAGATTGTATTCTAACAGATTGATACCTCAATGTACAATATATTATGTGGGTACCATGCATTATTTTGGTGCTTAACTTGTTTTTAATTATCTTTGTTTCATACGCCTGCATAAGTTATAGCTCAAATGAATGCGTGTAACCAGCATTAATAACCCTTAGCATTAGCACAAACTCTGACTCTTGTATTTAACTATGACTCAGTTTCTCTGTGTCAGTCTGGGTGCCTTAGTGTTTAGTTGTGGTTAGTAGCTCCTCCACCAATTATATATGTTTCTTGTCAGCTGGTTGTCTGGCAGCACTTCAGCTTTGTGTCAAAAGCTTAAAAATGTAACTGAAATCTGTTTCCATATTAAGTCGCTTTAGATAAAAGAGTCCACCGAAGGAATACACATAAATGCTACAGAGTGAATGTTGGTCTGCTGCTTGGCTGAATACATTGCAAACAAAGTGAAGAACTTTACCTATGAAGCTGCTAAATCAAGGCCATCTCATTTTCTTTAATATAAGCAGAGTAGTAAAGAGCAACTTTACTAGTACTAGCAAAGTAACAAGAGCTTACTTGTTAACCCTTTTAAAAAGTCATGCTTTCATGAATCTCAGCTTGTGCGTATTTGCGTGTTTTTGTAAAGCTATTTAGTCTATATGAAGGGATTCAACCAGTTGTACATTAGAGGATATTCAATTATACAATAAATACAGAAAAAGGGGGGGAAAAAAAGATGACTTGAATGTTTTTCTTGGGCATGTTTGTGTTATTGGTCGGCACGGTGGTGTAGTAGTTAGCACTGTCGCCTTGCGCCTCCAGGGTCCAGGTTCGATTCCCAGCCAGACTCGATTCGCGTCTCTGTATGCATGGAGTTTGCATGTTCTCCCCATGCTTGGTGGGTTTTCTCTGGGTTACTCTGGTTTCTTCCCAAAGTCCAAAGGCATGTAGGTTAGGTTGATTGGCATTCCCAAATTGCCGGAAGTGTGTGAATGAGTGTGTGAGTGAATATGTGTGTGCCCTGCGATGGATTGGCACCCTGTCCAGGGTGTACCCCGCCTCATGCTTTCTGGGATAGGCTCCAGGTCCCCACGACCCTGAATACAGGATAAAGCGGTATAGACGATGAGTGATAGTAAGTGTTTGTGTTATTATAATTGTCCAGCAGAAAAAAAAATCTTACAATGATGCACATTCTAAGGCTGTGTTTAGGAGCACAACTTCCACAAGCCAAGCAGCTGTTGGACTATAACTACCGCTAATTCCTTATTTGCCCTATTCGTGAGGATGCTCAGTCACACACACTTTGACACTTGCGACATGGCTACATGTGAAGTTACATACACACAATAAGCACAAACAATTACATCTCCACACATTCATCTCTTATCTATTAATTATGTACCATGTGACCACCTAGTTTTTCATTCAGGGTTACGTTCTGGCCATATATCAGCATATTACAACGACTCTTAAATCCCTTAATTGCTGAATAAATGATCTATCATGTTTAAGCACTTTTTTCTCCCCTGACATGTGGTAAGCTCCAGGGAATTAAGTCTATCCTCAGCCGGAAATTGAGTCCATGAGTCAACCTCAAATATCCAATAGGCCAAAAACAAACAAAACTTGAGCAATGACAGGTTTTTGGAAGCTGTCAAATATTCATTTGTTCAGAGTAATGTTCATGTGGACAGGATCCACAGAGATGCTGGGTCTTAGAAACCATTCGTAGATCAGTTCTCATTTAAAGGAGCAGTTCTCTCAAAAATTACTCATTCTCACTCAGTCACTGCCTCATTGTCTATACAACTTTATCCTACATAAAGGGTTGCAGGGGCCTGGAGCCTATACAAGGAGATGTAGCTCACAAGGTGGGGTACACCCCGGACGGAGTGCCAATCTATTGTAGGGCATGCACAGACAAACACTCACGTGCTCATTCACACACTATGGGCAATTTGGAAGCGGCAATTAAACTAATTTGCCTGTCTTTGGACAGTGGAAGGAAACCGGAGGACCTGGAGGAAACCCACCAAGCACAGGGAGAACATGCAAACTCATGAATACAGACCTTAGGTGGGAATCAAAAACATAAGTTAGCTTACATAGTACATAGTACATACTGTAGTATAGCTACAGTATAAGTTCAACATTATTATGCATTTACATAAACTGCTTTGAGTTCTTCTGAATCCAAAGCAGTTTAATTTAATTCAGTTATTGTTTCAATTTAATTCAGTTTTATTGATATGGACTTTAAAATTGACATTGTTGCAAAGCTGCTTTATAGAAAAAATATGGATAAAATTGTAAAAAGAAAAATTATGAAAATGATCAGTTTGTCCTTGATGAGCTAGCAAAGAAAAAGTCCGTGAGATGACATGAGGATGAAACCTTGAGAGTAATAGACTCAAAAGAAAACCCATCTTCATTTGGGTGATACCACTGCAACCATAAATCAATCCCTGCTTTATCTGTTTACTATATGGTTGAAAGTTTGATTATATAACAGGAAAGGTGTTTAAGTTAATATAAAGTCAATTTTCACTGATGGAGACAAAAACTGCTTGTGGCAATTTCAGACCTAAAACTACTGAGTGACTGCAGTCAGCCTACATCAGCCCAGTCAGAGACCATCTTCATGGGCACTGAGTGGAACCATCCTCTGTCACCCCACGCATCCCCAAGCAGACCACATGGGGCCTCCACAGCAACCAGAGGCATCCATGCAACAAGAACTGATGTGGTTTGTGATACAGAATGGCACACCTTTTGTTAAAAAAAAGAAAATGTCCAGCAGGAGAATTGCACAAACAAATCAAATCCAGAGCTTATTGATTATATGATTATACCAACTTGATTGTTTTATTTCTAAGAAAGTGTATAAAGAACTAGTAGCTATAAACTTTAATATAATTACTCGTTTTCCATGTAACTCGACTGCAAAAATAAGTAATATAACAAAATAATACAAATAATAAAGTACATTTCAGGCACTAAACATGTCATGAATAAACACTTACATTTAGGTTAAAAGAAAAACTATGCAGGTTTCATTGTTTGAACTTCAATGCCAATTAATTTGAAAAGGAATTAATTTAGGAACCTATACAGTATGAACCTTATTATATTGGGGCCGACCACCAAAAATCATTCATACAATCATCATGTTGAATATCTTTTTTTATCTGGGTCAGGGTCATGGTGTGTCTGGAGCCTATCTCTTGAACACTGTTGGGAGTTTTCACACCTTAAAGCAATTTAGTTAGCTAGTCCATTTACCTGCCTGTTTTTTGTACAGTGGGAGAAAATTTGAAATCCAGAGGAAACCCACGAGGACTTGAGCAGAACATGCGACACACCATACTAACCTTAACTCAGGATCAAATTTAAGACCCACTGTGCCACTATGGCTCCCCCTAAAGCAACCCAGAATTTTTAGAAAACTGCCTGATGTAAAACAAGTTCATGATGCTATACTAGAACCTACTTAGGGATACTAGCATACACTGCCATGCTATTTGCACAGCAAGTTTACTCAGCTCTGCACACTGCTCCAGTTCCGTGTGTACTGAGGTGTGTACACGGTCCTGTATATTTACTGTAGAGTCTAGCACTTGTTGGTTTTGTTGGAATTGTAGTTTTAACACTGATCTTATGCATGTTCAGATCACTGTACGATTAGGAAAAGATTGTTTTGTCGTCTTCATGTACGATGCAAACCTTAGACTTTTTTTTTTAGGAAATCAGGGGAATTTTGAGCTGCTTTGAAATCAGTTGAGTTAAAGTTAACCATTTTATCACTATGATGTTCTCAACATGGGTATGGCAGTGATCTCACAGCAGGTTCATCCCCAGAAAGAAATGTGACATAAAAGTAGTTTTTTTTTTTTAATGGTGGAATTCACAGTAAGAAATAATAAACACATAGCCACTAGCTATGAATTAATTCTACATAAAGTCCTTCACAGACTGAAAAAAAAATCTCGTCAGAGATTTCACCTGTCTATCTACTACTCTTTTTCACGGAAAATCTTGAGTGTAGAATAAATCTGAAGATGAGTTGGTAAACCAAGTCAATAATGTACAAGCTAATGCATAAAGATCTGTGTCACTTAACATCAGCTCAGTATACAAACATCAAGGGACGGTCTTGGAAATTACATGAAAAAATCTGATAACAAATTTTTCCATATAATAAGCCACTTGTAAGGTGTCACTTATGAGCATGGTGATTGCACCTCCAGGGTCGAGGGCTTGATTCCCGCCCCGGGTCTGTGTGCATGGAGTTTGCATGTTCTCCTTGTGTTTGGGGGTTTTCCTCTGGGTAACCTGTTTTCTCCCACAGTCCAAAGACATGTAGATTAGTCTAACTGGTGATAGCAAATTGCACATAGTGTGTAAATGTGAGTGTGTGTTCCCTCAAATGGATTGGCACTGTGTCCAGCGTGTACCCCACCTCATGCCCTAAGTCCCCTGGGATAGGCTCCATGGCCCCCGTGACCCTGTATACAGGATAAAACAGTACAGACCTTTTTATTTTTTCAATTTATGTATTTTCCTTAAGAAGAAATTTTTAATTGAAATATATTGCAACATTTTCAGTGCAAATATAGGATCTAAAGCTATAACCATTCATTCATTCATTCATTTTCTATACCGCTTTATCCTTCTATTCAGGGTCGCGGGGGACCTGGAGCCTATCCCAGGAGACTTCGGGCACTAGGCGGGGTACACCCTGGACAGGGTGCCAATCCATCGCAGGGCACACACTCATACACACATTCACACACTCATTCACACACTACGAGCAATTTGGGAACGCCAATTAGCCTAACCTGCATATCTTTGGACTGTGGGAGGAAACCGGAGTACCCGGAGGAAACCCACCAAGCACGGGGAGAACATGCAAACTCCATGCACACAGAGACGGGAATCGAGCCTGGCCGGGGAATAGAACCCAGACCCTGGAGGTGCAAGGCGACAGTGCTAACCACTACACCACCGCGCCGCCAAGCTATAACCAATTAAACATAAAATGACTAATGCACACATTAGCATGAGAGTTCTTTGATTTTTATGTTGTTTACTAGGCTTGCTTTGTTATCAGATTACCAAAGCAAGATATCTGTACTAGCTATATATCTACGCTCACCAGAGTTAACTTTCTCCTAAGCTTTATTTTTCTTTGTGATGTCCTCATACACATTCTTTCTTCATTGCATTTTAGTTTTATATGACGTGATTAGAGGAAATCATGGTCATAGGTTTTTTTTTTGCATTTGAGTCATACAATAAATAGGAACTAATTGCAAATAGACGGTAAAGTTGTGAGCAAGGAACTGAGGAAACGTCAGAACACACAGGCCATAGGATTAGTCTTAAAGGAATAATTCCATGAGGGTTAGGGTTAGTAGATTGCAACTACATGGGGTGTTCCAGTCAAACAGGGACTTGTATGGCACGTTGGCTACATTATTCTGCAGAGAATAGCAGAGTATAGTTATGAAAGTAAACTCTACATTTATTTCTCTATATAATCCCCTGCAACACTAATGCACTTATCCTAGCATTTCACTGGTGCTTGTACAAAATCAAGGTAGAAAGTTTTCTCAGTACACCGGAGCCATGATCGGACTGCCTGCTTCATGTCTAAAACACTATTCTCCCAGGATCTCCGTTTCTGGCCCATGTGGAAATCACTTGGCGCAAGGTCAGAACTACTGTATAAGGGGGATGTAGCAATAACTCCAAGCCGAGTTCCTATAACACTCATTGGATGTACATGGGAACAACTGCAGTGAGCTCCATGCCACCTAGGGTGGGATCGTCATTCATGGAAACGTTTTTTTTTTTAAACGTAATTAGAATGTTATCACCGTAATGTGCATAAAGTCTTCTTTAAATATCAATAGGTTTTAAACCTTCCTTCACAAGGAATTTTATCATAAGTCCCGGTTTGACTTGAACACCTCTCGTATAATAGGAACCTCAAGGCAATCTTACTGTATGTACAGTTTTAACGACAAGACTTTCAACATGATCATTTAAGGACTAATTGTATTAAAGAACTGACATGTCGCTGCTGCTGCTGCCATCATGTCATTTATCTGAGATCCCTGAGAGATCCCGAAACTTTCAGTTTATATTAATAACAGTGATAACGACGTACAAGGACATTGTAAATGATTTTGTACATCACCTGGCAGTGGATTCATGGGTTCAGGAAGTGTTTTGGAGAGTGTTCATTAAACGGTGCATGATCATTAAAGGTCGTTTTTTGGGACTGACTGGCAACGCTCATCAAAGCCGAGCTGCGCCATGGGCACGCCAAAGCCGCTGGTGGAGGCTAGAGGGAAAAAGCGAGGCACTGCAAAATACAAACAGCACACACACTCCTTTTTTTTCTCCTAGGCACAAACACACACACACACACGCACACACACACACACACTGACTGCTGGAAGCCAGACAATTAAGGGGATGGAGGACAGGCACATTTGCATACATATTAAAGTGAGGCTGTTAGAGAAGAGAAAAGAGGGAGCAGGCGAGGGGGGTGAGATGGAAAGAAAGGGAGCGAGAGAGCGAGAACGGGAGGGAGGGAGTGACTAGCAGCATATGAGCGAGCCGTTCTCATAGATCTTTTCCATCAAAACATGCCGAGCCCCGCCCTTGCCTGCGCATAAATCTGCATGTGTTTAGTTGGAGCTCTCACTCCGGGCAGCAGAGGGAAATCAGCGGGCAAACATTGGCACCATGAGCACAGGACAGAGGTGGCATCACAGTCAAGAGTGACAAATTTAACTTTCCATTTACTACAACTCTGGTTTCACAACTCTCTGAGCATGTGTAATGGTACTGTGGGCTTAATGCTATTGATAATATGACTGAACAGATCTTTAAATTTGAATATAGGGGTATTTTATTCTGAAAAGAAACAAAAATGATTGAGGATCAGGAGTCAAGAACCTGCCTACAAACGCACACGCACACAAACACACACACAAAAACATTCCGATATACAAAGCATTGAGAGAAATCTAAACACACAGCAGTATAGCTTATCTGACCGGATAAGAATTTATAGGAATTGTAATGAAAGAAAATCAGCTTGACTGGGTTCCATATAAATGCTTATTGATTTTAAAAGCTGGGTTTGCTAACACTGACACTAACTCATACCTTTCCGTGTGAAAAAATTTGCAATCTGGAGAACAGGTTTATAATTAAAGCTGGAGTCCCAGCTGTGATAAGTGTCGTTTAGGCCCTTTTTAAGGCTTTGAGGAGTGATTTTATTCTTTTTGATTTGAAATACTATCCTACTGTAGTAAATCAGTATGATAAAAAAGATTTCATGGATGAGGGTAGGATATTAGTTAAGGTTGACTAGACAACTTTATACACTATATATTTCTCAGTTTTAAACCTGTACCGCTTTTTCACATAGCGCTGTTTTTTTTTAAAATAATAATTATACCATTATTAGAATTGAGTCTTTTACCATAATAGTTAATTTAAAGAAAGAAAGAGATGGACATGCTCTCACAGGAAAACAATCCACAATGTTTATTTATATAATATAATGATTAATCATTCATTCATTCATTCATCTTCTATACCGCTTTATCCTCTATTCAGGGTCGCGGGGGACCTGGAGCCTATCCCAGGAGGCTGAGGGCACAGGGCGGGGTACACCCTGGACAGGGTGCCAATCCATCGCAGGGCACACACTCATTCACACACTACGGTCAATTTGGGAACACCAATTAGCCTAATCTGCATATCTTTGGACTGTGGGAGGAAACCGGAGTACCCGGAGGAAACCCACCAAGCACGGGGAGAACATGCAAACTCCATGCACACAGAGACGGGAATCGAGCCTGGCCAGGAATCGAACCCAGACCCTGGAGGTGCAAGGCGACAGCGCTAACCACTACACCACCGTGCCGCCCATAATGATTAATTATATTCATAATTGAATTGATGATTAATTATATAATAATTAAATTCCTCTGCATCTAGAATTTATAATAAATTCATGCTTTATTTACTGCATTTTGATGTATATTTAACAAAAACATCTATGTGACAATTAAATCTTTGTTTGTGCTTATATTACAACTATTGTACACTCACTACTCTTACTTTCTTAATAATAATACGACAACTATATATTTTTAAAATGAATAAATCAATAAAAAAAAGATTGAGTGGTTCAGTAAATATGACAAAAAAATGTGTTTCTTACACAATAAGCATATTATAACAAGTTCTGTAGTAAATTAATTTCCGTGAATATATGGTTAAACCCCAAAGTGTATATTTTACTTATGTCACTGGATCAAATTTCCATGTATTTTCCTAGTGCAAAAGTGAGAAAATACATTTAAATACATAAATAAATAACTGCATTTCTTATCAGGTTTTCTTGTTAGTAGTCATGGAATTTCATCAGCTTTAAGACCTAGGGCTATTAAATTATAAAAGGGTTTGAAAAGAACACACATATTACATAGTAAGGCTTCTTGGTTTACCTTGCTTGTGGTTCTCAATCAGATGTATAACATGAGGTGGCCCTATAGTCTTTGGGTATTTAACTCTTCAACATTTTTTTGAGAATATGCTCCTTATATATATATTTACATATCCTCAGTTCGATTTAACATTTCTTGATTGTACTGTAGTTCGATTGTAAATTTTTTATTTATTTGTGTGTGTGTGTGTGTGTGTGTGTGTGTGTGTGTGTGTGTGTGTGTGTGTGTGTGTGTGCGCGCGTGTGTGTGTGTGTGTGTGTGTGTGTGTGTGTGTGTGTGTGTTTAGTTTTTTTAGTGGTTAAATGTCAATATTTTTAATTTCCAATATTTTTTTAGTGATGTTACTGAGAAACCAGAAAGGGCAAATTCCTCCATCTCAAAGACTTTCCTATGGTGGAAAACTTCCTACAAGGCACTGACACTGAAGCCTCTTTCCACAAATGTTACGTAAAAAATTCCTAACAGGAAAACTACATCATCTAATTTTTTTTAAACTAATCTTAGTTTGGGGCGGCACGGTGGTGTAGTGGTTAGCACTGTCGCCTTGCACCTCCAGGGTCCGGGTTCGATTCCCGGCCAGGCTCGATTGACGTCTCTGTGTGCATGGAGTTTGCATGTTCTCCCCGTGCTTGGTGGGTTTCCTCCGGGTACTCCGGTTTCCTCCCACAGTCCAAAGATATGCAGGTTAGGCTAATTGGCGTTCCCAAATTGCCCGTAATGTGTGAATGGGTAAGTGTGTGTATGTGTGTGTGCCCTGCGATGGATTGGCACCCTGTCCAGGGTGTACCCCGCCTAGTGCCCGAAGCCTCCTGGGATAGGCTCCAGGCCCCCCGCGACCCTGATCATAGGATAAAGCGGTATAGAAGATGAATGAATGAATAATCTTAGATTGTGTAGATGATCTGCCATGCAGGTTGATGTGAATTAGCTCTACTACAACAACAATCAGGTATTAGAATATTAGTGTCAATATAAACCTTGATTTGTGAATCAGAGCTGCTGGTATAGAAAATTAATCAACAGAAGAATGAAAATGAAAAAGTCAACAGTGCTGGGGAATCTTCAATGTCAGAAAAAACAACTTCATTTTGTAGCATAACCTCGAGCAGTGAGAAGAAACCAGTTAACCAGGTAAACCAGTTCATTTTTAAATTATATTAGAGAATATTTTTCTCTTCTACTGGTATGTAAGTAAATTCTGCTTTAGTTAACATTCATTCATTCATTCATTTTCTATACCGCTTAATCCTGTGTTCAGGGTCGGGGGAGCCTGGAGCCTATCCCAGGAGACTTCGGGCACTAGGCAGGGTACACCCTGGACAGGGTGCCAATCCATCGCAGGGCACACACACATACACACACTCACACACCCAACCACACACTACAGGCAATTTACTGTAGGAACACCAATTAGCCTAACCTGCATATCTTTGGACTGTGGGAGGAAGCTTTAGATAACATGTCACCATACAATCATAGAAAGCATTTCACTTTCTCTTCTACAGTGTTTGATTGTGTGTGACCAAAAAAGTTTGAAATTTTATTTAAGTATCTATATTCCTGAAATTAAAAATAGCAATAATGGAATATAGTGATATCACACACTGTTTTAATGTACAGGGAGTGGAATAGGCCGCAAGAGTTTTATAGCTTTTTAGAGTTGTACCACTGCTTGACCCTGGTACAACTTGTGGAATCTTGTGGTCCAAGATATATGAGCTGAGATCAAACAAGTGCAACACATTAAACAAAATACTCAAATATAGCTGCTCTGAGAAACTGTGCAGAATAAAATGATTTTCCAATTGTTATGAATCAATCCTGAGTTTATAACTGTCATATCAATTGTGTAATTGTATCTGAATCTCACAACACAACAACGTCACTGTGGGTTTTGAGAAAATACAAAAAGTTACTTTTTTGTTATAATAACTCACATCAACTTTTTGTATGAGAAGCGTTCAAGTCAAACCCAGACATTTGGTCTGTGCAGAACATAGAACTGTACAGAACAATGTTATAAGAAAACAACCTTTATTTCTCTACATAATCCAGTGGTACACTAATGCACTTATCCCAGTGTTTCACTAATGCTTGAATACCATCAAGATAGAAAGATTACTCAGTATGCCAGAGTCAGGATCAGATTACCTGCTACTGTCTGAAATTCTGGCCTCCCAGGAACTCCTTGGCAAGGAGCGAAGTCAGGACTGTAACATGGAGGGGCTTGCCAGGAAGGGCGTGGCAATAACTCCCAGCAAAGTTTCTGTAATTTGTACAGTCTTTGTGAATTATTGTGTGTACAGTTCTTATAGACAGATGTGTCTCTTCAGGAAGCTGGCAACAAGTTATTCGTCGATTTTCAAGGATCAGTTGTTCCACTCACTGTTTACTGGCTTCAAGCCATCTCTGCCGGGATCGTCATTTATGCACAAACTGCCTTATTTAAAATGTTTGCACCATTTAAATGTTTTAAGGAGTCTCATTGCTGTACTGTCCTTGAAGTCTTGAATGTCAGTTGGTTTTATGTCTTCATTTACAAGAAATTTTATCTCAAGTCCTGGTTCGATTGGAACACCCTTCATATTATTACGAGGTATTGAATTGGACCCTCTCATGGTTTTTAAAAGAAAACTACCTATATTTTCCATTTATATCAGTGTAGGTTCATGTAAAAAGGGACAATATAAGTGTCAGAAAAAAAGATCCAATTTTAAGTTATTTTCATTTACAGATTTTTATATTACAGACGTTTAATGCTATATTCATGTTACCCAATTTAATTGTATTGGTGCGTTCAACTCGGGGGTAAACACAAAACAATGGCTCGGCCTTCAAGATGTTGAAATTGTAGCAACACTGTTGCTAGGCAACTGGAAAATATAGACACAGAGTATTGATGTTAAATTAATTTGATGATTTAGCTAACTATGTTATTTGTACAGAGAGTGTAAAGATACAAAGACACTGGAAATAAGAGAAAACCTTCAGAAAAAAGTCAACATTTTCATGAGGTGTGTTGGTAATTAACAAGACTGGCAAATCCATAACATTTTATACAATTCAGTAGATATGAAAACTGATGTTTGGGACAGGGTCAAGGTAAAAAAAAAAAAAAATCTGTATGAAAATCAAAACTGTTTGGCTGTACAAATTGGCTTTCCACACTTATCACTGATCATAAATTTGTATTTCAAACAGCAATACAATCTGAAATAAATGGGAAACACTTTGTCAACCATGAAGAAACATGAAGGAGGGTAGCGTTTATCTTTTTGCCAGTGGAATATACAGTACAGTACTTTAGGGTGGGAGCGGTGGTGACACAGATGATTGAGGCTCTGGGTTGCTGATTGGAAGGTTAGGAGTTTGAGCCCAACCACCGCCGGGTCACCACTGTTGGATCCTTGGGCAAGACCCTTAACCCTATGGCCTATACAACTACGCCTGTCTACAGCACTGGTCTCAAGCCTGGTTAGAAAATGTGACGGTTGCAACAGGAAGGGCATGCAGCACAAAACCTGTGCCAGATCTTGCAGATCAAATGATCCAATGTGGATGAAAATAGGAACAAAACCCAAGAAACAAATAAAGTACTTCAAGTTAGATACATTTTAACCATAATGCGATAAAATGTTGGCTGGTAGCTTTGATACGAGTATGAGTTTAATGTGTTCTGGTGCTTGGGCTATTGTGTGCCAATGTAACACCAATTTTACAACAAACAATAACAATAAAAATAACAAACTCTATGGTATATTATTATATTGATGGTCAGTTAACAAAAAAATAACAGTACTGTATCTCTTAGTATCTCAAACTGATATACCAGTAGAACACCCTCGCTGTGCTCTTTTGTACAAAATTAGCCCTTCTGTAGTCTTATAATCCCTTTGTTTATAAGGTGCCCTTGTTCAGATTATAAATCATCAGATTTTATGGATGCAAATGCTCTTTGTACAGTCAGCACTGTTCAGGTTAAACCACTGAGTTCAGGTTAAAGTCACTGAGTATTCGTAGTTATTTATGGTGAAAGTTTGAAATTATACCTTAAGGCTCTGTGTGTTCATGTAATCTGGCTCAACTGTGCATATTTAGCAGATTGTTAACTAAAATGAAGTGACTTTGTATCTTTCAAACTAGTTTGAACAGGGATTCTTACTGGCATAAACCACTACAGACGTTTGAGCACTGAACAACGTCAACAATCTGATTTCAAGTCTGAAATCATGAACTCAAGGACATGAGCTATCAGAAAATGTTAACAACTGAACTCCATACGAATGAACCAAGGTTCTCATAAACATGATGAACACATGACCACATATGTTAGAAGGGAATAACAATAATATCTCATTAATAATTAATTGTTTTATTAAAATAATACACCAATGAGTGGTCTGTTTGGTTTTCTGATATCCGTGAAGATATCCGTCCTTACCACGCACACTCTCCCCCACGGTAACGGTTGCCGTGGAGGCTGCAGTTGATGGCTATAACAGCAGCTGTCGCTGCAATGCACTCTGCAGCCTCTGAGTGTTGGATAAAAGGAAAGGGGTGGTGGCGAAGCGAGAGAAGGAGTTTGTGTGAGAAATATGCAAAGAGAAAGTGGAAAGACATTGAGAAAGAGAGTGAAAAGTGAGCAAGGGAGCACAAGAAGAGAAGTGAAGATAGGAGTAATGTTAAAATAAGCATAAGTGAGAAGTGGAAAATGAAAAGTCCTTAATAAGAGAGAGAGAGAGAGAGAAGGAGGAGTCTTGACTAAAAATAAAGGGATGGAATATGTCATATGGAAAAGAATATATATGTACTACCTTGGATCTGTGTGCGTGCGTGTGTGTGTGAAACCGATAGAAAGCATTCAGATCTAGGGCACATGTACAAATGGGACATGTACAAGTGTGGCAGAAAAAAAACTCAGTTGAAATTTCCTTATCTAATCTCTGTGTGTGTGTGTGTGTGTGTGTGTGTGTGTGTGTGTGTGTGTGTGTGTGTGTGTGTGTGTGTGTGTGTGTGTGAATTATGTTCCCACTAATCTATATGTATAATAAAACGGTAAAGTTAGCGCGTCTGGACATTGAAGATATTTGTGAAAAAATTATTTGTGTAGACATAGGATGAGTAATAGAATTTAGATTTTTTTTCTGTCCTTTTTTCTGTTTGTTTGTACGCACATCACGTAAAAACTACAAAATTAAATTTATGGGCTTTTCACAGGTATATTTGGCTGAGCTTGAGGTAACATTATAGGTTTTGTTTCATCATAATCGGCCCACAGGAAGAGAAAATAATGTACTCGTTTTTAAATTTAAATGGAAAACTCACATATCGCTTTAAAAAAAAATTGACCTTGAAGAAATCGTTAATTCATCTAAAAATTCAACAGATGGCGCTGTACATTTTTATGCGTGCTTATGAGTGTGCAATTGAAATCTACTTAATAAACGCAATCTCATACCTTCATTTCGCGCACTTCACAGAAACACGTCAAAATTTTAGTACATTCCAAAAATCAACAGATGATCAACATTTTTAAAAACGCACTTATGAGTGTGTAGTTTAATCCCATGCCTATTATTAAGCCTATAAGAGTGATGGTTTTTCACTATAACAGTGTAACAGTTAACAGAGTTTATTAGAGAATGAACCTACCTAGCATGTGCTATGCTAACTATACTTACAGTATACCATAATTAGCCCAAATATTTTTATATTATTATCAAAGTATAACACTCTGGATAAAGGTATCTATTTTAAACAGGAAATGTGACTAAAACATGTTAAACATTGTGGGTTTTTTTTTTTAATTATTGTTATTATTAATTTGTACTCAGTTTCAGCAATCGCTAATCATCTTAATATACACTAAATAAGAAAGTGTCCCTTTTGGGGTTGGCACAACACTGTCTTAGAGAAGCTGACTCAAGCTGCATTTGTTAGTAAAAAAATATATATATATATATTTGTCTTTTCTGATTAACTTTTTCCATTGAACAGGAAAATCAGTTTCTACACCTGCACTCAAACTCATGCTAACTAGGCTAGCTTATGAAGTCATGCTAGCCTAGTTAGCATTGCATTGTTAGACATGCAATCAAAACACTGTTGATATGTTCACATGAAATTTATTTATTGATTGATAATGGTTTGTGGTAAGTGTATTTAATCTGCATAATCATGGTTGTGATAGTCCTGAATGTGATTTACCCAGACTTTACTGTGGTGTTTATGCTAACTGTCATGAGGGGAATGAAGCAAAGAGCAAGAAACATGAAGTTTTTGTACTTGCTTACGTGCCTCTTTCTCCCTCTCTTCCTCACACGCACATACACACATGTGCGCGTGCGTCTCCACACACACACACACACACACAGGGAGAGAGAGAGAGGGAGGATGGGGCGCGTCTCCGGCAGGGTTTCCTGCCACAGGATTTGAAACTGGAGCTCTCTCAGCTGTGGTCTCCTGTTTCCTTTCCCCATCTCCAAACGTACTGGAATTGTGCGTGCAGACGTGTGTGTGTGTTTGTGTGAAATTGGTTGCCATATTAGCATACAGTGCAATAACATGCATCCATTTGTAAACATAAACCCCTTGCTCAACCTGTTGGCCCGTGACTGACACCCTACATGCTCAGCTCTTGTGTGTGTGTGTGTGCGCGCGCGTGTGTAATTTGGGACAGGGGTTATAATACCGCTATACTTACATGCAGCATACATACAACCTTCAATCACAGTGTTAGACAATGACTCATATAGTATATGCTGCTGATCAAACTATTATTGGTAAGGAAACTGAAAATATCTCAAACTGACCATGTTTTTTGCAGCCCCCAGCCTTTTCACTCTTACGTGCTCGCTAATCCTACCAAAAACTTAGTTAGTTTCTAAAGTCATGACATGCTTACAGCAAAATGAACTTTCTGAACTTGGTTTGTACTTGTTGCTGGTTGAGGATTCGAAAAGTCTCAGCGAGCAGTTCTGCTAGGATGGGACATTAATGCATTTAATGAGATTATTTTAACTGGAGTTCAGAAGAACAATATAACATCAAGAATGAATAAAGCACCATTTTTCATTCAACCGGTTAACCAAGATTTTAGCCACCTAGATAAGTAGCTAGCTAACCTATGTTAGATTTCTTCTCAGCTTAAAATCATTGATTGTTTTGATTCCCATTGATTATTAAGGGGCATGTCACCTTTTTTGACTAAAAAGCTGGTTGCTTGATAATAATTCCTCAGTTCATTTCTGGCCAAAACTCAGAAGCTCTCACTTACCACTGATCATGTCACACTCTGACAACAACCACAAGATATATGACACATGAGGCACACACTCTTACAAGTCAAAAAACATTTTCCAAAATGTCCATTTTCAGTGACCTAAAACAGAGTTTGCGTGTGGACGAAAGACCGAAAAGACCATAGAATACCCCGTTTTAAATAAAACCTGTGTATGAAACAACCTCATCTGTGACTTTTATTGGCCGTCACTTTATTTAAAAATGTATGTCTCCCTGGTTGACTTTACTATTTAAGATGTCATTAATTATTGATTAAATATTTAAGGAGATATTTAAAAGCATATATTATGTGTATATTAATTTATTTATAAATGTAAAAAAAATTCTAAACTGCTTCAATTGTGAATTTGGAATTTTACAGTTTCCAATTATTAAATAAAAAATATATAAAAGGCATTTTGAACTATAGCACTGTACAAGTAATTTGAATTTTGAAGTGTAGTATAGTCAAGTCAGAGCGGAATTTTTAATTGGATTTATCATGCAATTTCCATTGTTTCCATTTGTATTTGGCGACCAGATTATATGACAGAGCATAACGCCAGAACCATATCAGGCCACTTTTACAAACGACAAAACTGAAAGACTCACAATATCTTAATCCGTGAAATAGCGTGTTATTAGCATTGATCCATGGCACAGTCTGATAAGTGGTTTATTATCGGGGAAGTAGATTGATGCTATCTGGCTAATTCTTGCACAAGTTTAGCATATTAGAATTCATATCAGTTTAGTCACACTGAGAAATTGTTCTATTCCATTGTGAATTGCCTTTGAGGAGATGTATGGGTTTTAGATGGTTGTAAATTGTTGTTTTGGGAATTGACTATCTCCTAGAGGTACTTGTAGGAGTCATACGCAGTGAGTATTTAAATACAATCATACAAGCATACATACAAACTGTACATGCAACATATACATAAACATTATTTAGCGGTCCAGTTAATGTAAATTGACTAAGGCTCTTGACCTGTACTGTATCTGCATGATTTTTTGTGTCCTTTTTTTTATCCTGTTTATATAGCCTTTTGATCAAACAAAACTCTGATCATGATAGATATATACATTATATCTATATATATCTATATATCTATATATATATAGAAAGCGTTTTTATATATTTTAAAAAATGTCCTGATAACCACAGTTATGACCAATACACAGAAAGCAATCACAGTGTTACATAGCAGACATGGGGAAAGCTGTTAACAGTCCAACCTCATATAAGTGAATCTGGCAAACCATGAGTTCTCATTCAGTATAATCACCATGCTACTCTTCTTGAAAGTGTGTTTTCATGCACACACGCACGCACACACGCACGCACACACACACACACACACACAGCCACATCTCTGTCTCTTGAACAAAGAGCATCCTTAAGAGAGGCAATAAGAACGATGTTAAATGAATGTACGCAACAGGTTTTATAAAGAGGAAGAGAGGTAAGGAGAAAAGTTGCAGTGTTGTTGCACTCACCCAGGTTTTATGAAAAATATATCGGACTTTAAACAGTATTGAACAAATATGTGTAGTCTGAAGTGACAAAAAAAAAAAAAAAAAATATATATATATATATATATATATATATATATATATATATATATATATATATATATATATATATATATTTTACTACTTGTCAGTAATTTGATACATCTAATCCCATGGAGTCCAACCATAGATTTCCAGCTCATTCATGTTTCCTACACCTGATATTTTTCTCCAATGATACTGTATCTTCTGGATGTTATGGATTTGTCTGCAACATGGGCTTAAATAAATTAGCCCTTGTGCACACAGAACATAGGAGTGCATTTTACTGAATGTAATCACTTGACAATATGAAACAATAGGTTGTGTTAACTCCAGTCAGGGTTAGAAGAAAATCAGCCCTGTCTTTACCTCACACCATTCTGCATTTTTACTTTAGAACACTGGTGGTGCTCTTGTTCTTGGTTCTTGGTTTTTGTAGTTTTCCCTAAAAAAAGAGGGAGAGTAAAGTCCTGATATCCCACTTATACTAGGCAGTCTGAGTTAAATAAATAAATAAATAAGGTTACCCTGCTTCGTGCCCTGAGTCTCCTGGGATAGGCTCCAGGTCCCCCGCAACCCTAAATATGGGATAAAGCGGTATAGAAGATGAATGAATGAATGAATGAATAAATAAGGTCCAGTCCTGAAAAAAGAGGCACAAGGTGTCAGGTGACAGAGGCAAACTAATACACACAAAGGACTGAACAAATGCAGTACTTTTACCTATTTTATGTGCTATACTAATCCTAACAGGCTGACATTTTAGCAATTAACAGAGTATTTATACCATATAAAGGAACAGAAGCACCTCACTTTAGGTGGTAAAATATGTTCTCAAAGTTAAATAGTAAAATCCTGCATGTTTTTACTTCTTTTTACTGTGTGCATTATAAAGTTTCCATATCTTATTATCTTGCATTTCACCTCTAAAGCCAGAGTTATGAAAGCTGAACCATTACATATATTTCCTCTGCCTCTGAGTAAACAGCAGCTCCAGTACCAGCCCAGACACAAGAATACTAATGAAATTGCATTAGGACTGCTGTGTCTTTTGTGCATGGAAAATGGGCTAAATTGTCATCTGTAACTTACGTTAGTGTGAATATTTCTGTTGCACACTACAGATATGTAATTAATATTTAGCTTAGGAATAATGATTTAATTATAATGATATCATATATCTCACCTCTCACACAATGTTCAGACCAGCTCTGACTGTGTTTAATTTCAGGTCACAGGGCCCCTTATCTTACTAACTTTGACTGGAACTGAAGAAAGTGGGCCCCTCGAGTTCTCCCAGCTGCCCCCCACCCTCCCCCATTCTTAACTTTTAACATAGGGGAAAACAGAACTGGGGGGAAGGAACATGTGAGAGAAATGGAAGATCCATGTGTGGAGAGGACAGCCTTCATTTGAGGCTAAAATTAATGAGCAGACATAAGATACACATGGACAACAGGATGCAAAGATATACGGACAAGGAGTACAATGTATGTGGTTACTGTATGTGGTAATGTTGTGTTTAGTAGAACACAGTTGTGGTTGAATGTGAAGTGAGCTTTGTGTTGGGAATTCAGCAGCAGGTCGTCTGAAGACTCTATTTAAAAAGCAAATCTTTAGGGAAAGTTACAAATGCGATGCAGAGTTGTTTCCTCTGCGCTTCAATTGTTGTTCATTATAGACATATTTTGTCTATTTTAATCATCCCAGCTTTGCTGTGATGAATCCAGAATCCTGGAGGGGAAACACTTTATGAACATTATTTGCAAATGCATCATCAGACCTAACTCTGTTTTCCATGAAATCCTCAACATGAGCCCTATTAAAAACATGCAGTTGTGTGCTGGTGGAATGGGGGAGAGAAGTGGGAGGGGGATCACTCCTACATACATCTGCTATACATATGAACATGCCTTATCCATGGACTGTGTGCTGTGAATAAAGGTTCTTCTGATCTGAAGCACTAATAATTTGATGGTTAAAAGTCCAGCAAACTAAAATGGACTCTTCATCATGACTTGGAATGGAATGGAATGGAATGTAGCAGCTCAAAATCAAAAGATGGTTACATCGACTTAGATGGCTGTTTTTTTTTTTAATTGTATAGATAAGTATTTGTAGCATTTTTGTTTACAATGAGTAAAAAAATAAATTTTCACAAAAAAAAAAGACCAAAAATATCACTTATTACTCATACAATTTAAGGCTGTTTTATGCTTCTGCGTTAAGTCTATACCATACTGTAGGTGTCGCATAGCTGCACACCCTACACAGTGCTCTACTGGGTAACCTGACATGCACCTCCCCAGAAATGTAACTACATGTTGCAGCATATCGCAACAACTGTGATTAGTCCTCCTGGTAGCGTCACATTTTCAGCTTCTTCAATGCTTCCATTTTTTTATTGTGTTGAACGTCATACTGTACTTACCTACTGTATGTCTACATACCTACATACAGTACCAACAGTCACGTCTTGTCTCAGTAAAGGTTGAACTGTTCTTCAACATTCGCTCCAACTCCAACAAGATTCACTCAATTTAATTCACCATTTTTGTTGTACACTCAAAAAAAAACAAAGAGTAGTGAAGAGACTCAGCACAGTTAAACATTGCAAAGCGACACAGATAAACCAAAGCAAATGCTCAAAACATCATATGTAGGCCTTTATTGGAGAAACATGGTGAATTGGATTATCCAGGTTTTATCCTGTCTTTTACTAGGTTTTACTACAAATCAATCCAAACCATGATTGCTTTAAACTTTGTCAGGTCTATTGTTACTGGTCACAGTGACAATGCAAACCCAGTCTCAGATACTGCAATCATGTGACAAATGTTGTGGTTTCTAACCATCTAGCTCTTAGGAATGCCACTTTGACATGGATATGGGCTTGAGGGCATGTCGAATTTGTATATTCAATCATTGATTTAGAAATCATGACTATCAACACACACCACCACACTACTTTGGCTTAAAGAGCAGCTAAATCTTAGCAGTTTCTAAAGATGTACAAAAAGGAAATTTATTACTCAACAGAGATGATTTAATGTCACATTCAAGGTTCAAGTTAAATAAGTTAAGTTCAGACTTTATTCATCATATTACTGCACAGTGAAATTCTTTATTCTTCGCATATCCAGAGGTCAGAGCGCAGGCTAAGCCATTTTATGGCACTGCTGAAGTAGACAGAGTTAAAGGCTTTGCTGAAGGGTCACCTAGATGAGCTGGTCTTAGATGACTACTGTCCCTCCGATTAGTAACTTAGCCTTAACACACTGAACCACCACTGCCACATTGGTTGTTATTTTTACTTCCCCATTTGTTTGTTAAGACTTGTTTATGGGTTTTTAAGATACATTAATATTAAAAAATATATATATTAGAATTTAAAAAAATTTTAATCAGAAATTTTTGGTTTGTCACATACACAGTGATATGCAGCGAAATGCTTAAATTTTTTATGAAATAAATTACACTAGAGTGTACAATTTAATTGAAAATAGAATTTTAATCACAAAAGTAATATAATACTAACAATTTTTAAAAATATATAACAATTATACAAATTTATACTGAAATTTTACAATATTTCCAAAAGTTACCAAATTAAAATAGAACTCAAATTCTGGAAAAAATAAATTTCTTTATTTGAATAAAATGAAAACTAAAAGACTTCCAAATCACATGAGGCAATATTTTATTCACAATACAATATAACAAATGTTTAAACTGAGAAATTGTACAATTTTATGCACAAAATGAGCTCATTTCAAATTTGATGCCTGCTACAGGTCTCAAAGATTTTGACATGGGGGCATGTTGACAATGTTATGGCATCTTCTCTTCTTTTCAAAACAATTTGAAGACGACATCTGGGCATTAAGATTATGAGTTTCTGGAATTTTGGTGTTGGAATTTAGTCCCATTCTTGATAAAAATCTGGACTGCAGCCACCCCAATTCAGCACCCAGGCTCTTCTACTATGACACCATGCTGTTGTACTAGCTGCAGTATGTGGATTTGCACTGTCCTGCCAAAATACACAAGGCCTTCTCTGAAATAGACATCATCTAAAACCTTTATTTCTCTTTCAGCATTCATAGTGCCTTCCAAAACATGCAAGCTACCCATGCCATAGGCACTTATCAAAGATGCTGGCAGCTGAAACTTTTTTTAAACAAAATGTATTGCTTCTTCAGCCCTTTGTCAGCCTGCTTCAACTTTTTTGAGACCTGTAGCAGGCATCAAATTTTTTATGAGTTTAGAGGATAAAAGTGTAAGATCTCTCTGTTTAAACATATGTTATGTTCTCTATGTTCTATTGTGAATAAAAAATTGGCTCATGTGATTTGAAAGTCCTGTAATTTTCATTTTATTCAAATTTAAAAAAAACATGAAAACCTTTCCAGAATTCGGGTTGTGAATTATGCAAGAAACATGATATGAGATCAACGCACACCACCAAACTACTGCCTCAGAAGCATAAACAAGTAAACTGTTATCAGATAACAGTAATAATGTAGAGACATTATAGAAAATGAGTCACTGGTTTACTGGCTAATCTTATTTTCCCTAAAACACCAGCAACTTCTCCAGCTTTGACGTCACATCCTAGTGTGTATGTTATTCATAGCATGATTGTGTTTGAGGGTCGTTTCAGTGATAGCAGTATTCAGAAGGACAGAACATGCGTTTCCGTGCTGCACATAAAGGCACCTTCACCATCACTGCGTCTATTTTGGTCTGATCTATGAATCCATGCGAATCTTTATGACTGGCGAAGTGCTCTCTTCGAGCACAATTCGTGCGTTTCACAAATTGTGAACGCACCCTCCCTAAACACAGAGCAATTCCTGACAATGTCGAGGATTTGATTGAATTGTAATGAATGGATGCATTATCACCACAAAGATCATTTTGTATTGAAATCAAACAATAATTAGCTCATCCGTTTGTAAAAACGCTTTTGTGAGCCACACAGAATGCTGAAATGATATGACGTGATGGGGCTTTTAACGGAAACACAGAGCCGTCAATCCGAAAACATGAAGGAAATTTGATTCTCTCCCTTGTGTGGCTTGGAGTCACGCATAGGTGTATGTTTAGATCGATCTAAAGTCAAAGACGTGAAGAGCATGAATTTACGATCTTTTCTATGTTAAAAATATGACAAATTGTATGTTAAGCCATACTGTTATCAAAAAAGGAAGTGAATGTTAATTAGGAATGGAGCAAAATCTCAAAGGACACAATGCCCAAGCTAAGATCTGTAACATCGCAGAATTTTAAATTAAATGTTGCCAAGCAATTTACAGTCCCCCCCCCCCCTTCTCCACCCCCCCAACCGATCTCACTACTCTCTTTCTTACTGGTGAGTTTTAATTCTGTCCCCCTGCTGTCTGCAATAAATCTGCATGTTGAATGTTTAAAGATTAATGCCTCTCTGTTTCTCCGCATCTCTCCTCCTGCCCTCCATCACCCCCCTCCATCCCCCCAACTTGTGCTTTCTTCCTTCGTTCCGACAGCCAGGCTGTACCCTCACGTATGCATATGTAAATGCCTCTGCCTTTGAGCCGGCGCAAGTAATTGTATGCATTTTTAACTGGCCAATCGACTGACAGATAGGTAGAGATTGTCTTCTCTCTCTCTCTCTCTCTCTCTCTCTCTTCTTCACCTCCCCACCTCACCCCTCTCCCCCAATGCACACACTCACACACACACACACACTCTTTATTTTTAGCTCTGTGCCTCCCCCTCCAGATGCACAGGAATTATTATTTGGTGCAGGTCTGCTATGGGGCGATTAGAAACAAGAAATCTCTCTCTCTCTCTCTCTCTCTCTCTCTCTCTCTCTCTCTGTCTCTCTCTCTCTAAGTGTCTGCACTCATCTATTTCCAACCACTGAGGATAAACAAGTCAGTATTTTATGTTTTTTTTTTCTATGAAATAATGAATAAAATTAAATAAATATTTTGGAAAGAATTCCATATTTTGGAATTCACTGACCCCTTGAAAGAAAAAAATATGAAAGGAAAAGAACGGCTGGGTGTACCTTGGATCACTGCAAAGGATGTGCCGTTGGCCTGCGAGTCCACAGTATTGTAAATCTGATTGTATTCATCAGTGTTAGTTTCTCCTCTCATACTTAAACTGCACTTTCAGAACTATCTTTCTGATGTAGTTATATATTATACTGTATTATATTGTTATTATGAAGTAATTACCATTAAGTTGGCCTTAGTACACCTACAGCTAGTAGTTATAAATTTGTGGTTAAACCGATTTACTTTTGTTGCAAAAATTTATTACAATAGTTATATATTTAAATGCTTATGAACTATATAAAACCCTTTACAGTAGAAAGCCATTGCAGGTTCTGTGCTGAAGAGTAGGGTTGAGAGTTTAAATCTCTGTCCTAATGTCAGAAATCTACCATCTGCCCCTTTAATAACCCCCTTAAAACATAATTGTACACCTGCATTGTCACAGTCATGAGGCTAATTACTAAATGAAAGCGTCTAGTATCAGATAAGGCGCCATGGTTGCATAGTGGTTGGTGGTGGCCTTGCAAGTCCAGGGTCGAGTGTTCAAATCCCACCTGTGTACATGGAGTTTGCATATTTTTTAGATGATTTATGGGTTTCCTCTGGATATTCCAGTTTCCTCCCACAGTCTAAAGACATGTAGGCTAACTGGAATTTCTAATGTGCCCACAATGTGTGCGTGTATCTTGTGATGGCCTGGCACCCCTTCCAGAGTCTACCCTCCCCAGTTCCCTGGGAAAGGCTCCATTCCTTCATTACATGCATAGGATAAGTGTTATAGAGTGTGAACAACAGAGTAGTATCAGATAAGTACCCAGTTCTTTGTGTTGAATATAAGCATGTTTTTTCTTCATCATGCATGAGGACAATAATGACGTTCTTAATAAAAACATGCCCTTGCTCTCCACACTCAGAAAAAGACATTATAAAAGAATAATGCAGATGTTAACTGGTGTATTACTGATGATAAATTAACAAACTTATAAACTGCATGCTGATCATCATTGCCAGTCAGTAGGGTAAAAAAAAACTGATTACAACACGGTCAGAAATTTTTTTCAAATTCCGCAAAGTGTAATCACAGTCAACTTAGTGTATGTGAGTTATCCGAGCGGCATACTGTATCATAAATGTAAAGAAGTAGAATGCATGAAGTTCTTACTATCAAGAATGATATCGGAATATAGGGACTGAGACTGAACAACACTAGTATAGGAGATTCATTCATTCATTCATTTTCTATACCGCTTAATCCTGTGTTCAGGGTCACGGGGGACCTGGAGCCTATCCCAGGGGACTTCGGGCACTAGGCGGGGTACACCCTGGACAGGGTGCCAATCCATCACAGGGCACACACACATACACACATTCACACACCCAATCACACACTACGGGCAATTTAGGAACGCCAATTAGCCTAACCTGCATATCTTTGGACTGTGGGAGGAAACCGGAGTACCCGGAGGAAACCCACCAAGCACGGGGAGAACATGCAAACTCCATGCACACAGAGACGGGAATCGAGCCTGGCCGGGGAATCGAACCCAGACCCTGGAGGTGCAAGGCGACAGTGCTAACCACTACACCACCGCGCCGCCCTTTCATTCAAATGGTCTATAAACAAAAAATAATATTGAGTGACTGAAATGTCAGACAAATATGACCAAATGTTATGCATATAATCATAGTAATGTTAAAGTGCAGTTTTCATTTTTCTGTCATATATATGTCTATATATGTATAAAGTATATACATTATTAGAAATTATTCACATAACATTAAACCAAGAAGTAACAGAATATAATAAAATTGTCAAGGCAATGTATCTTACATTACAATATACAAACATTTACATTTCAAAGCATGTAACACCTAATCATTATTTTATACTATAAAGTTCAAATCGGAGGAATAACAGGCTAACAGAATACAGATGTAATTACTGTGAACATTCTAACAGCCTGTAAACGGGTTTGAATGCAAACTCGTTAAAAATATTCAAGAAAACTGGTGATGGCAATACGTTTAGATTTTGCATTTTATAATATGATACAGATTAATAAATCAAATCATATTTACACATTTAAAAATTGGTCCAGATGGTCCACATTCCAGAAGGTTTAACAGCAGCATGACCAAGTCATAACAACTCCAGCATCTTACAATTATCTTTATGATTTTATTAAGATCCCTGACCAGCTTCCTTCAGGTGTGGTGAAGGAAAAAAATCATAACATTTTACAGGACAATTTTACTGCATTTCACTTCAAGTAAATGAAGTTCTAAGTAACAGTATGCTACTGCTGCTTCTGGCTCTAACCTAAGCCCTTTGTAGTTTTTCATATGAGCCTACTGCATCCATAGCACTTGACAGGGGTGTGAGGGCATGGAAGACTTGATGAGAGGATGCCCCTGTATTAAAAGGCTCATTATGCTCAACACGTTACCGCATTTCCATACAGATGCCTCAGACAGAGGTGTCCAGGTGTGCATCTCCACTTGCTTATATCTGATCTCCATATCATACACAAGAAATGGAGATGTGCACTGAACTGTTTTTTAAACCCACTTCTCACTGCTTCTGAAGAAATTCTGACTAATCCCACCCACTTCTGTAGTTATTTTTATTTGTGATTGCCTGTGATATTTTGTTATGAATTTAGTTCATACTTACACAAACTAAAGAGGCAGAAATAATATTAGACATTTAAAAAAGAAAGTTAGTGATTTAAACTATAGCAAGTATTCAAAGGATAAAACTACTAAAATGACTGACTGACGGACGGACGGACGGAAGGAAGGAAGGAAGGAAGGAAGCTCAGTTTACTACATATGTGGCAAACTGTCCACACAACACCCACAAGCACCACTCCATATCCCGGTTTGCACCCAGGATAATCGGGTGGTCTTTTTAGTCTCAAAGCTTTATATATGAGATCAACACCAGCTCACTTCCAAATATTTTCTGTTCTGGTTCCACATGATTTGGTCTCAATGCATACACACTCATGCACACTGAAACACATTCCTTGTTTCATCTGCTTTATCAATATCACAGCTTGATATCTGTGCATGTCATCATATTGACACACAATACAACTTTGACATTAAATGACTTCTAAATTGCAGTTACACTAAACGTGTAAATTATATATATGCTTGAAGATTTGTAATGAAAAAGTTCTATAGTGGTATCATTAATGATTTATTCAATTATCCTTTTCAGGATATCAGGGCTCATGTAGGAACATTGGACACATTGTTAGAATATTACCTTGGATGGGATGCAAGTCAATTGGTTGGCCCAAGGCACACATACACACTCACACTTAGTAGCTATGTTATCAACTTTTCAATTACAATTTTAGCTGTAGCTAGAGTTATTGTGAAGAAGAGGAAACAGGGTAGGTTGCAGTTGGTTTCATTGCTGCCTCATAGCTCCAGAGTCCTGACTTCAATCCTGAGCTGTGTGAAAATTTACCTGTGTGAAAATGTCCCTCTAATGTCCAAATGAGTTTCCGCAGATTTTTAGGTTTCCTCCCACATCCTAAAAATAAAATAATGGACGATAAATTGCAGCAAGTTGGCCTGAATGAGGGATGGGCATCAGATCCAGGGTTTATACCCAGCTCAAACCCAGTGTTCCTAGGATAGGCTCTAGATCCATCTTGACCAGTTTGGTATTTCAATTACTATCAATTAGCCAACTGATGAAGAAACATCTGCAAATACAATTCACATTTTCCTTAAATTAATTTTGGGGTACCAAAATAATCAAGGCATACATGTTTGTTTTGTACATTGGAGGTTTATTAGCAACCTTGTGCGCCAAACCATCTGTGTTGGTTACTAGCTGACTCAGCTATTGAAGACAACTAATAATAGTGTAGCACGTACAGTTTGCCTTTTATTTATCTACTGTATTCCAGTTTTCTTCATATACTGTAGATAGATAGATAGATACTGTGGATAGATAGATAGATAGATAGATAGATAGATAGATAGATAGATAGATAGATAGATAGATAGATAGATAGATAGATAATGTACTTTATTACTCCCAAGGGGAAACTGTATGTACTGTATATGTAGTGTGATTTTAATGAATTAGCATAAGATAAAGTGAAATAGAGAAATGCTAGCATGTTAATGCTGTAAGTCATGATCTAAAATAATGGTTTTAGCATGGCTAGTTAGTATACTGGAGAGGGAAAAAATCATTGTCTCTGTAAGTAATTTTGTCTGGTTCTTACAATTTAACATGTATGTTTCTATAAATAATAAAGGAGATGATAGACTGCCTCGCGAAAAAATAGTCACCATTTCAGAAGGGACAAATTGTTGGGCTGCATCAAGCAAGAGATTTTAAGAAGGAGATTACTGGAACTAGGTTAAGAGCCATTCAACATATTATCAGAATCTGGAGGAATAGTGATGTACCATCAACTTTGTGGAAAAAATATTGTAGAAAAAAATCAACAGTAAAAACCATAGCAGAAACCATGGTTAATAGTGCAAGTAAGAGCATTTCATACATACCAATGTGATGAAAACTCACAGGATTGGAACTAAAAAACTGTGTGGCCATAAGAAAGCCATTTGTTAGTGAGGCCTATCAAATAAAAGACTTCAATTTGCTGAGGAGCATAAATATTGGACTTTGGAACAATGCAAAAAGGTCATTTGTTCTGGGATGTGTCCAGATTGACCCTATTCCAGAGTGATGTATGTGTCAGGGTAAGAAGAGAAGCACATGAAGCCTGTACAAGCCTCTGGAGGCAGTGTTATGATCTGGGGATGTTTTAATTGGGACAAGTCTAGGCTCAGCAATGTTATGTACCAATAAAATGAAGTCAGCCGGTAGCCTGAATGCACTGAATAAGGTGGGTCAGGGTCAGGGGTAGCTCAGTGGTTAAGGCATTGGACTACAGTTCGGAAGATCCCAGGTTCAAACCCCACAACCACCAAGTTGCCACTGTTGGGCCCTTGAGCAAGGCCCTTAACCCTCAACTGCTCAGATGTATAATGAGATAAAAAATGTAAGTCGCTCTGGATAAGAGCGTCTGCCAAATGCCTAAATGTAAATATGTAAATGAATAACCAGGTTCTCATAAGACAGGGCTCCACCACATTGTGTACTGTAAAGAAGGATTTTAACTGAAGGTAATATTAAGGTGTGCAACTTGTATTTTGGAATGGTGGAGAAGCTTAAATTATTTCACAGTAGATAAAACTAATAAAGTCAGATACAAGTGATTAATTTTTTTAAAAGCCACTCCAAACCACTGGTTGAAATGACTATTCTGACCAATCCTACGACTGGCTTGGTCTAATTCTGTCACTCCGTGCTGTGCAAAAAAAATATTTTTAAGAAAATCGACAGAAATATTAAAAGAAATACACTGACTAGCCAGACAAAGTACTGTAAAAGTTAGGACTTTAATGGCAACAATATTTTCCATCCATAACTGAGTAAGTAGCTTCTAGGTTTGGGATCTATCCTGAAGATCTGAAAAAGATGTTACTCTGATTCACATGGGTGAAATTATTGGCCTGCGTCAAGCAAAAAAAACAACCATTGAACTTCATGGAAGGAATGTCATCACTAAAGAACAATGAATGAAAGCGACCAGATATCATTTAAACTCTTGGTGACGTTACAGTGGCTTGCAAAAGTATTCGGCCCCCTTGAAATTTTCCACATTTTGTCACATTACAGCCACAAACCTGAATCAAATTTATTGGAATTCCACGTGAAAGATCAATTCAAAGTGGTGTACACGCGAGAAGTGGAACGAAAATCATACATGATTTCAAACATTTTTTACAAATAAATAACTGAAAAGTGGGGTGTGCGTAATTATTCAGCCCCCTGAGTCAATACTTTGTAGAACCACCTTTTGCTGCAATTACAGCTGCCAGTCTTTTAGGGTATGTCTCTACCAGCTTTGCACATCTAGAGACTGAAATCCTTGCCCATTCTTCTTTGCAAAACAGCTCCAGCTCAGTCAGATTAGATGGACAGAGTTTGTGAACAGCAGTTTTCAGATCTTGCCACAGATTCTCGATTGGATTTAGATCTGGACTTTGACTGGGCCATTCTAACACATGGATATGTTTTGTTTTAAACCATTCCATTGTTGCCCTGGTCCTGCTGGAAGGTGAAGGGGGCCAGGGGTAGCTCAGTGGTTAAGGCATTGGACTACGGTTCGGAAGATCCCAGGTTCAAACCCCACTACCACCAAGTTGCCACTGTTGGGCCCTTGGGCAAAGCCCTTAACCCTCAACTGCTCAGATGTATAATGAGATAAAAATGTAAGTCGCTCTGGATAAGAGCATCTGCCAAATGCCTAAATGTAAATGTAAACCACTGCCCAAGTCTCAAGTCTTCTGCAGATTCCAAGAGGTTTTCTTCCAAGATTGTCCTGTATTTGGCTCCATCCATCTTCTCATCAACTCTGACCAGCTTCCCTGTCCCTGCTGAAGAGAAGCACCCCCAGAGCATGATGCTGCCACCACCATATTTGACAGTGCGGATGGTGTGTTCAGAGTGATGTGCAGTGTTAGTTTTCCGCCACACAGCGTTTTGCATTTTGGCCAAAAAGTTCCATTTTGGTCTCATCTCACCAGAGCACCTTCTTCCACATGTTTGCTGTGCAAACGGGACTTCTTATGGTTTTCTGTTAACAATGACTTTCTTCTTGCCACTCTTCCATAAAGGCCAACTTTGTGCAGTGCACGACTAATAGTTGTCCTATGGACAGATTCCGCCACCTGAGCTGTAGATCTCTGCAGCTCGTCTAGAGTCATCATGGGCCTCTTGGCTGCATTTCTGATCAGCGCTCTCCTTGTTCGGCCTGTGAGTTTAGGTGGACGGCCTTGTCTTGGTAGGTTTACAGTTGTGCCATACTCCTTCCATTTCTGAATGATCGCTTGAACAGTGCTCCGTGGGATGTTCAAGGCTTTGGAAATCTTTTTGTAGCCTAAGCCTGCTTTAAATTTCTCAATAACTTTATTGCTGACCTGTCTGATGTGTTCTTTGGACTTCATGGTGTTGTTGCTCCCAATATTCTCTTAGACAACCTCTGAGGCCGTCACAGAGCAGCTGTATTTTTACACACAGGTGCACTCTATTTAGTTATTAGCACTCATCAGGCAATGTCTATGGGCAACTGACTGCACTCAGGCCAAAGGGAGCTGAATAATTATGCACACCCCACTTTGCAGTTATTTATTTGTAAAAAAAAATGTTTGGAATCATGTATGATTTTCGTTCCACTTCTCACGTGTACACCACTTTGTATTGGTCTTTCACGTGGAATTCCAATGAAATTGATTCATGTTTGTAGCTGTAATGTGACAAAATGTGGAAAAGTTCAAGGGGGCCGAATACTTTTGCAAGCCACTGTATATCATAAAAAAAACAAGAGTAGAAATCAGAGCTATGTTTAATATTGAAAGTAAATGCATTTTCACACACACACACACACACACACACACACACACACACACACACATACGAATGTGATGCGAACTCAAAGGATTGGGACTAAACAGCTGTGCGGCCATAAGAAAACTATTTCTTAGTCAGACTAATCAGAAGAAAAGATGCACTGAACTCATTGGTTGAGAAGACTTTTCCTACTTTTCCTGACTAGTTAATGTGGCTTACTCTAATTTATGATGTTTAGTTGAAAGCAGCATAATTTCTTCTAAGGATATTACAGTGCTTTTGGATATAGCATTATAATCCAACACTGACTGGGTATTGTTTGTTATTTTTAAGGTCTGTGGACAACTGAAAAATTGGTGTAGGATAATTTTAACTGAGAAAATGAATTAAACAGGATGTATGTCTATGTGCATGTATGGGAATTATTGTATTCTATGTGTGTTCCCTGTGCTGTTCTGTGTGGCTTTTCTTTATACCACAGTAATGTACAGGCACCAGAGACACACAAGGTGTCATCACGACCACAAATCACTTGCCTGAGTGCTTCTCTACCCCTCCCTGTCTTTCCCTCCCTGCATTCTCCTTCATTCCGTCTCTTCCCTCTCGCCAGCGCGCCATATAGGACAAAGCTGGTATATATCTCAATTAGAGGGCAGGGAGAGCAATAGGAAGGGGAGGGGCCTTGTCCAGAGTAACTCCACCCCAGCTGCATTATAACTGGAGATTTAAAGAGGAAGCAGCAACACTGTACAGCTGTCAATCATGAGCACTGCAACCGTTTATGCAAATCAGTTCGGGGTGGGGAGTGGGGGAGCATGTCTAGATTTGTTTGTCATCCGTTATGCCTTCCCCCTTTCTTCAACACACACATACACACACATATTTTGCCTTCAGTCTTCCTTCTGTTCTGTGTGCGTTGACATGTTTCTTTCTTTCTCATATATACATACATTTAGCTATTTATCTAGCCAGATAGATAGATAGATAGATAGATAGATAGATAGATAGATAGATAGATAGATAGATAGATAGATAGATCTTCATGTGTGTGTGTGTGTGTGCATATAATGTATTCTCTGTATTTCCAAAAATAATTTGAGGTTTTGTGCTTGTTGTTAAACTGGGAACCAGTGTCTGTAATTCTGGAAACTGGGTCGTGTGTGTGTGTGTGTGTGTGTGTGTGTGTGTGTGTGTGTGTGTGTGTGTGTGTGTGTGTGTGTGTGTGTGTGTGTGTGTGTGTGTGTGTGTTTGGGGAGTGGGCTCAGAAAGCTGAGCTTTATACCTAAAAATAAGTAATTCATCACACATGCAAAGGGGATATGTAAGAGCCACTATATAACAGATCAATGGTGGATCAGTGCATGGTTTTAACATCCTGATAATGAAAAAAAATTATTAGCATTAGCATTTAGCAATATCTAAAGAATTTTCATTATACAATTATACAAAATGTAAAAATATGGATAACAAAACTATATATTTTTCTTGTTTTTATTGTTTCTGAGGCTACGAATGATTGCAAAGTTCATGTGAAAGAAATGTCACATCTTGTCCATTATATATGTTAAGCTTAAAGGGAAAACCGAGATGTATATACTGTAAGTAAATTACAATAGGTCTTGGTTGTTCTAAGTTGTCTTGCACTGCACATCGACTATGGGGCCAAATTTCACAAATTCCATAGACTTAAAAATATCAAACTATCCCTTTAATGAATAGACAATTTTTTTTAATCTGTTTTTGTCTCAGCAAAGTGTTTCATTTTGTTCCTACAATGTGATGTTTTAAATTTGAAGCTGGGGGACTCAGTGGTTAAGGTGTTGGACTACTGATCCACATTAAACCCTAGCACCAAGTTGCCTCTGTTGGGCATTTGAGTACTCAATTGCTCAGATGTACAAGATAAAAAAAAAATTCTGGATAGCAGTGTCTGTTATATGCCAATGCCATAAATATAAATGGAAAGTTACTTTGGGAAGTATAAAAACTCGATATAATACAACCAATAAGCGTTTATTAAATTTGAGAAAGCCTATTTTGAGAAATTGAAGACAAAATGATACAACTTGTTAAAATATTATAAATTGTGTGTAAGGCAAACAATTGTTTATGTTTATCAACTTGTGATTTACTATTATTTTTAATAATTCATGTTTAATATCCACCATCACACATCAGATACTGTAGCTACACCATTTAAAAAAAATTAATTGCTTGGTTTCCTTTCTGCAGGGATTTTCTGAGCATGTTCTCTCCTTGTGAGTTTCTTTAGGATTGATCCACAACAACGATCAGGATAAAGCACTTACTAAGAGTTAGAAGTGAGTGAATGAGAGTCAGCTTCCATTTATACAGCTTTATTCTGTGGGAATCTCTGATAATAGAAACTCACTGTTAAAATTAAATTGCTTTATTTTGGATCCTAGTACATCAGAGCCTGAGCTTCTACTTTAATAGCCACAACTAGACATGTACAGTAATAGGAAAAAGATTAGTGACTAATATACAATTTATGTTCATAAACTATAGTACACATGGAGAGACAATGTGACAGATAGAAAAAATATTAAAAAGATATAATTTTTATTTGTTTGTTTGTTTGCTTCGATTTTAAGGTATTCTGTGTTCAAATATAATATCTCGATTGGTTGGCTTTTAATACAAATATATATTTTTTAAGGATAAAAAAGAGCTGATTTCAAACGGGTGTCAGTGCTGTTCAAGTCAGAAGTCTTTTAGTAATATTTGAATATAGAAGTTCTCCTTCATTCCATTCTAGCAGCCACAACTAACAGGTCTGCTCAGAGAAACCTTTGTGGCACCACATTCTCTGTAAACAGGACAAACAAATGATGCAGACAGCCAACTCTCAACCAGCACGAATCAGGAGGTGTCTCTATGCTCATTGCAGTCATGTAAACTTCACTTCTTTTATAACTGTTCAGGTATTTCTAGCTTAGGGTTGTTATCTGAGGATGAGATTTTTGAGGGAAGACTGAAAGATTGGGCTCCATTTTATTATTATTATTATTATTATTATTATTATTATTATTATTCCCTTATAATCCTAACAGCTCAATCTAATTCAGTTTACATATGGGGTTTACCCATATACAGCATGGCTCGATAATCTGGATCTATAAACATTTTTCCTTGTATGAAATTTCATATTTTTCTTTGTATTTCAGACAAATTGTGGAAACTTGATGGAAATGGATGGCTTGAAACTCCCAAAAGGAGACTGAACAGAACTTATGTATGCAAGACAGGATTCCTTACTTAGAGAAGTTCTTGTTGAACTTTACGTTTGCATTTGCTTTGAATGTTTATCATAAACTCTGGTCGAACAATAATTGTAACGAGGTCCACAATGCAGAAATGCGAGACAGGTAAAATATGACAGTGCTAAATGTGCTGTAGATCAACTGCCTATTCTCCAACTCTGTCACATTGTTATCTTTCCATTCTTCCACAAACTACTGTGACTCGAGTTTAGTTTAATTTTATTGAGTTTAGTATTTTGGTTTTACAACACAGCTGAAATTGCCTTCTGATTTCAGCCTCCAAAAATTGGAAATTTTACAATCAAATCTTAGAGCTTTTTTCTTTCTTTCTTTTATCCAGGTTTCTTTGGAATTATGCTGTGAATTGGTTGCATATAAAGAAGTACAGGCGGTCTTTGCAAGAATATACCTTTTTTTTTATACCTATTGAGCTTAGTTAATCTCTGTAAACAAAACAAACTCAGTAAACAAAATTCTCCAAGGTTTGGTCTTGCCAAATCTCATTCACCAGCTACAGTACCTTTCCATCATCCATGTAACTATTACAGCGAACACATGCTTTCTCTGAGACAAATAAAGATAACCTCCAAATCATTTGTTTTTATTGGTACTGCTGCTGAATCAAATAGTAGTGTAACACTCATGGAAGAAAGCTTGATCTGCCCTCCTACATGATCTCACACACCCTCCACAATTGGCTAGTGCCACTCTGATTGACAAGGAATAGGCAGTAATGCCACCCCTCCAGCCCAAAGAGCATGGCTAACGGTCCTCTTTTTGTCATTCGCCATAAGGGTTGACAAATATTACAGTAGTAAAATAATTTACACAGTAAGGAGCTTTTTCTTTATTGTACTTTGCATATAAAAAAAATATTTCATATTAATGAACTACAGAGGAAAGATCTTACCATTCGTTAATCGTCTATTTTATTTAGTCATTGTAAATTATAGAGCAGTTTTAATTGTGTAAAGCCTTATACACTTTTTTTTAATGACTGTTTTTGTTCAGTCTTTTTTTATTCTGTATGAACACTAGAAAGTACGTAGGAATAAATAACAAAGTATGTATGCAAAGTTTACAGTTTATTTAAACAAAAGCAAATGAGTAAATCCACCAAGAAGCATTCAAGTTAAACCAGGACTTTTGATTGTGTTGAATAACAGAACACTGGTAATAGAGTAAAAACTACCTTTACTTCTTTATAATCCCGTGCTACACTAATGCACTTATCCAAGTGTTTCACTAGTGCTTGGATACCATAAAGGTTGCAGTATGTTAGAGTCATTAATAAACTGCCTGCTTCATGTTTGAAACGCTGGCCTTCCAGGAACTCCTTTAATGGACCATCTGGAAATGGTTTGGAGCGAGGGCAGGACTATAAGGTGGATGTGGTAATAACTCCCAGCTGAGTTCCTGTAATGTGCAAATGGTGTTCAGAAATGATCGTGTGCACAGTTCCCACAGACAGATACGGCTCTTCTGCAAGTTGGTAACAAGTTATATGTCTTTCAAGGATCAGGTGTTCCACTCACTGAATGTTAATGTGAACGACTATAGTAGTCTCTGAGCCACCTCGGCTGGGATCATCATTCATGGACATACAGCCTTCTTTAATACTGTATGTTTGCACCATTCAAATATTTTACTGCAGCTAAGAGTCTCATTACCACACTTGTAAATGTCATTCGGTTAGAGAGAAATTTTATATACATGTCCCAGTTTGACTTGAACGGCCCTTGTATGTGTGTTGAAAGGATGTTCATTATGAGCTCAGTGATTACTGCAGTACTCTTCTACAGTGTGTAGGTGAGATTATCCACCAAAGTAATATAAGAAATTTAAAAATCAAAAATGTAAAACCATAATCATCTTAGCAATACGGTTTGGATTTTTAACTTAAATTACAATGTGTGCACTCATTTGATTAATTTGATTTTTTTTAATAGTACACTGAGCTGCCAGTTTATTAGTACTACAAAGATACACCTCGTTGCCTTGCAAATCTCAGATTATTTCAGAAAAGAAGTTCTGCTTATACGACCTGGCCAAAAAAAACTCTATTGATTTGATAGCCTGGTCATTCAGTATACATTCAGGTCAACAGCTGTTTATGCTCCTTTAAAACATTTAAGCCTTTTTTTACTTAATATCTTCAATAACAAGAGGTTTTCTTTATGGACACACAGCTGTTTCATCACTATCTTATTGCATTGTGTATGTGGAAATGCCCTGAAATAGTTTTTAAACATAGTTGTGATTTCTTCTGCTGATTTCTTAAAGATGCAACTTCCACAAATGTTTAAAAGTCCTCTAAAGAGTGTATTCTGAAAGTATTGCGACCCCATCCACTTTTTTTTATTTTATGATACTGATGGAGAAGAGCTTAGAGACAGGATTATTGCAAGGCAGACAGAGCTGGGAAAGGCTACAAAAACATTTCTGCTGCACTGAAGGTTACCAAGAGTGAAGTGGCCTCCATAATTCTCAAAAGGAAGAACTAAACAGGACTGTACCAAAAACTGGTCACCCAGCCAAACCTATTGGGGAAGAAAGGCCTTACTTAGTAAGAGAGGTGACCAAGAACCTGTTGAGCACGCTGACTGAGCTCCAGAGATCGTGTGTGGAGATGAGACAACGATCACTGCAGTCTTCCAGGTGGCTAGACAGAAGCAAGATTAAACTGTTTGGCTTCAATTTTAAATGTTATGTCTGGAGGAAACTAGGCACCGTTAACTAGGCAGCGTTATGCTGTGGAGTAGTTTTCAGCAGCTTGGACTGGTAAGGGCTGAGGGAATGCTGAACCTAGCAAAGTACAATATAGAAATATCCTCAATGAAAACCTGTTCCATAATGCTCACAACCTCTGACTGAGCCGAAGGTTCACCTTCCAACAAGATAATGGACCTAATGACCCAGCCAAGACATCAGAGGAGCAGCTTAAGGTCAACTCTGGAATGTGTTAGAGAGTCCAGAGTACCCTAATGAACATCTCTGAAGAGACCTGAAAATGGTTGTCCACTGACAGTTTCCATCCAACCTGACTGAGATATTGAGAATTTGCAAAGAAGAAGGCTGCATTTAAATTTTAGAATCTATTAAACAGTTCCATAGTTGTTGTCTTTGCTTAATGATAATAAGCTCTTTCAATTCATATTCACTTTTGGCATGCGTAGGTGTTTAACTGTATCTTGACACTTGTAATAGGACCAAATTCTGGGGGGTGTAACAGGGGGAAGGAATTGACATCTGTTGGATTTCCAATTTACAAAGGTAGGTGCAAACTGCAAATTGGTTTTAAAACTGATTTTGCTGCCTTACAGTATATTGTTGCAACTTAGATATTGTACAGTAGTTATAGGAAAGTTGAAAATTCTGTCAAGATACACTTGTTAATAAAAGTTGATAAAGATATTTATGTAAGATACATGACTGCAATCCATCTGTATCAGAATGCACATTCTCAGTGTACTGTACATAATGGAGTCACCTGGATAGTTTATGTTTAAATGGTTGGTTCAAATTCATGTACAGTATCATGTGCAGGGGCGTAAATCCCGGGGGGGACGGAGGGGACATGTCCATCCCAATCCGCGGGTTGTCCCCCCCCAGCCCCCCCCTCCCAAAAAAAAACCCTGCATTCTCTATTGTGAAAAATATATGTATGTATACCTCCCCTTCCCCCTCCGCTTCCTCCCAGTGGTTTGTCCCACTGCCTCCTGCTTTCCCAGTTCAGGTCAGGTTTGTGGCTGCAGCTCAATTAATGTTGAACTCCAGTAAGTAGGGTATTTTATTCACTATAAATAAAGCGATTCAATTTAATGTAGTTGAGGCAGACTCATTCATAAATTAGTTGCAGCAAAAATGCTGATTACCGATGCAACTTTCCATGAATCTGCTATATTAGCGATTCAATGATTACTTATCTAGTTAATGTTATCTTGTTTACAATAGCTTGTTTACATAGTGCACTGCAACTAACACGACAAACGCCGTTTCCCATGCAGTGTTTTATTTATGATGACTTGGATAATGTTAACTTAACATTAACGGCCACAATTAACATATTATTTAGCTGTACATTCACTAAATGAGCACTGTGACTAGTCCGAATTGTATTTTTTTGTATAATCAATATCCATTCTGTTCTATTCATTCAATGCATCCATTCTGAAGCATTTTTTCTGCTTCAGAAGTCAGTCTGTTCTGAGACAGTGAGAGTAGAGGAAGGGGCAGATTCAGGACCAGGGAGGGAGCCGGAGACAGCAGAACAAAGAGATGATATTGCCAGCACCAGCACAGGGAGCACAGTTTTTAGTTTAGATCTCATGTTTAAATTTTATTGTATGTTGATGGCTTGACTGTAAACAACATAAACAATGCAATAAATAGTTTTGAAGAAAAATCTGCTTTGTCATTGAACCTTAGAAAAACTTTGAAAATAGCCATAATGGTGCAGTCTCTAAACTACAGTAATAATGATAGAAGGAAAGTTTTTCAATGTGGGGACATATCTTTATAAGTACAATTTGATTGTATTATATGTGTCCCCTTCAAAAATTGCTCATGAGAAATTTTATATTTATTGTCCCCCCCCCAATGTTAAATGAAATTTACGCCCCTGATCATGTGCAGTGAAATGTTTGATCCCACTCTAACTAACCAGAAAATAAAGTAAAAGTTAAATAAAATCCACATTAAAATAAAACTACACTAAAATAAAATGTGAATTAAAGTACCATTTACACAAAGAAATAAAGGTTGCGGGAGGAAAAATACATATACTGTAATACAAAGTAGAAATACAGTATATGTACAGTATATATTACAGAAGATGGTTTGTATTGTGGGCCTTTTTTGTTACCATTGTTCTTGTTCTTGTTCTTGTTGTTGTTATTCTATTTCATCATTTTGCAATGTTTCAACAGCACCTGGGTGATCAAAAAACTCCTGGCCTCCTGTAGTCCTTTTGCAGTATCAGTGGACTTATCCTCAAATGGGTCAACTTTAGAGTTTTCTTAAAAGGCAGGTAGATCTTTCGATTTTCTCTAAAAAAAAATCTACAAGGAGAATTGTCACATCAGGTTTGGGAGCTTCTAGATTTTTTTTTTCCTTTCAAAACCCTCTGAACATTCTGATGTTTGAGCACAACATCCTAGTGTATCCCCCACCGTCAAGGAATCAAAAGTAATATCAAGCAGAGGGAGAGAAATGAGACAAGCACTGGAACCATCTTGAGAAAAGCGCTGGCCAAAACCCCTACCTTCCAAAGTAGATCAGAAGTGAGAAGCAGCTCCATGAGGCTCAAAGGTTTCAGACGACTGTCAATTGGCAGCTAAATTGAGTTGGTATCTTTCAAAGTTACTAGAGTTACAGTGTATTTTATTTTATTTTTTACAAATATACCTTTTCTTTTCAATTCTTTCTAGTTGTTAGTTATAGAACTAGTTCGGTTAAATACACAGTAACTATGAAAGACACCAGCGTGATGTAGGTCAATGTGTTGTGGAATGTAACCACAAATTACCTATGTTGTACTCGCAATCTGGGGGGTTGGCAAACTTCTTGGTCAGTGCGCAGAGCAGGAAGATTTATAACAACTATGATCTACTGTATTTACATTATAGTACATGCACTGCAATTTTGTCTAGAAGTAGCCACAACTATTGCTTTTACTTTATGAAGCTCCTGGGACAGGGGCAGCTCAGAGGACTAAGGCACTGAGTTACTGAAGGGTGGTGGTTCAATCCTCAGCTCCACCATGTTGCCATTGTTGGACTCTTGAGCATGGCCCTTAACCGTGCCTCCTCAAGGGGTCCTGAATCATGACCCCATGATTGGGATAAATTTCACTGTGCAGTAATGTATATGTGACAAATAACGGCCTAACTAGACAGCTGATATATATATATATATAGAGAGAGAGAGAGAGGGAGAGAGTTAAATAAAAATCCCACATCATGTCTGGTGTTCTTTTTTATAATCAATAAATAATATTAAATCAATAGATAATATTGAACAATAAATCATATACATAATCAATAATTGTCATGAGTAGATAAATCACTTCTTAACTGGACTATGACATAATTTCCACAATGAGGGCAAACCCTTGAACTGATTGTCTTACCCTTACTATCAAATACTTAGAAGAAATAACAAATAAATGGCTTAATGGCTTCATGACTTTATCAGTCACATTATATTATCAGCGTGACTCAAAGCAATTCATGACCAGCAGTTAAAGCTACTGTAAGTAATGTAATGTACTCTCGCTGGCAGCCTTAATACAAACATCTTTATAATTGAGCACTCATGCAATTATGAAATCAGCCAATCATGGGGCTGCAGCCAATGCATAACCCTCTGCAAACATGGACAAGATTTTCACTTAATGTATTCAACTAGGCTGCTAGGGATCCAGGATCCATGTATTGCAGGCAACTCTTGATTAACCGCATTTTAATAATGCAATAATGTAGTATAATGAAACCCAAAACAGAGACCCTGCATCTTACAATGTCAAAGATTATAATGTATTACTGGCGTTCAGGTTAGATTTTAGAAGAACACAGAAACACACGGACACTAATGACAAATAGACAAGGAACATCTGGACTTCATTGCAAACAGGAAGGAGTTGTACTATGACCTGTGAACTATTAGGTAAGAAGACATGGGAAAAGTGCAACATAGTCAAAATAAAAGTTCTCATTCAAAGCAGGTAGTAGAAGTGGCCACTCCTGTGAACTGCACCAAGAGAAAACAATTACCTTCCTAAGGCGTTGCTCCTGACCTGCCTTAGAGGTGGCCCAGGACAACCAAAGTCAGCTCAACTGACGCTGAAGCTGTGACAGGATAGAGCAGAGTACATAATAAGGCTTGGTGGCTGGAGTAAGCACAATCTTTGAACTTGGCACGGGCACTGGGCCAGAGTTTAGCATGATAGGGGCCGGAACATGGTATAGGTGCTGTTATAGAGTTTGGCATGGTGAATGGGCTGGGATTGGGCACAGGTGCCAGGTTGATGTTCACTATACTGGAGCCTGGCATGGGTGCTAGGCAGGAACCTGGCATGGGCACCAGATTGCTGCTTGGCATGCTGGAATTTGATATTGGTGCCAAGCAGGAACTTGCTGTGGGTGCTGGCTTGGAGCTTGGCAACTAGAACTTGCTTTGGGTGCTGGCTTGGAGCTTGGTGCACTGAAACTTGCTGAGGGTGCTGGCTTGGAGCTTGGCAACTAGAACTTGCTTTGGGTGCTGGCTTGAAGCTTGGCAACTAGATCTTGCTGTGGGTGCCGGGTTAGAGCTTGGCGACTTACACTTTCTGCGGGTGATGGTTTCGAGCTTTGCAACTGCAACTTGCGTTGGGTTCTGGGTTTGTGTTTGCCATGATGGAATTTGGCAGGGGTGCCAGACTAGGACTTGGCCAGGGCTAGGTCTTGGGACTTGAGAGGTCATCTCGTGAGCCTTCGGCTAGGGCTGACTTGGACGGTCGGGAGAGCTTGGTCAAGACAAAAATGCTAGTCTTGTAAGCTTCTGATGAGAACCAGACTCAAACACAACATCTTTCTCAAAGCCCGAAGGTGGCCGCAGAACCGCGTCCTCCTAGCCGGCAGCCAAAGCTACCCCAGTGTCCTATGACATATACTGTAGGTATAATACTCCTGCTGTTCTTGTTTTTCTATGTTGGCACACACTCTAGCTACTGCCTATGGTTAATGATGTAACGTGTGATGGTGTAGACAAAATATTAATATATAATCTCAAAATATAATGATGACATTGGACATTATTAACCATGTATTTAAGAGATGGGCGGAGTTTTAGATGAAGGCACACTCTGTATTGGTTTGGTCTGGATGCTATAATGAACTACAATATAAGGGCCCAAGTAATGTTCTTTCATTTCAAAGGATCTCCTGTCTGGGAGAATGGAAATTAGAAATCATGCTCCAGCTTATTTATTTCACATTTTGATCTATAAAGGTCAGAAGTAGGAAGGATATGTTTTAATATGTTTGTCTTCATAATTTGCAGTGTTTCTATGGAAGACACGGATCTGAACGTGAAGAGTTCCTGATTCATCAGTGAGACGAGTAAACTTGTTTTACCAACATGTTTGAACTAGATTTGTCAGCAGTGTTGGTTTGTGAGTGTGTGTGCGTGCGTGTGTGTGTTTGTGTGTGTGTGTGCATGCGTGTGTGTGTTTGTGTGTGTGTGTATGCACGTGTGGGGGGGGTACAGGTATATCATATCCACCTGTAGAGACCTGTTCTACCCTCTCTCTCCCTCACTCTCTCTTGCTCTCTTCCTTTGTTTCCTGCAAGTCGTTTGTGACGTTCCCAAAACGCTCTATGGCTTCTACCTTACAGTTAGTTACATCAACCATATTGTGTTTTGTCCAATTACCATTCTCAATTACCAGTATTGATTCAAAATTACATGCAGTGTAACATGAGTTCAGATGGCTCTTTTCAGTCGTTTAGATATTAAAAACTAGAACATTGTATCAGGCAGTAAAGTGAGTTTATGGGTCTAGAATCCTGGGGTGTATGCGTGCGAATTTTTATCTCAAACAGCTCACACTCTCTCCCTCCAATTTTTTTCTCTTTCCGCAATCTTCAGGCTCTTTTAAGCTCCTCACTCTGTCTTTCAGATTTTATTTAGAACTCTTTGACTTTATATTATCTCTCTCTGTCTCTCGCTTTTTCTCTCTCTCTCTCTCTCTGTAGCATGATATTGTGGGACATGAAGCATAAGAAAGGCAACAGAGTCACACACAGCCGCCTCACTAACGCCAACAACTCGTCCCCTCCTCGCAAGGCCCGCTGTCGCCATGGAAACACAGTCCAATCGGAGCCTCGGGAATGAAGGGAGGGGGCGGGGACAGAGCTGAGCCCTCTAACATTTCACATACACACACTCACACACATACACAGGCATACATGCACACACTCATATTCACACACACACAGCTCACATACTCTCACGCAGAGACAAATACAAATATGCATAAGTAGTAAAATACACAAAAGCTCTGTACATCCTATCCACATAAAAACATACACACATAAATGACAAAATATACATATACAGTATAGTGATTTATATAGTGAATTTGGAGGGAAAAATAAAGGGCAGAAAGTCTTTGAAATTTCAGGCTTCTGTGTAGTTCACCAAAACATTCTAAGCATTCTACAAAAAAAAAAAGAAGAAAAAAAAAGCACAGGCAAAAGACAGATGAATTCTATAACGAGAAGATTCTGATAAAACAAGAGGAGAAAGACCAAACACAAGGCTTGTCCTTATCCACTTGTCTGCTTTTCCCAGTTCTACAGCATACAGTGTTTTTGGGGCCCATTAATCTTGATCACTCCCTTTCATTTCCCTTCCAGATCTAGGACACGTACCCCAGATATAGTAATCAACAGGACTAGAGTTGCCTTTTTCCATTATTTTCCCAGGGTATGTTATGCTTCTTGTCCATAATCTGTTTTGCTCTTACCAAACAAGACACTATGGAGTGATGCTTTAGTGTGCAATATGTTACCAATATGAACAGGTGGTAGATTTAGTCACAGAGATTTAATTTACAGTTTTACACTTTCTTATTTTAAAAATAATGCCAATGTATGAATAAAACATTACAAGATTTGGGGTTATAGGGAAACAATCCACATTGTGGTGGTGTGATGTGAAGTCGAGCCTTTACCACCACAAAGTTGATTATTTCTCTAACGGCTTGCCGCAACATCTTTTATTTTTCTTATAATGTAACAACTTGTTTCAAATGATCGTTTTGTAGTTATTACATTATGACATATTTACATTCAATCTACTTATATTTATACTGACTTAACGAAAAGTCAGCGAAATGTGTTTTTTAGGTGAAAAGTCAAAGAACGAAATTCTTTCCTGCTATCATGTGGTTTCATCTACATGCCGCTTAGCACATTGGGCGATGTATATATACTGTATCTGTCATTTCTGTGGCAGTTATCTACAGGGTCACATTGCCAGCTTGAGGCCTAATTGCCTCTGAGCACCTGGGGTTGAAGGACCTTGCTTAAGGGTCCAACAGTGGCAACCCAGTGGCATCAGGGAACTGGGGACCTTCTGGTCACCAATCCAACACCTTAACCACTGAGCCACCCCTGCCCCTTTGTTGTTATCAATTATGTTATAATGGCTATAAATATTTGTTTGCACAACTTCTGGTTTTGGTCCCTCTTGGAATAAAAAAAAAAAATACTGTATCTGTATGTATGTACAGTATGGAGTGTCAACCATCAAAGCCTTTTGTACGTTTTTACTATAACATCAATAGCACTAGAACCATGCAGCTTGAACAACTCTCAGATCTTCTCTTTTTGATAATTAATGATCAGTTTCTGACCAATCAGAATTAAGGATTCAGCAGCAGTATGGTATAATTATATAAGGTTGTAATGGGACACATATTCGTTCTGTACCATTTAGTTCAGGGTGAGTGTGTTCTGAGTGAATACAGTCTAGTTTTAACAAGTGCTGGGGGATTTTATCCATTATTTCAGTTAATTTGAATGAAATGAACAGGCGGCATGTCGCTTAGGACTTGTAGCGAAATATACAAATATGAATTTCAGAGATATGGAATTTGTTCAGGTTTGAAAAGCAATAATTTGCTTGTCAGAATGACATCATTCCTGACTTCAGCATGGTTAATAGAGGTGGGAAACTTAATGCCACTATGTTCAGGTTTTGTTAGCAACATGCTGGGCCGCTACATTTGGTGAGTATATATATATATATATATATATATATATATATATATATATATATATATATATATATATATATATATATATATATATATATATATATATATATATATATTAGATCACTTGCAAATTTCTTTGTTTTTGTTTAGTGATTTATTTTCTACATTCTACAACAATACTGGGGATTTCAAAACTATAAAATAACACATATGGAATTAGGTAATTACGTAACATCAACAAAAGCAACAGTTAGTTGTTATTTTAAAACACAGAGGTCAACCTTTCTGTAATAGTTCTTGCAAGAACAGTATTGTCAAGTGCATTTGCAAAATCCGTCAAGCACCACAATGAAACTGGCTCTCATGAAGGTATAATCTCATGAGGGTATAATCTCATATAAATATGGATTATACCCCCTTTCGCCTTCAGAACTGCCTTAATTCTACGTGGCATTGATTCAACAAGGTGCTGAAAGCATTCTTTAGAAATGTTGGACCATATTGATGGGATAGCATCTTGCAGTTGATGGAGATTTGTGGGATGCACATCCAGGGCACGATGCTCCCGTTCCACCACATCCCAAAGATGTTCTATTGGGTTGAGATCTGGTGACTGTGGGAGCCATTTTAGTACAGTGAACTCATTGTCATGTTCAAGAAACCAATTTGAAATGATTCGAGCTTTGTGACATGGTGCATTATCCTGCTAGAAGTAGCCATCAGAGGATGGGGACATGGTGGTCATAAAGGGATGGACATAGTCAGAAACAATGCTCAGGTAGCCCGTGGCATTTACACGATGCCCAATTGGCACTAAGGGGCCTAAAGTGTGCCAAGAAAACATCCCTCACACCATTACACCACCACCACCAGCCTGCACAGTGGTAACAAGGCATGATGGATCCATGTTCTCATCCTGTTTACGCCAAATTCTGACTCGACCATTTGAACGTCTCAACAGAAATCGAGTCTCATCAGACCAGGCAACATTTTTCCAGTCTTCATCTGTCCAATGTTGGTGAGCTCGTGCAAATTGTAGCCTCTTTTTCCTATTTGTAGTGGAGATGAGTGGTACCCGGTGGGGTCTTCTGCTCTTGTAGCCCATCCACCTCAAGGTTGAGCGTGTTGTGGCTTCACAAATGCTTTGCTGCATACTTCGGTTGTAACGAGTGGTTATTTCAGTCAAAGTTGCTCTTCTATCAGCTTGAATCAGTCGGCCCATTCTCCTCTGACCTCAAGCATCAACAAGGCATTTTCGCCCACAGGACTGTCGCAATACTGGATGTTTTTCCTTTTTCACACCATTCTTTGTAAACACTAGAAATGGTTGTGCGTGAAAATCCCAGTAACTGAGCAGATTGTGAAATACTCAGACCGGCCCGTCTGGCACCAACAACCATGCCACGCTCAAAATTGCCTAAATCGCCTTTCTTTCCCATTCTGACATTCAGTTTGGAGTTCAGGAGATTGTCTTGACCAGGACCACACCCCTAAATGCAGTGAAGCAACTGCCATGTGATTGGTTGATTAGATAATTGCATTAACGAGAAATTGAACAGGTGTTCCTAATAATCCTTTAGGTGAGTGTAAATTTAATGGTAAGAAGTTTAACTTTGCTTATTTCTGATGCTGTACAAAGCTATGCTGATTTGGCATCATTCTGTAAACTAAGATAAAACGTCAATTTGGGAATAAACCTCTAAGTTGACTTTTGTGACAGTTGTTGTGCATATTAAATCATTAAAAACATGAATAAGTTTAAAGAAGTTGTGCAATAATAGTAACAGCACCATCACCAGTAAAAAGAAGCATATTTAAAAGAACCATTCTTGCACTATTCTGACTCTTCTTGAACAACTACTCATACCTTTTTGTGTTTTTTTGTTCGTTTGTAAAACAGAAAGGTGTGTGTCTTTATGTGCGTTCCTCATGTATTCAAGAAATGATGGTCAGTTTGCCAGTACTTACAAGTTTGTACATGGTTATATGTTCACAAGTTAAATGTATAATACGTTTTAAAAATATGTCTAAAATGTACCAAACCGTGACTTCAAAACTAAGGTACATACTGACCAGTGCCTTTTGCATACTGGTACACCCCTAATTTACAGATTGTATGTATAGCCACAGTTTTAGTCCCCTCTTTGCTGTTAAGATAACCCCCAGTCTTCTGGTAAGGTGTTCATTCAGTCACAGGAGCATTAGTGAGGTCAGATACTGATGTTGGGTGAGGAGCCCTGCGTCCATTCTATTTCATACCAAATGTTTTCAGTGTGGTTGAGATTAAAGCTTTGAGCAGACCACTCGAGTTCTTCCATTCTAACCCTGAGCATTCATGTCTTCATGGGGCTTGATTTGGTGACTCAAACATTGGTGTGCTGGAACAGATTTTAGCATATGTTGCAGTGAAAAGCTATCTGAAATGTACAGCAACATATATGAACATCATACACAATTGCTTTAATGGTTTGGAGAAAGCCCACTTTGGTCATGCAGTGTAGATATTTTTTACATTATTAAAAAATAAACTGGAAAAAAAAAGCACATGATCATGGATTGCACCATAGACTAAGGGTGAATTCCCATGTCACACCAAATGGGATAGGCTCTGGATTCACCACAAATCTATATAAACCATAGAACAGTATAAATGCTGTCTTCAGTGTGGTCTTCTGCTGGTTGAACATCAAAATTAAACGTTTTAGGTCATTGTTTTTATTGTTCATTGCTTTTCTGTTCACCATGAGAAATCCTTCATTAATGTATGCTTGGTGGCATGGTGCCTTAGTGGTTAGCACTGTCGCCATGCACCTCCAGGGTCAAGATTTGATCCAAAGACATGCAGGTCAGGCTAATTGGTGTTCCCAAATTGCTCATAGTGTGTGAATGTTGACCAGAGGACCTATCACATTTGAAAAATTATAAATAAATATAACGGTCACCATTGGTCTCCACGATCCTTAGCTGGACTACACACTCTAAAAAATGCTGGGTTGTTTTTTCTACCCAAACGCTGGGTTGCCGCTGTTGGGTCATTTTTCTGGGTTATTTACAGAGAGTTGGGTAGTTTTTGTGTAACCCAGCTGCTGGGTTGAAGTTTGCTTGGCCCCTCCCCCAAAGTTCACCGGTGGATTCAGCGGCTGTCACTCAGCTTCGTGACTCTTGAGCTCCCACACCGCTGATGACGGTTCATCCTCCTCGGACATTTAAGGGAAAATGGCGTTAAATACAAGGTCTGTATACACATGTTCACTCACCTAATTCACATATGACTGAAAAATTATTACTATATGTAACATTTATTACTGTTACCGTGTTAAGGTTACACACAAACTTTCCGGCTGGTCTGAGGTACTGGATGATAATTTAGCTGAGAATAGCTGCTAGCCATAAACCCCACCTGTGTATGAAAGAAACGGCTAAGATGTCTGAGCTTTTTAGCTTTTTCTGTAGAATGTTTGCAGGGTTACGAAGATGGTGAAGTGATGAATGAACGCTAAACTGTTAACTGTAGGGCTACCATGACCAGGCATTTAGTTAGTTTGCTAGCATTAGCAACCACTTTAGAACTTTATTAAACTCACTGCTTGAGACAATAAAATGCTGGTGTGTTACAAACCACTGACCCTCTCACAAATATACAGACCTGCTAACCCTCCCGTTTTTCACTAGCTAGTAATTTACTCTGCGGTCAAATTTCTCCTGCGTTTCTCCCGAGTTATAACAATATTTTACACCTTTCCCCCTTTGGCAAGTATGCAAATGTATCACCAGTAATAGCATGTAAGCTAACCAGGTAGCTCTCTTTAACCAAAGTTAAATTAACTATCAGTCAGCGCGCCAACTACAGGAAAAAGTACCACAGCGGTACAGGTAACTACTAGATGAAGTATTAATATTTTGGTGATTGTAATGTACCAGTATGACACCAGCTATGACATTTTTTCGGTAATTAGCTTAAAATCAATGCAGACTACAATATCAACTAGTCTGACATAAAGAGTTGTATCCTAAAAGCCATGCTTATTCTGCTGTTTTATGTTTGGTAGTAACTGTCTCCATGTTTTTGTTTTAGGTTACCTATACCCTATCTTAATGGGCAGCTTTGTAATTTTTTAGTATCAATCGTATTTCACACGAAATTGAGAGTCTTATTCAGTTTCATCTTTGCTATTCAACAAAATTTTAACTTTTTCATTTCTTTCTTTCTAAGGTTGGAACCAACATGGTGGAATACCTCCAGCGGGCTGAAGTGTCAAGGCCGTACCCCTACATCCTGACGTTGGGAGATAATGACCAGCACTGCTCTCAGTAATGTTGTAATGTTGCTATGAAATAGCGAGACCTACCTGAAAAGTCATAGACAGACAGTGTTTGTATGTTAAAATGAGACCAGGGCTGGATAGTTTTGATCCTGCTCTGTAGAAGTTGCTTCAGCCTATTTGTTCAATTACTCCATTCTGCTCTTATCAGTAATAGTATAGTAATGATGTCACTGTTGATTATCTGTTCTTGTGCTTTTGAAAAATAAATGTTTTTTTCTAAGAACATTTAATAGGATGATGTTTATTGCATACATGTATGTTTTTTGTAATAGACCAGTATATCAAAGTAATTTAACTGTTTAATAGACATGCGTGTTTTTTTTTTTTTTTTTTACAGATTCACTGTAAAACATGAAAATAATAATAACCTATTTGTGAGGTAGAATTAACCCAATTCTACCTCACAAATAGACCAATTTATGTGGTGGAATTAACCCAGCATTATAGTTAAATATGACCTAGCATTTGGATTGAATATTTAACCCATCTTGTTGGGTTAAACAAATAACCCATCTTGCTGGGTTACATTAACCCAGCATTTAGTTAGTCCTATATTTACCTAGCAGCTGGGTTAAAAACAACCCAGATTGGGTTGTTTTTAACCCAGCATTTTTTAGGGTGCAGAGATTCCTAGAACAATGGATAGGATAAGACAGTATTTATACATTTTATCATGTTGTCTGCTTTAACACACCTAACCCAACTAGTCAGTAATGAAAAGCACTGCAGCACAAATATGATTGTTACATGCCACAGTTGACATCACATGAAATTATTCATTCATTCATTTTCTATACCGCTTAATCCTGTGTTCAGGGTCGCGGGGGACCTGGAGCCTATCCCAGGAGACTTCGGGCACTAGGCAGGGTACACCCTGGACAGGGTGCCAATCCATCGCAGGGCACACACACACACTCACACACCCAATCACACACTACGGGCAATTTAGGAACGCCAATTAGCCTAATCTGCATGTCTTTGGACTGTGGGAGGAAACCGGAGTACCCGGAGGAAACCCAACATGAAATTATGTCTCTGTTAATATTATGATTTTGCTAAATTAGTGAATCTGTTGGTTTCAAACATTTAACCTTTTACACTTATGTGACACCTATCAGTGTGTCCAGGAAAGAATAATAGCTAAACTAAATACTAAGTGAAGGTTGAAACATTCAACAAAACATTATGTTTTGTACTTTAAAGAGCTTTTCCCACCGCTAGAAAATCAGATTTCTGGGGACTTTTTTTTTTTTTTTTAGAATAAAAATTTCCACTTTTGTTGAAATTCTTTTATCTAAAGTAGAGCAGTGACTGAATATTAACATATTATATAGACAAATGTGTTCTAAATAGATACTACTACTACTACTACTACTAATAATAATAATAATAATAATAATAATACCAATAATAATAGTTTTGAATGCAAAATGTGCACAGTGTATATTCAAGCATTTGGGTCTCTTACATTGCAATGCCTCTGTTGTAATCCTTCAACTCACAACACTTTGGATACCTAGCTCATGGCTAATAACACTAACTTCTGATTTCACAATGCTCAAAACCTGAAAGAGACAAATAATACATTTGACTTGAGGTAACTCATTATTCCTGACCTCTGACCTAGAAGCACCAAAGAAAAAACTTGCTTAACTCGTAATTCCTTCTAGGGAATGGGTGGTCTTCTTGACAACAAGTTCCTAAAAGTGTTCAACACATGATGGCAATTTAATATATTCTGTAAAACTGCACAAACCTCTAATTACATCAAAATCATCACAAAAATGTACTCTTTCATACATCTTATTTTAGATAGGACAATCTCTTTTTACTATAATTTAAAATTTAAATTGAATCAATTTACAATCTTTCAATGTTTATCAAAAATATATAAAATATTAAAGAATATATTATTATATGATACAATGATGTGGATATTTTTATAAACTGAAAGGGTTAAGTTATTGCCAAGCCTTTGCACAATAATGAACTTTTATTACTTATCTAAAAGTGTTAGATAATTATTCAGAAATAAAGTATCATGTAACTACATATTACACTAGATAACTGAACTGATTGTGGTTTAAGTTGGCATTAGGAAAGAAACCAGGTTAAATATAACGACTTAACGTTAACAAATTAACTTAATTAACCTAAACTTATCTTTTTTTTTTTTTTAATGAACTTCATACCTTCTGGTAAAGTGAAGAAAATTCCTCATTTTCTACTTTACGTTGAAACATTTTACTGAGTAAAATTATGTAGGGCCACAAGTGATCATCATAATGTTCAACACTGCAATCCCAAAAATATGTCACGCACTAAAAAACACTGTAGGATGTACTGTAAGATTCAGGGCAGATGATGAATTGGAATGATTCTTGATGTTTTTTCTCCACTGATGATTTTTTTTCTGCACTGCTAAACTGTAAAACTACAGAGTTTAAACTGAGTAAAATGTGAGTAATAAGTGGAAGTGCATTTTATTGATATACATCATACATTTTCATTGGCTGTAAATGAAAAGAAGACACTTTTGATATTTGGATCAAGTACTTTAAAGAGTAAGATATTCAGTTTTAATAAGACCAAAGAAAAGTAGAAATACTCTAAAGTAATATAGTAATATTTTAGCAAAGTATAAATGCCCAGGTTTTTTCCACCATGACTTTTTCTCAGTGTTTAAATCAGTGTTTATCTTAGTGGAGCTGCACCATTTTGATTTCTTATCACTGCGATCATACTAAAGTTTCTAAATGGGTGATAAGTGAATACATTCCCCTTTGCTCATGATAATAGACTTTCTCATTCTGCCTTTATAGACTATTATGTCTCATAAATGTAACATGCAAAATTATCATGAACCACTGAGTAGCAGTTGGATAGTTTTACTGGGGCAAGTATGTTGCTTAATATGATCTTTCCATAAATGTATTATCTTATGTTTCATGGGACTGCAATGAGCAAGACATGAAGTGACAGCGATGGAGCGCGATAAAGTACCACAAGGGGCTTCCTACACTGGCTGTTAAACACTGGTACCCAGTCTCCATGCCTATTAAATGCAATTGCACTCTTTCTCTCTCTCCATCCTGCTCTTTTACTATCCTCATCGCGATGTGGTGCACTACCAAATATAGCTGCCTATTTCCAGCTTCTCTTCTCTCTAACGCACATCCTCCCCCTCAACTGTCTTGCAAAGGGAGCATCTAATCTGCTTTCTTCTTTGCTGTTTGCCTTTATTGTAAACCGATCCAAGAAAATATGGCAGGAAAGGGCAGCGGGTGCATGGAGGAGAGCAAAAAGAGAGCTGGTTACCGAAAAGAAGACAGAGAGAGGGTAGAACAGAGAGAGGGCCAGAGAAACTAGAAGAGAAGGCAGCGCCCTAATTGCATGGCCCGCAGTGTGAACCGATACTCTTTGAAGCATATGAACACTGCAAAGGGATGCAAGGAACCAGACAAGCGAGATGTATGAAACAAGCACAAGGCAAAAATGAAACATGGTACGTGCGAGATTAATGTGTTTGAGATATTCATCATGCACTCTCACTCCTCCTCAAGTGGAGTAAAAAACTTTTCATTGAGACGTGATGCAGGCAGATATGACACAGTTTTAAATAAATGGCTACGGTAGCACCATCATATGATTTAACAATCCATAGTTATTGATATTTTAGTTAATTGCAATGTCTTTCTTGTTTATAGTCTTGGTTTGTGTCAATTAGACAAAACTAACACATAGAGAAAATCAAAACTTAGTTGGCATGTTCTAAAACATGTAAAAGACCAATATATTTCAAAAGTTACCAAAACAAGATACTTCCATTTTGAACAATTGCAATATTTATTTATTTATTTTGATGCATACAGCTTCAAGCTCATCAAAATCTGGTATCTCAAAATATTAGATTATGTCATCAGATCAATCAAAAAGGATTTGCAATACAGAAATATCCAACATCTGAAGAATAGGTTTGTTAGCAAACAGAAACATGAAGGGCTCTAAACTTTCCTGGTAGACGGTTATTTTGACTTTGGAATTGTTAAAACACAGTAGCCCAACACCAGCAGATGACATGGCACCCCAAACCACATGGGACCGCTGAGGAATTTTCCAGTTCTTTTTCTCCTTATATCAGGTAAAATACTATGGATTCAGGAATGGCTTGATACTAGGAATGTAACATTTGGAGCCCTTTTCTTGAAGACATTTGTGCATGGTGTCTCTTGATGTCTTGACTCCAGCCTCACTCCTTCCATGTGAAGCTCTTCCTAGTTCTTGATTCAGTTTTGCTTGAATTTTTCTTAAGGCTGCAATCCTTGTTGCTTATGTACCTTTTTCTACCACACTTTACTGTTCCAGGCAATATTCTATAGATACGCTTCAATACCCCACTCTGTAAACAGCCATGTCTTTCAGCGATGACCTTCTGTGGATTATCCTCCTTGTGGAGAGAGAGGCGAGAGAGAATTGGAACAAAGAAAGTTTAATTATAAAGAATTGTTGAAAATTATGAGAATCATCAGGTTCCAATTTTACTTCCGTAGCAGTTATTGAATAATTGGATAATAAAAACATTGAAAATATACCGATTGCAACAGCTTTCCACACATGCAACCAATACATTTAATGTCTCTTGTACAGAAAATAATCATGTACCTCTCAAGCATTATTAGCAATAACTTTTTGCTTAATTTTCTTTCATAAATGTTATTAGGATGTGCATAAGGTTGTTCATACATGCTGCAAAACCAGTGCTAGTTCAAAGCTTCCTAAAGATAGTTTTTATTTTTTATTTTAGTTATCCCTGTATGCCTGTCATGGAAGTGTTGATATTTGATGCATTACCTCATCCTTAAGTTCTACTAGATAGAATATTGTTCTTAATGTCTTGAACAAGGCCTGATATCTTAGATATTTATGTTAGAATAGTAGCTAAAATTTATTTAAAATCTAGGAGAACTGATATGTGACAATACATACATTTTAACAATAAAACATTTTGTATAAAAGAATGAAATAAAAAAAAATACTCCTTGGTCTACAGTGTTGCAATTGTTTTTATTCTCTCTATTCAGTTAATTATGAACAAATTTCCTACCACATTAACCTCAATTATCATGTTTCAGACCACTCATGCAACTAATTTGCAATCGTTTATGTACTAATCATAGAGTGTGGCTTGAGAATTCAGAGTTTTTGTGACTAAGAAGTAATCTCCCTTACAGCTAGGTTAGCTTTATTTTAAGGTTTGATAGTCTGTTTGCCACTGGTGTAAACAATATAATGGCGCAACTGTGATTTAAGCATGAATCACCTTCACAAGGTCCAAAGTCACAAGGAATTGTGTGTAGAGAATATGAGCAGTTACTGTAGTGTAATGATTGTGCAATGATTAAAAAAATTATAAAAGCAGATCAAGAACTTTATATTGTATTTGCAAATATAAATCTTTAATCCAAAATGCTTGGTTCCTTCAGAAACACTGGGAAAGCTCCCATACAGGTGATTCTCACAAAACAGAACTTCCATCTTATTTCATCATCCATTCGTCTCTCCATCCCTTTGTAAGATTGTGTTGCATAACACTCAGTGTCCATCTGTGAATTTCAACACATCACATACTGATACATGCAAGCACGTTGTGACGATCACTTTCCCAATGGACTACAGGAGTATGAAATCCTGGACCCGATTCTGTCAAAGCAGTGTCAATTTTTTAGTCAAGTACATCAAAACTTAAAGCATACATGATAAGTGGAAAAAGATAAATAAAAAAGACAGACCTTTTCTCACCTCAAGCCAAACACAAATGACATAAAAACTAGCATTATAATTTATTTCTTATTTATTTATTGATTGATTGATTGATTTTTCCTTGTTCTAGTAACAAACTCTGTATGTTATTACTACTCAACACTGTCCAAAGACATATGAAATCTAGATGTCCATATCACCAATATTTTGTTTGACCGCATTTAGCTTTAACATCACACAATGTGCTGGCCAATTTATGTGTGAGAATGAGTCCTCATCCTCCCATAACCACTCATTCACATTTTAAACCTGATGTTTCTTGCTGTTGCTGTACTGAGTAAACCCCATACCAAGGAAGAAAAACACCATTAATGGGATAACCTGGTCATTCAGTACATTCAGGTAGTCAGCTGACCTTCATTTTATTGCCATATCATATTGCTGAGTCTAGACCTGACCAATTGAAACAACCGATGTCTTACCCAAACTTACGTACCCTGATGCACCCATTGTTCTGGAATATGGCCAATCTGGATTCATCAGACCACATGACTTTTTCCATTACTTCAAAGTACAATCTTTATGCAGCCTAGCACTGAAGCTTTTTTCTTATTAGTCTGACTAAGAAGTGGTTTTCTTTTAGACACACAGCTGTTTAGTCCCAATCCTGTGAGTTTAAATCCTTTTTAAATTGTCTGTGGATAAATGCTTTTAAATTAATTAATACTTCGTAACCCAATTCCAATATTTTTTCTTTGTGTGACACAGGTCAATAATTTGACCCTTCTGGAAGCGGGACTCTTTTTTACATACTGCAGACAGTACATACTGCATATACTTCATATATGCTTTAAAGCTTGTGAACATGTCTTCTGAAGTTAATCTATTCTTGAGTTAAACATTTTCCAGGATAAGGTTGTGTTGTATACAAGATTATGGTTTATTAAAGGGAAAACTGATTCTTCATAGGTTAACGACATTGTTTATTCTTGACGGTGTTGCATACCTTCTAATGCTTAACGCAGTGCTTTAATATCCAGTGACTATTTGCTATGCTTCAGTTAAAGTTAAACTTGAATAAGACAACAAGACAGAATAATTGGACTTTATTGGTAAAAACTTAAAGAGGCAGACTGGGAGAGGGATGGAAAACATGTTCTTATCTAGAATACAGACCAATAAAAAAGTTAATCCACACGCTATTTGGAGGATCACCCAAAGCACTCTCTAAATATAGATCTGAGATACGGTGGATAAGACTTGATGGATGCTTTCGCTCAAAACATTACTTCCACTACAATTTTGTTACTAATTTTTCCACAAGAACATCAAGGCAAAAGCATTTCTTGGTTATACAACCATAACAAGAAGAAGACGAAGAAAAAACCCACCATATTACAGCTTTAATTCGTCACAAGTAGACAGTGCGAGGAAAAAGCAAAATGAAATATTTAACACTTTTTCCTCAGCTCCACAGCATCTGTGCTGAGGTGAGAACTGAGGCTCCAAACTGGTTTATGTAAAAGCCTGCAGCAACCTAGTGAACAGAAAAGAGAGAGAGAGAAAGAGAGAGAGAGAGAGAGAGAGAGAGAGAGAGAGAGAGAGAGAACAAACAGAAGCAAAACGTTGAATGTTCCCACTTTGCAACAGCAGTCTTATCTGTTTAGCAGCTCCCATCCTATTTGTGACCTCCTCACTCGCCAGGGTTCCACGCTGATTTGTGCACCGCTGGACCATCATCCCTTCAGTTAAATGCCAAGAAAATAACAGCAACAAATAAGGCAAAAGGAAACAACATATTGCAGTTTTTCTTCCAGGCCTGAACAGGAACAGCCCCCAAGTGGTGGTTGGAAAGCAGCTATCGCCTGTCGTGGAGCGTTCAAGTATCACTAATTTACATATGGAAAAATGGCAAAATGAGATAAACGGCAAGCAGGTTAGCTTGAAAAAAGATTCCATATGTCTGCCTATATTTCAAGACTAAACGCATACAATTTATTATAGATTTTTTTTTTCTACGATTCTACAATTTTACAATTTCTCAGATTTGAATCATGCAGAATTACCCCATCCTAAAGTGCTGTTGTGGGTGTTTGCTCATAGGCTGTTGTTAATTTATGCATTTAATGTAGGCGGTACATTTCTTTAGGTCATGTTCTTCCTTACCATATGTTACGTCCTGCTTGGATCTCTATGACATACATCGATCAGCCACACCATTATTACCATGGAACACATAAACTGCATAGCAGTAAACTGGTGACAGGGTCATAAGCATCCACGGCTCATCTCTGCTTGTGGGAAGCTAAAGTCACAAGAGAAAAGCCAATGTAGCACAAATTGCTGAAAAAAGTTGATGCTGACCGTGATAGAAAGGTATCAGAACGCCCAGTGCATAACAGGCTGCTGCTTATCGGGCTTAGCAGGCAAAGAGTTCAAGGTTGTTGATTGGGCCTTCAAATTCCCCAGATCTCAAACTTGGAATGGGCTGGACAACCAAGTCTGATTCATGCCAGTAGGTTGACCTCCTATACTAAATAACCTCTTGATGTAAAACAGTGTGATTGTGTGTGCATTGTGTTAGCTTAACGAACTGGTATCCCATCTAATAGGCTCTGGATCCACCGCCACTATTATCGGGATAAACTGCTTACTGAAGGGAACATTGAAATAGAGTAACCCTACAACAAAACAAAACAAAAAATCCTACAATATTCACAAGATTTGTTTCTGCTTACAAAACAGATGTGCTAAAAACAACACTTGCCATGTGCCATTATTCTGCTTCTCATATTTAACACAAACGTCAAAACAAATATGGAATATTAAATATATAATTTGTGTTCTTTGGATCCAACATGCTAGAAATTCTATTCATACTGGCACTATATTAGGAACACCTGTACCCTTGCACATTCAAGAAATTAACTAAATAAACCAATTTTGTTGCAGCAGAGAAGTGTACAGTATAAAATCACACAGATACAGATCAGGAGCTTCAGTTGGGGGAAAACGCAATGATTTGTGGTGGTATTTCTAAACCATCTGAACTCCTGAGACTTCCAGACAAAACAATCTCCAAAGAGAAAAACCCCTGAAGTCAGCTGAAGTCTACAGCTTGGAAATGCCTTGTTGATTAGAAAGGTCAGAACAGAATGGCAAGTCTTGTATGTACTGACAAGAAGGCCAGAGAAACTCACATAATCACTCATTTCAATTGTGGTGAGCAGAAAAGCATCTCAGGATACAAAGCAGAAGACCACTTTGGGGTCTACTCCTGTGAGCCAAGTAAAGCAATCTGATGATGTTTTATGATGAGCACGGAACCACTAAAACTGTGCAGCTGAACTGAGAGCAAGCACTAAAATTTCTGACAACATTTTAGTTTATGTTCATGTCTCAATCCTTCACATCGAGTGTAGACTGGAGTCAAATTATGACAGTATTCCTCAGTGCGTTTCTGTACGTGTGTATGTAATTGAGAGATTTACCTGTGGTTGGGACAGTAACCATTTTTTATCACTTCTGCAATCATGCAGGCATTAAATCAGGTTTGCTGCTGCATCCTCCCTTAATCTCAGAACTATAAAATGGATTAATGAGACCTGCCCCATCTCAAAAAATGTTTCTCTCTCACAAACTCTTCTTCAGTTTCAACTTTTCCATGTTAAATCTCCATCCTGTGTTCTGACCTAGCTCATTTGTTTTAGCCATGAGTATACAATCACTGCCGATTTCATTAGGAACACCTTTCTATTACTGGGTTGGGTTCAGAACTGCCTTAATTCTTCGGGCATAGATTCAAAAAGATGCTGGAATCATTCCTAAAGGATTTTGGTCCATATTGTCATTACAGCATCACGCTGGTGCAGATTTGTTAGCTGCACATCCATGATGTGAATCTCCCATTCCACCACATCCCAAAGCTGCTCTATTGGATTGAGATGTGGTGACTGTGGGGGCCATTTGAGAACAGTCAACTCACTGACATGTTCAAGAAACCAATATGAATTTATTTTAGCTTCATTGACATTTTGTGGTCATAAAGGGATGAACACAGTCAGCAACAATACTTGGGTAGACTTTGGCACTTAAATTATGCTCAATTGGTACCAAGGGACCAAAAAGTGTGCCAAGAAAATATCCTCTAAACTATTACACCACCACCGTCAACCTGAACCATTGATACAAGCCAGGATGGATCCATGCTTTAATGATCTTTACAACAAATCCAGATCATACCATCTGTATGTAGCAGAAATCGAAACTCTGCGGGCCAGAAACGTTTGTCCAATTTCGGTGAGCCCATGCAAACTGTAGGCTTAGTTTCATTAGCTGACAGGAGTGGTACCTAGTGTGGTCTTCTGCTGCTGTGTTCTTCTGCTTCAATGTTGTGCATTCAGAGATGTTTTTCAGCATACCTCTGTCATAACAGAATATTATTTAAGTTACTGTTGCCTTTCTATACAGTCTGGCCAATTCTTCTTAGACCTCCTTCATCAACAAGGCATTTTCACCCGGACACTTCTGCTCCCTGGATATTTAATCTTTTTCATAAGAATAAAAGTATGGAAGTAGAATTGTACTGGTAAAATTACATTCTAAACAGCAGTTCATTCCGTGTTTAGGTACGATTGACTTTCTTATTTGACTTGAACTGCACACGAGTACATCGTTCCACATTTTCTAGTGGACGCAAGTATGGTACACCAATCTGTGCCCGGCCACAGTACACAAATGCACTGGACTTTGAGGTCAAGTTTACTAGGATTCATCCTTAGTCATTAGTGTGAATGCACTCTTAAACAGATGTTTTTGTTTGTGTCACGAACTAACCTGGGATGATCAGAAGACGTAGCTTAGCGGTTAGCCCTTTGTTGCGTGAATGGTAAACCCAAACGCGGAAGAACACGAGTAGGCAGGATAATCACGCTGTTTGTTTTAAGGACTCTCATAAAAGGAGAGCAAGGGAAAGACACAATCTAACCCGCGTCCTATAAACACACACTCAATCAGAAAGTAATACCAAGATAGTGAGTACTCACGGTTTGTTGAACGATTCCGAAACGACATCGGGCGAACTCAATGACTGAGCGTTGTACTATCGTTTGTTTACCTCTTTTATACTTCCTGGTTTGAAGTCATGGGTGAAGTGATGAAAGGTTTTAGCTGAGATGTGTGAAATACAGGGTGGATCCGGAGCGCCGCAGGCAGCTGGAGCCGGTAGGTGACAGGGTTAATCTGTAGAGTGATGCGGTATGGTCCGATGAATCTGGGTGATAGTTTTCGTGATTCAGTGTGCAGATGAAGGTTTCTGGTGGAAAGCCATACCTTGTCACCTACGTGGTACAAACGTCCCGGGGGGTGTCGACGGCGATGTTGGGTGGCGTAGCTGATGTTAGCCCGTTGAATGGCGAGATTGGCCTGGTGCCACAGCCGCCGACACCTACGGACCAACTGTTGGGCCGATGGTACGTCAACCTCCGGTTCCTGGTGATTGAACATCGGAGGTTGGAAACCATGACAAACCTCAAATGGGCTTAGGTTGGTGGCTGAGGAGACGTGGAGGTTGTGGGAGAGTTCGGCCCATTTGAGGTAGCGGGCCCAGGAGTGCTGGCGATCCGAAACAAAGCACCTCAGGTAGCGCTCCAGTTGTTGGTTGGTCCGTTCCGTCTGACCATTAGTCTGGGGATGGTACCCAGATGAGAGACTACAGGTGGAATTGATCAGACGGCAGAAGGCCTTCCAGAACCGGGCAGTGAACTGGGGCCCCCTGTCCGAGACGATGTCCTTTGGGAACCCATGCAGTCGGACTACGTGTTCCAGTATCAGCTCGGCTGTGTTTTTTGCTGATGGGAGTCCGGTTAGGGCCACCAGGTGCACGGCTTTGGAGAACCGATCCACGATGGTTAGTATGGTGTTCTTTCCTTCTGATGCCGGCAGGCCCGTGATGAAATCCAGGGCGATGTGCGTCCAGGGCCGACGGGGAACTGGGAGTGGTTGGAGCTCTCCGGGTGCAGGTTGGTTTGTGTCCTTGGCCCTGGCGCACACCGGGCACGCCTGAACGAACTCTATGGTGTCCTTGCGGATGGAGGGCCACCAGAAGGCCCGTCGGATGAACGAGAGAGTTCGTAGTGTTCCTGGGTGTCCGGCGATGGTGGATGAGTGGCCCCACTGGAGAACCTCCGTCCTTAGATGTTGTGGCACGTAGAGTCGCCCAGGCGGCACGCCTGCCGGTTCGGTCTCCGTAGCCTGTGCCTGGCGGACCCTGGTTTCCAAATCCCAGTGGAGGGGTGCGATGATGCGTGATGGGGGAATGACAGGCACGGGGTCCACCCGGGGAAGGTCGTCCTCATGTAGACGTGATAGGGCGTCGGCCTTGATGTTCTTCGACCCCGGGCGGTATGACAGATGGAAGTTATACTGTTCGAAAAACAGAGCCCACCGTGCCTGTCGTGGATTGAGCTGCTTCAGGTTCTTGATGGTGATTAAGTTTTGGTGATCGGTCCAGACGATGAACGGCTCACTGACGCCCTGGAGCCAGTGACGCCATTCCTCCAAAGCCCACTTTATGCCCAACAGCTCGCGGTCCCCTACCCCGTATCGCTGCTGAGTGGGATCAAATTTTTTGGAGAAGAAACTGCAGGGGTGCAGTTTCTGGTCTGGACCTCGCTGAGAGAGAACGGCGCCGGCGCCCACATCCGACGCGTCCACCTCTACAACGAAGGGTTTGTTGGCATCCGGGTGTAGAAGGATGGGAGCGGTGGTGAATCGGTGACAGAGTTCTTTGAATGCGGCGATGGCAGATGGGGTGAGTAGAAACTGATGAGATGGGAGCCTGGTCAATGTGGTTAATGGAGCGGCAACTGTACTGTAGCCCCGGATAAAGCGACGATAGAAATTCGCAAACCCGAGAAACCGTTGAAGTTGCTTGAGTGTCCTGGGTAGGGGCCAGTGACGTACAACCTCTAGCTTCTGCGGGTCCATGGCCACACCCTGGGACGAGATGATAAAACCCAGGAACGTGGTGGAGTGCTCGTGAAAAGCACATTTTTCCAGCTTGCAGTACAGTTGGTGAGCGAGCAATCTCTTTAAAACGGCACGTACATGTTGGATATGTTCTTCGGTGTTGTGGGAGTAAATCAGAATGTCGTCCAGATAGACGAACACCCATCGGCCCAGCATGTCCCGGAGGACGTCATTTATGAACTGCTGGAAGGCCGAGGGTGCATTGCAGAGTCCAAATGGTATGACCAGGCTCTCGTAATGTCCGGTAGGTGTGATGAAAGCAGTCTTCCACTTATCACCCTCTCTGATGCGCACCAAGTTGTAGGCGCTCCGGAGGTCCAACTTCGTAAACATGGTGGCACCAGAGAGGGCGTCCAGGGTTGAGTTGGTGAGTGGTAGCGGGTGTCGGTTTTTGATGGTGATGTTGTTTAGCCCCCGATAGTCGACACATGGGCGAAGTTCGCCCCCTTTCTTCTTTACGAAGAAAAACCCCGCGGCGGCAGGCGAGGTGGATGGCCGGATGGTTCTATGGCGGAGGGCCTTGGTGACATACTCTTCCATCGCCTGCGTCTCCGAGGTGGATAATGAGTAGAGATGGCCGCGGGGGGGTACGGAACCCGGCTGGAGCTCTATGGCCAGGTCACAAGGACGATGAGGTGGGAGGTAGGCGGCCCGTCTCTTGCAGAAAACTTCAGCCAGATCCCGATAGGCGACGGGGATGGCGTTGGTGTCGACGTCGGGGGCCTCGGACTCCTTGGAACACGTCCCAGCCGGTGCCTGTAGGCAAAGTTCGCTGCAGGTCGGGCCCCACTGGAGGATCCGGTTTTGAGTCCATGAGATGAGCGGGTCATGTCGGATCAGCCATGGATAGCCTAGGATGATGGGAGGTGAGGAGATGGGAGTGAGGTGTAGCTGGAGCTGTTCTTTGTGCTGGTTGATTTCGAGGGTGATGAGCTGGGTTTGGTGAGTGATGGGGCTGGACGAAAGGCTGGGATAACGCCTCGATTTTTACCCCCACTTCTTTGGCATAGGTAGAGTCAATGAAGTTACCTGTGGCACCAGAATCGATAAACGCGGCACTTCTGACCCGTTTGTGGCCAATTTGGAGGATTACCTGAACCGTTAGTCGCGAGATGGTGGAGTTGGTGGTGGTGGAGAGTTGGATCTGGCCCGGTGAATCTCTCCTCCGGTTCACCAGGGCTGGGCGTTTCCCGGGTGCAGTGGGCAGATCGCCCGGTGATGTGACGCCGACCCACAGTAGGCACACAGCCCTTCTCGGAACCGGCGTTCGCGTTCGGCTACGGTCAGGGAGGCGCGTCCTAATTGCATGGGTTCCCCGGCTCCCGTGTCAACCACGGCAGGAGGTGGAGATCCGACTGGTTCCATACGGGTGTTAGTGAAGACGGCAGGTGGTCGTGGGGCGGTGTAGGAGAAGGTGGGTGCAGGCGGCAGGGTCCTTGGGGCTGGCTTCGGGCGAGACAGGAGGCGCTGATCGATGCGCAGAGCTAACTGGATCAGTCCTTCGAGGGTGGCGGGGAGTTCTCGCCCGCTGAGCTCATCCTTGATTCGTGAAGCCAGTCCCTCGTAGAAGGATGTCCGGAGCGCGGCGTCTCCCCAGCTGGTCTGCACGGCGAGGGTTCGGAACTCCGCGCTATACCGGCTCACGGACGATCCTCCCTGCCGCAGATGGTAGAGTTTGGAGTCGGTCTCCACCTCGCCCGCTGGGTGTTCAAAAGTCAATCGAAGTTGGCGGGTAAACTCATTATAAGAGTGGGCGGTATCAGAATCCGATTTGAGAACTGCCGTGGCCCACTCAGCTGCCTGCCCTGTTAGCAAGGAGACCAGGAGAGCGATGCGTAGCCGATCGGTGGAGTACTTGGTGGAATTAAACTCGAACACCAGATCGAGCGCTGTTAAGAATACATCACATCTCCTGTCTATGCCATTCCATTTATCTGATAGAGAAATAAACACATCAGAAGAAAGGGGGGGGGGGGATGCGGAGTCGCGGCCGGCGCGACGGGAGGCCTGCTAGCCGCGCTAGCGACAGCCGCGCGGAGATCCGCGTTCTCCTGCCGGAGCTCCGCCACCTCGCGGCGCAAGGCCGCGAGGTCTTGGAGGCCCCGGCTCAGATTAGCGATCTCTCCGGTTAGCTTATCGATAAGCACGGCATGCTGATCTACCACATTGCAGAGGTGCGCATGATCCGCTGGGTTTACCGCGGAAGGCTCAGTCATTCTGTCACGAACTAACCTGGGATGATCAGAAGACGTAGCTTAGCGGTTAGCCCTTTGTTGCGTGAATGGTAAACCCAAACGCGGAAGAACACGAGTAGGCAGGATAATCACGCTGTTTGTTTTAAGGACTCTCATAAAAGGAGAGCAAGGGAAAGACACAATCTAACCCGCGTCCTATAAACACACACTCAATCAGAAAGTAATACCAAGATAGTGAGTACTCACGGTTTGGTGAACGATTCCGAAACGACATCGGGCGAACTCAATGACTGAGCGTTGTACTATCGTTTGTTTACCTCTTTTATACTTCCTGGTTTGACGCCCGCCTTACTTCCGGGTCCTAGTGCCGGGCGCAGGTTGAGTGTGCATGACAGTTTGTTTCTTTGTTTGTTTTTTTAAATATGGATAAAATCTGAACATGATTTCACAATAACAAATTCATAATGATTCACACAGCTGTGTTTTCATGAAATGAGTCAGGGGAACATTTCACCTTTGTTCATGCAAAACCCAACCACATTGAGGACCTTTGTTCAGTATTGTGCTAATGTTACCCTTCATACACACTAATACAATGTTTATTATAGGTAAAGGTAATAGTGAAGGCACTTCAATGTCTTTGTTCAGGAGGTTATCACTGGGTTACATTAATGGTAAATGATGTGTTCTTATAGGTGTCCTGCATGTGTTGGACTGAACTATATTCAAAACCAACAAGACTATGAAATGAACTGCATGTTTCACTACTCTGTCATTCAAATATGTTTGCATTCAAGTGCATACAATGGAGTGTTTGGATTGTTTAATGGCTTTATTTTATGTACAGAAGCAAAGAGTTAAATAATAGCACAAAAGTCCCCATTTGATGGTAACAGCTTTGGTGTTTTGACAGTTGGAAACAGAATCCCATCACACCTCCTAGGCAGTACTGTGAGTGTGAGTGTGTGTGTGTGTGTGTGTGTGTGTGTGTGTATAATGGTCAGTAGAGGACAGCATCATAAATCTGCCACTGAAAGCACTTAAGGCACAACTTCCCCCAAGTGGATACACACACATGGTCACACACACATCACACACACTCACAAAAAAAGAAAAAATCTGCACACATGCATGCACACACGTACATGCATAAATATATACACTATTAAAGGTGAATCATGAAGCAAAGTGAGAACACCACAAATAAAACGTTCATGTAAACACTCAGCTGGTTTATTGGTTTCATATGTGTATTATATTAATTGCCAATTTAATACACAAGCAGGATTTATTCTCTATGTCCTACATATGTGCACAAACTCAGCTTAAATTTGCCTGGTTTGTATTAGTATATCCGAGTCTCTGTGAAACCCCTCTTCCACATTCCAGTTTGATTCGGTACAGAAAGCACATTTTTAAAAATGATACTGTACAAATGTTTATTATAACTAAAACTATGCACTCCAAAACCACCAAGCTGCACGAAAGCAGACACACTTCCTGATTTTGCCAAGCGACACCCCCCCTCTCTGCATCTTCTAGACTACAGCATTTTGACAGACCACTTCAGTGCATTGTGGGATTTCAGAAGCCTATTGTGTGTTACAACTATATGTACACTTGCAAATTTTAACATTCTAACTCTGATCATTTTATCCTAAATAAATAACGTCACCAAAAGTGAGATGCGTATATGACTTACACAGTTTACAAATGTTTCAGACACACTGGCACATAAAACACATAACATACAGACTATAAGGTTACTTGATTCAAACATTTACATTTAGGCATTTGGCAGATGCTCTTATCCAGAGCGACTTACATTTTTTTTTTTTTTTTTTTTATCTCATTACACATCTGAGCAGTTGAGGGTTAAGGGCCTTGCTCAAGGGCCCAACAGTGGCAACTTGGTGGTTGTGGGGTTTGAACCTGGGATCTTCCGAACCGTAGTCCAACGCCTTAACCACTGAGCTACTCCTGGCCCTGACAATGGCCTGATGAACTGGCCTGATGAACAACAGCGGAGGAAATCTTGATCATGAGCAAAATGATTCAGTGATTCAAAGGGCACAGGTAGGTTTTAGCATAAATTCAATTATAAATACCATAAGGCTATTTGTAAAAAAAATAATCAGACGGAACTTATATTTGAAACTTGCATGACTGTAAATCCATACCTGCTCTCCGTTATCATCCCTGCTGAATCTGGTTCCTCTCAAGGTTTCTTCCTATTGTCATCTCGGGGAGTTTTTCCTTTCCACCGTCACCCTCGGCTTGCTCAATAGGGACAATCTGGGCTCAATAGGGACGTTTTGATTTGCATTGGTGCTTTGGTACACTAATCTGTTCTGGAGTCAAGCACTTGAAATGAAATTTCCTATTCCAAAACGTATTTTCCCATAGAAAATAATGTACATGCAGATAATCCGTTCCAGCCTAAAAAAAAATAAGATCAATATTACCAACACTATAATCATATTTTTGCAAATAAAACAATCAAAACATGTAAATGAAGTAAAAATATAGTACAATATAAAATAAATAGACATATTTATTTATGTCATTACTTTAAAAAGACATAAATTTAATTAATTCTTCTTGGCACATTTAAAACTTAAATTGAAAATGGCTCTCCTTTTCTTCTTGCTACCATCCTTGCTGACATTCTTGGAAACCCATGGTGCTATGTCTTTACTAAATCTTGCACAAAAAAACTTTTGGTTTTTGGTTTTGAGCGGCTCTTTGATGTACGCGCAACTTAGCTGGCGCTGGGGTCAGCTCAGTTTGTCTGCTTGTATGGCAAAAATGCTTTCACATGCTGAGGAAAGCTCCTTGCAAAATTTCAGTTCTCGTAACAAAAATCATGAGGCGGGGTGTTTATAGACTGAGGTACCACTGTATATATATTTCCTCACACCTTTTCAAAGTCTTTTCGCTAATTTTCTGCTTTGCGGCAATGACCATTGTTAAAAGTGCCATATAAATAAAACTGAATTGAATTGAAATTTAATTATGAATAACGGTTTAGACCCGCCATTGTGAAAGCTTCAACAGCAACTGAATGAAACTAATGACTCAGTGAAGCAATTCCAATGAACAACCCTGAATCATTCACCTTAGTGACTCTTCAAAAAGACATTTGCATTTGTGAATGGAACATGTCTACTTCCACCTCTCCAGGACAGTACCAGAGAACAGTATGTGCAAAGACACACCGAAGGTGGGCTGGTGGCTTGACACCTTCCTTTTATATGTTACTTATCTGTGTGTGTACTGTTGGGTATATTATGTACTGTAGTGTATGTGCATGCTACATAGAAGATAACAATTTTGTAGAGCATTAGAACCAGTTACCAACCAAGGCTTTGTGTGTTTTATTGTATTTTATTAACATAAACTACTGAAAGAAAGACAGAAAGAGAAAGAAAGAAAGAAAGAAAGAGCCACATGGAAAAACAGAAGAAAAAAATGAAAGAGAAGCAGACAGCAATTCACATGAAAACATATCTTTTAACCAAGCCTTCCGCTCAGCCTGTCGAGGAAGAACAAGACAGTGTCTCCGCCTGTCAGTGGATTGGGACGAGGCCTGTCTGTACCCGTCCCAGCCCCAGCCCCTGCTGCACACCTGGGCCTCCGTTTCCCTTTGAGGTGGGTCCCAGACACGACCTAGCATGCCTCTGTGTGTGTGTGTGTGTGTGTGTGTGTGTGTGTGTGTGTGTGTGTGCGCGCGCGCGCGCGCGTGTGTGTGTGTGTGTGTAGATAGAGAGAGACACACACATTGGGAGGTCTGAGTGAAAAGGGAGTTCCCCCATTCAGCTTTGACTGACACAAAGGTAAGCAGAAACAGCAGAAACTGTACAGACATGATTTCATTCATACAACAAAAAAAAACACACACACCTAAGCAATGAGTAAACTAGTGTTTGTGTGCTGTTAGCGTTTCCAGTCTGCAATCTGCATCGCAAGCGTACAGCGAGGCAGGGAGAATCCGTGGCATTGCTGTAGGACTGGAGAATAATTAGTGTAAGAATTAAAAAAGGAGCATCTGAGACTCAAGCTGGACCTCTAGTGTTCCTCACAAAAACAGGGCGAAAGTTTCTCCCTCTCTGCAGGCCCCTCCTGGTGGGAGTGGTAACATCCCCCTCCTCGTTTCACACGTCAAAGAGGAGACTGAGCTCCCCCTGCATTCATCTGAGGCTAACAGCTTAACCACCCGTTCTCTCGCTCTGTCTCTCTCTCTCAAACACAAATACATACATACCCAAACATTTAAGATAGACAGATGGATAGATAGATAGATAGATAGATAGATAGATAGATAGATAGATAGATAGACACACTTTAAAATATTAATACAACATAACCAGGCATTCCCACCATTTTAAGTGTATAAAGGTAGTTCTTACTCTTATAACTGCTTTCTGTTATTCTGCACAATCAAGTCATAACATTATGACCACCCATGTAACATTGAGTAGGTCCCACCTTCTGCAACCAAAATAATGATGCACTGTTTTGACACCCTGCATTAACCCTTTGAACAATTTGAGCTACACTAGCTCTTCTACTGAACCAATGGATCGGTCATCACTCACCACCTGCATCAGTGAGCCTTGGCTGCCCATGATCCTGTCACCGGGTCACCAGTTTTTCTTCACTGGTCAACTTTTGGCATGCCCTGATCACTGCAGAACAGGAACATCTCACAAGAGCTGCAGTTTTGCAGTTGCTCTGTCTCAGTCATCAAGCCATCACAATGTGTCCTTTATAAAAGTGGCTACAGTCTCGAAATAGGTGGAATATATTAGGCAGCAATGTATTTTCAATTTACTAGCAAACTTATTTTTCTGAAGAAGATGTGGAGGAAGAAGATTAAAATTTTTTTGATAATGCTGAATGCTGTGTGTTTGGAACAGACGAGAGGGGAAATGAGGTTGCTGCTGAGGTTGTTACATAAAGAACCATTTTTAAAATAGTATCTTTAGGCATGTTGCAGCCTGTCATAATAAAAAAAAAATTCCCTGTTTCTTTCATTTATTTTATTTTATATGAAGAAGTAAGGTATAAAACATCTGTCATACACTCATATGCAGAAGTACAATAAAAACCCAAAAGCAGAAACTCACTAAACACTCAACACAGAACTCTATGTCTCTCTCACACACACTCTCACAAAAACTAACAGAAATCTATAGTTGTACCTACAATCTCACTCCCACTTATATACAGTATCACATACAGTATAGACACAAAACACAAGAATCTGCAAAAGGATTCCCGACCAAGTATTGAGTGCAGAACTGAACATAATTATTTGAAGGTTGACTTTTTTTGTATTAAAAACACTTTTCTTTTATTGATTGGATGAAATATGCAAATTTTTTGAGATAGGGATTTTGGGTTTTCATGAGCTGTATGCCACAATCATCAATATTAAAACAATAAAAGGCTTGAACTACTTTAGTTGTGTGTAATGAATCTAAAATATATGAAAGTCTAATGTTTATCAGTACATTACAGAAAATAATGAACTTTATCACAATATGCTAATTTTTTGAGAAGGACCTGTAAATATACTACAACTAGTGTGTTTGAAAATGCAAAAATGCAAGCAAATTGTTCCTCAGTGTGCTAATAAAATGCGTGACTTTTTCTTACACTACTAATGAACTTCTACAGTCGTTATCAAGGCAGGAACTGAACTAATACAGCGTCTAACCTCCTCGAAACAGCACAGATGTCAAGCACAAAAGAAAGGAGGTGTGTGAGCTAAGTGAGATTGTATTTACACCTACAAAAAATCTGGCTAACACTTTGCCATATCATAATGAAGAAACTGGGTTTTTTGGAGAGATCAGGGTCGGGTTTCCTCAAAGGCTTCACGAAAGTTCAGAACATTTTTACCCTCGATGGAGTGTGTGTGTGTGTGTGTGTGTGTGTGTGTGTGTGTGTGTGTGTGTGTGTGTGTGTGTGTGTGTGTGTGTGTGTGTGAAACTCGAGCCTGAGAAGTACAAGAAATGAACAGCGCTTTCTTCACGGGGGCTCGGACACACTTACAAATAGAATACAAAGCTATAAAGCTTTTGCTAAGCTAAAGGTACTAAAAATCCTACAGATTTATAATTCTCTAACATGCACTTTTTTATGTGCGTAAGGTTGTGTAGGCACATGCATAGAAAGACAAAAAGATATCAGATAAACAGTGTACACACATAAACACACACTGTATCGTTTAATGATATGGTCACGGCTTTAATCTTATTCGAGAAAAATATTATTATTATTATTATTATTATTATTATTATATAATTTGCAATATTGCTCTGCGATGGATTGGCACCCTGTCCAGCGTGTACCCCGGCTTGTGCCCTAAGCCTCCTGGGATAGGCTCCAGGTCCCCCGCGACCCTGAATAGAGGATAAAGTGGTATAGAAGATGAATGAATGAATGAATTTGCAATATACTTTATGGAAACACACGGCATGGTCATCCTTATTAAACTCGGCCTGCAGTCATACAAACTGTTTAATGGCAGAAATCACAGATGTACTGTAATTATACAGATGTGCTTACAGGAAGGTTATATGGTATTAGACAGCTGTTTTTTGGGGCCCAAACACTATAGGGTGCGAAGGACCATTTTGTTTTCCTAAGGATTATTTTTGTTTTTTTTCCACCCTTTTGGGCTTTTTGGGGGATTTAACATGCTCAAAAACTCATGAAAATTGGCGGACAGGTTGGAATCTGCTGCCATTCAGGTGCCTGAGAGCTACGCCCGTGGCCCTCAGAGGCCCACACAAGAGATTTTGCTGCATAGCCCGTAGGCACACAAAACTCGGTACACATTTAGAGCTCATTGAGCCGAACAACTTTCGTCCTGGGCTCAACTCATCAGGCGGCCGGTTATATTGGGGGACGTTCGCAAAAACGCTCCAGATGGATTTTGATATAATGCTCCTAGTTAAAACACGCCCACACGCAGAAACACACACATACATCACACACACACCCACAATAACAAGTCTCACACACACATCACATACATACTAACACACACACCACACACAAACATGCACAAACACATTTACTCGTCACACACAGACTGACACATCCACACATCTCTCTCTCACGCACACACACACACACACTAACGCACTCAACAAATATTTAGGGCCCAGACTGACATCAGCTTTGTATAGTGTTTGATATGTGCAAGTTGTGTAGTGCCCCCAGGGTGGCGCTGTCACAGGGTGCTTGGGCCCGTCATTGTTGCTTGCAACTACAGTATATACTGTTGTTGTTGTTGTTGTTGATGTTGTTGTTTTTCAGGGTTTTAACCACATCAGCTCATTTCTAGTGATATCTTCAACTTAGATTCATGGAAACTAAACATGGCTCACCGTCTTGTTCTCATGAACTGACTTCTTTACCAGTTTGTTGATGCATTTCCTTCTGAAGCAATAAGTCAAACTGACATCAGGTTGAAGTGCTCGAAAGACTTATGCGACAGCCACCAGTGCTGGAGATACGCCACGCCCCTGCCGGATCTTCCCAACCCTGACAGCAGCTTAGAAAGCTAGATAAATATGAAGAACAGCAAAGTGCAAAGAGATCCTTCTACCCTCATTGATGAAGAGGCAAAAATGTATCACTCTGTATCAGAATTCCAGCATCAAGTGAAACAAGTATTGGAAATGTGCTATCACAGACCTTGTGCAACATCCTCCATTTTTTTCCAAAGATTTAATCTTTCATTTTTTTAAATTTATTTTTTATTAAGCATTGGATCATTGAAAAATTTTAAAGTTGTGCAGGAAGACACACCGACAAAAACACACTGGCAAACCTGTGTACTGCTTAAAGGCTGCTACTCCAGAACAAGCCAGACCTCCAGGGGCAGAACATTTACGGTTCTAAAGAACATTGATTTGGACAAATCATGAGGATTTGCACAAATAAGAACTCAAAAGGAAACTGCTTTTCTCAAAAGTGCCACTCTAAAATGATACCACATATCTATAGTATACAGTATAAAACTACTGATATATAATATATTGCTGCAGTTTTGTTATTGGGGACACTTCAGATTATCTCCAGTGCCCCCTCAAATCCGTGTGTTAGACAGCTCACTGTCTGTCTTTATGTAGATTGTGGTGCTAGCAATAAAACGCAAACACGTTGCATTAGCGCACAGGGTGATGAAAGCGATGCAGATGAACCTTGAAGGAGACACTGACCAGGTTTATTTAATAATGACATTTTTTTTTTTTTTGCACAGATTAACATGTTTCCATTGTAATACAATCAAAGTAGGAAATAAAATAAATAAATACAAGGTTTTGATCAAATTCAACATGAGCATCTGAGCATATTTACTCTAAACCCTTGTTGACCTACAGTATAGTGTGCGCTCTGGTTGTGGAGGTTACAGTGGGTTAGACATCTCATCCAGGTGCTCGGTCACAAAGTTAATCATGGTTTATATTACTATAATCTGAGCTATTTTGAGCTGCTGATATTTCTCAATGATTGCCTTTTCCCCCCCTATGCCTGCAAATTCATATACGCCCACACACACACACATGCGCGTACGCACACACACACAAATTATCATTAATTCCGCACATTATGCAGAGCGAAATGAGAAAAATGTTCAAATGAAAAGGCTCTTGGCGCCTCTTTTGACCGGCACTGAGGGTTTCATTCTATTTGTTTAAAAAAGGGCCTATTAATGAAACACTACCATAAATGAAGGCTTTATTAAACGAGTGTGTGTCGTCTGCGCAGCATGCTTTCCCTTTGCCCTTTGTGTAGTCTGATCTATTCGTGTCACAACACACAACTCCAATAATAATAATAATAATAATAATAAGGATGTGTGTGTGAGTGTGTGTATGTGCGTGAAAGCAACAGCACTCAAGTGCTGCTGGGATGAACAATTAATATGATAAATGGTTAATTGAATTGCAGGGCCAACAAGGTACAATAGGTGTAGCATAACAAAGTACCTAATCCTGGAAGTGTGCACTCTATAAAGTGTATAATGTTGTTTATTTTTTGAGTCCAGAACATAGTGGCCTAATAACTGACCACTGTATGTACAATCCGCTCATCTTTTTGAAAGTGCAGCCTGGGGGAAAGACAAGTCTATGACTTTATTAGTAACTATTCTCAAATTACTACCTAGCTCGGTCATGAATGGTTTAAATTAAAGCCCAATAACTTAAAAAAAAAGTGCTTTACATATGCTTAAAATTGTGTTTATTAAGGTTAAATCTCAATAGCTGGAATAATTTATATGCTTAATATTAGTAGAATAGCAGGTTTAAGCAGGAGTGCATTACAGAAGAGTTTTAAAACCTCACAAAGAAAGTGAGTACAAAACTCGTTCACTAACCTCAAATGCTATTCTATGAATCTGCTAAGAGAACATGAAGGTTATTTTTTAATAAGATGTAGTCACAAATGAATATATCAATGCCCCGAGTGAAACTTCTACTGGCTTTCATATATTAAATTGTGGCCACAAGGCAAAGGAGTAAGGAAAATCATAGAATTAGATATCACTTGGCCAAAGCATGGAGATGACTGATATTACTGCCATTGAATGATGGAATGATGTATAAAGACATACTGGAGTCACTGGTGTTATGACATGGATATACTGTACCATTAGTGCATCTCACCTTAAGCCTACTATCACAGTCAGTTTTTTTTAATTGAATGCCATGAATTTAAAATGACTCCAAAAATAAAAGGAGTCACGTTAAGTTTGAAATAGTCACATCACATGAGAAATTTTAAGATGGTAGTCTGATGGTACCTGTACCATTTTATTTTTTACAGCACCACGATACTTGATTTACTTACATGTACCATGAATAATAGGATGGTACTATGGCACATGATTCCAGCCAGTGCCCACACCCCAGCCACTGGATGCAGTGCCGGTCCCAAGCCCGGATAAAATGGGAGGGTTGCGTCAGGAAGGGCATCCGGCGTAAAACCTGTGCCAAGTTGTAGTGCGGACTGGATATTCCGCTGTGGCGACCCCTTGTCGGGAGCAGACGAAAGACCAACAACAACTATGGCACATGCACCATGATACTGGCAAAATGTATTATAGATATTTAGATATTTATAGATACAATTATACTTCTTTTGTAACCATCCAAAAGAAAATATATAATATTTTGGCGAATAACATGGGACTTATTGGGCATGAGAGTTGTTTGGCACATATCTAATAAAATATTGCTTAACATATCTAATATGATCCAGTATCTCAGTACTATAGGATACCAGTGGTACTATGTGCTAACATATCTAATATGGTCCAGTATGCCTATAGTATTCCAGTAGTATGTATTAACATACCTGTTATGTAACAGTATACGCCTGTACTATACCATGCTATAGTACAGGCATACTGAACCATATTAGATATGTTAGTACATACTACTGGTATGGTGTTATACAGGCATACTGTACCAGTAGTATGTACTAATATATCTAATATGGTACAGTATGCACAAACATACCGTCCGTATTAGATACCTGCTGAACCTTAATAGCCACTGTGGTCCTAAAACAAGTACCATGGTATTCATCAACATATGGTGGTAAATACCATGGTACTAATTAAAGTATTCTGGTACTCTATAAAGTGGTGTTGACCATGGTAATGTCTAAAGTACTACAGTAGTACATAATACAGTGTCATATTATAGTTTGTACTAGTCTGTGGGATATTAACTCATAGTGTCTATATACTAATTTGAAGAGAAAACATAACTCTAGGGAAACCTTTTGTTATATCTTGTCTTGTGTTAACCAGCTAAATTGTAGCTAGTGACTTTCTTGCCCTGTCATTTCTACCTTCACTGCACTTTTTATGTCGTTTCCCCCCCAATTGTGTTACTGTTGTGGTTCCCTTTATATTTTACCACGTACGATGTGACTTAAGTGCAGGAAATAAAACAAGCACGATATGATAGCTAGCTTGTAAGCTGTGAACTGTGACCCATATGTCATTGTACAATTCACACACAGGGTTAATGTGCGGAGAAACAAATCTGTGTTGTGATCACAAGAGGGTCTGTTAAAGGGTTTTTTTTCATCCTGAAAGGCATCTCAGGCTTCAAAAAGTTCTCTTGTCCAGTTACACATTCAGTATCGTGGCACTGTTTTTCAAAGGTCGGTAGGCATGTGTCTGCTGAAGTATATTTTATAAAGTAAAAATGTGTTAAACAATAGAATGCTCTATTGTCAAATCTAGATGCGTTCGGTTTGATACGGCATCTTACTCGCAGAAACCAAAGAAACAGATTTTCTTGTTGGAAAAACAGACTTTCCTTGCATATGCAGGCAAATCTAAAGTCCGCGAATAAAGTCAGAGGAACTGCAGTGCTACAAAACGCGTACAGGAAAGCAGTTGGAAAGTACCTGCTCCCTCCCAGCGTCCACCCCCTCTTCGTGAGCACGAGCATGTGGGTTTTATTAACGCTCGCTGCAGTGTTTGTTTATGGAGTGCTCTCTCTCTCTCTCTCTCGTGCTCTCAGGCCCCTTTTCTAGAATTCCGAGTGTTCCAGCTTTCCCAAACATGCTTCAGGAATTCTGTGACCAGATTCTGAAAAAAGAAAAAAAGAAAAGAAAAAAAAAATTGGCCATAATGTCTCTCTCAATCAAATGTGAACATAGGATTTTACATTCATCTTTGCAGTCTGAACAATTTTTCCAAAAAGAAAAAAGAAGAAACACTGGCTGATAAACTAATTGTGCATCCGAAACAGCTGTTTGCTTTGTTTTCTCGACTCTTTCATTATTAATCCGATCGGATAACGAACCCACCAACAGGAAATGCCTCTTTAGCTCTGGATGCACTAATGACCTTTTACTTGCAATTGCAAAATAGTACACATATTCAATTAAAAGATTTAAATAAAATGATTAGCTAGGAAAGACAGAGGCTGTAAACTGAGAAGTGGTCTGTTCCCCTATTTGTCCCCTTTTATATATAAAGCATACAAAGATGTAAGAGCGTGTGCCTCCTGCTCTTGTGCTTCTCCACTGTTTTTCTCTCTCTCTCCTCTCCTACCTGAGTTGTACGGCTTGGATTTCCTTTGCGAGGGTGAAGTGGACACCAGCAGAGGGAGTGCATTAAAAAAGGATTGTATACACAACTCACTCACGTTTCCTGACCTGTTTCCTCAGTGCACGGACACTCCCTGCAGCTAAGCGGGAAGCGCGCTAGCGAATCACGACTAGAGCTCGGCGCATTTCTTCTCGCTCTGTGAATAGTGGCACTGACAAATAATTACAGGCCTGTGCTTCACAACATCCTGAAGTAATCTATCTGAATGAAGCTTATGTGAAAACCATCTTCATTTAGCCTCCCTACAATGTTGCGAAAGCACACGTTAGCTGTATCCCTTGCAGCCTACACACAGGCCGTCCATTCTGTAAATGTCAGACAGAGAATGAGTAGTGAAGCTGATGAAAAGGGTTTTTTTTTTTTTTTCTATTTTAATCTGAATATGCCATTTTGATTTTCTAATACTATTTCAAGTGAACGGTTTGAGCTAATACATCCTATGAACTTCAATGAAAAAAAGGGGGGGGGGGGAGAAGGGCTACGTTCTAATCCCTATACTATATGTGTAAAGTTGGATAACAAAAATTAGTTCTAAAAGAGAAAATTGTACTATACTTATTATTATAATAGTATGCAGGGGTGAAAGTAGTTTTAAATTCTTGCTGGAAGCCTAAAGGTGAGGAGTATAAACTATGGAGGTGCCAGACAGTCCTTAAATGTCACAAGTTTGTCTTTATTTCTCCATTTATTCTGCTTTAGAATAACCTCAGCCTGCTTTAGAATAGCTAGCTAACAGTTCCAGGATTGAATCTCAAATGGAAAGCTAGTGCGCTATGTAGACACTCTTGTAGAATCCCTTGTTCCACACACCAAGTAGAGCTTTATTCAATGGTTAGAGAGGGATTTGGGATTCAGCCTTGTGTTACTTACGTTAGCCGTGAACAAATCGGTGAACTGGGTCATAAACCTGTCAGTGTGTTCGCGGAAGCTTGCACTCAAGTTAACTAGCAGTAATAGAGGACTTAAAGACAACACAGAGGCAATTCAAAATTACTTAAACACAAAAATAACGAACATTATCAGATGTTCTGAAAAGCGCTACCGTGACTGGTTTTAAATGTGTGTTTTGGCAGCCAGCTCCCGTCTTTCCAGGCCTTCTTACACCTTGTATTCTGTTTGGAAAGTACCCATTAGGTGTCCACAGAATTATGTTTCCCAAAATATTTTGAAATGCAGTTTTGGACGAGGCCATGACGTCAAATACCATGAAATTCATTACTCTTGGTGCTGTACTAGTAGAATAAACTATTCATAAAGCAATGTGGAATATTACACAATGGTCAATTCTAGTCCACCACCAGTGACATTTGAGCGTTGGATATCTCCCCTTGCCTGTGTTCACGACATTAGATTCTACCTTTATTATAAGTTTGAAAACCAAACATTGAAACCATTACTACACTTATTACAGGCTGTCCATGGTTTACATGGCAATGGTAACACTCTATCTAGATGTGGCTTTCTCTGGGAACTATTTTCAATGACAGAGCAAAACAAAATATTTGGCTGTTATGTGTCTCAATATGAATTTCTTATTAATATAACTGCTGCAATATCACGCACACAAAAAAACGTGATTGCCTACAGCTGAATCACAGCCATGCGGATATTCAGATTTTCCTTCTTTACTTCTGCCAGTTTATTACCTCAAGTATTATGAAGTCAGTAAAAACAGTATGATGTGTAATATATAAAAATCGATTACCAGTAGAAAAGATGTACATATACAGTGGTGTGAAAAACTATTTGCCCCCCTCCTGATTTCTTATTCTTTTGCATGTTTGTCACACAAAATGTTTCTGATCATCAAACACATTTAACTATTAGTCAAAGATAACACAAGTAAACACAAAATGCAGTTTTTAAATGAGGGGTTTTATTATTTAGGGAGAAAAAAATCCAAACCTACATGGCCCTGTGTGAAAAAGTAATTGCCCCCTGAACCTAATAACTGGTTGGGCCACCCTTAGCAGCAAGAACTGCAATCAAGCGTTTGCGATAACTTGCAACGAGTCTTTTACAGCGCTCTGGAGGAATTTTGGCCCGCTCATCTTTGCAGAATTGTTGTAATTCAGCTTTATTTGAGGGTTTTCTAGCATGAACCGCCTTTTTAAGGTCATGCCACAACATCTCAATAGGATTCAGGTCAGGACTTTGACTAGGCCACTCCAAAGTCTTCATTTTGTTTTTCTTCAGCCATTCAGAGGTGGATTTGCTGCTGTGTTTTGGGTCATTGTCCTGCTGCAGCACCCAAGATCGCTTCAGCTTGAGTTGACGAACAAATGGCCGGACATTCTCCTTCAGGATTTTTTGGTAGACAGTAGAATTCATGGTTCCATCTATCACAGCAAGCCTTCCAGGTCCTGAAGCAGCAAAACAACCCCAGACCATCACACTACCACCACCATATTTTACTGTTGGTATGATGTTCTTTTTCTGAAATGCTGTGTTACTTTTACGCCAGATGTAACGGGACACGCACCTTCCAAAAAGTTCAACTTTTGTCTCGTCGTTCCACAAGGTATTTTCCCAAAAGTCTTGGCAATCATTGAGATGTTTTTTAGCAAAATTGAGACGAGCCTTAATGTTCTTTTTGCTTAAAAGTGGTTTGCCCCTTGGAAATCTGCCATGCAGGCCATTTTTGCCCAGTCTCTTTCTTATGGTGGAGTCGTGAACACTGACCTTAATTGAGGCAAGTGAGGCCTGCAGTTCTTTAGATGTTGTCCTGGGGTCTTTTGTGGCCTCTCGGATGAGTCGTGTCTGCGCTCTTGGGGTAATTTCGGTCGGCCGGCCACTCCTGGGAAGGTTCACCACTGTTCCATGTTTTTGCCATTTGTGGATAATGGCTCTCACTGTGGTTCGCTGGAGTCCCAAAGCTTTAGAAATGGCTTTATAACCTTTACCAGACTGATAGATCTCAATTACTTTTGTTCTCATTTGTTCCTGAATTTCTTTGGATCTTGGCATGATGTCTAGCTTTTGAGGTGCTTTTGGTCTACTTCTCTGTGTCAGGTAGCTCCTATTTAAGTGATTTCTTGATTGAAACAGGTGTGGCAGTAATCAGGCCTGGGGGTGACTACAGAAATTGAACTCAGGTGTGATAAACCACAGTTAAGTTATTTTTTAACAAGGGGGGCAATCACTTTTTCACACAGGGCCATGTAGATTTGGAGTTTTTTTTTCTCCCTTAATAACGTAAACCTTCATTTAAAAACTGCATTTGTGTTCAATTATGTTATCTTTGACTAATAGTTAACGGTTTTTGATGAGCAGAAACATTTAAGTGTGACAAACATGCAAAAGAATAAGAAATCAGGAAGGGGGCAAATAGTTTTTCACACCACTGTATGTGCATATGTGTATATACATACCCTTACCAACTTACAGTTTTAGTTGTGAAGATTTAAATTGGTATCTATATCTATTTCCATATCATAATTTGGACTTTTATTTTAAAATTTGTACTTACTGTATCAAAATTCTACATACAGTAACTACATATACAACCACTGTGTTTGTTTTGATGATATCTAGTGCACCGTGTAAACCTGTATACTTTGGATAATTATAGAACTAATTCACTAGCTTTGTCACTAGATAAGTTGTTCACCAGTTTGATAGAAATTTATCCTTTGTAAAACATTCTCAATAAAAAAATACATACAATATACTCCACGAAAAGAGTCAAACTGCATAAGGAAATGCTTTAACCTGAAATTTTCATATTGGTATGGTGATTAGATTTATTTATGCTTGTATGTCTGTGATTATAAAAACCTTAATGAGATCAGAGGCTTTGTCTGTGACTGAAAGCATTCACTGACTAAAGAGGTGACTGTCTGTTTCTTGGTGCCCAGGTGTGCTCTTTTAGATAAACAATTTCAACTTGCAACAAATAATTCTGAATGTTGTCGCTTGGTTTGAAGACCGCACTTTCTGCTAAAAGGAATAAACCCAAATGAAGACCAGAGAGATATCTAGGGGAGAAAAACTGAAAAAAAGAGGGAAATCTAATCAGAGCCCGTGCATAAGCATGGATGTTCTGGGGGAAAAGAGACCTTAGTGTAACAGAAGTAGATGACAGAAAAATTGTGAGCTGTGAAGTAAAAACAACAAAATCAACAGTCAGTGACATCACCGACATTGCCCAAAAGAAAGGCATGAAGTTATCACAATCCTCCGTGCAGAGAAGTAGACAAATCTTCAAAAGCAGAAATATGGTGGGCTTCTAATGTTGATTGATGATGTAACTCATGATGGCAGAAGCAGAATGAATTCAGAAGTCTAGAGAAAAATTTTGTCTATCAATTTACAGAGAAATGCATTTAATCTAATTGGGAGAACGTTCATCATGCATCATCAAGGTAATGATCTGAAACACACTGCCAAAACAAGTAAGGATCAAGAAAGGGGAAAAAGCAGAAGGTTTTCGACTGCCCCAGTCAATCACAAGGCCTTAACCTGATTGAGAATGAATTTCATCTTCTGAAGAGGAGACTCAAGGGAGAAACCTTCCCCCCAAAGATACTGTGGTACAAGCCCGGGAAAAGCATCAAAAGCGTCACCTAGCACCTCTAAGTTCCTTGTTTGATTTTGCATGTCCTCCCGGTGCTTGGTGGGTTTCCTCTGGGTACTCTGGTTTCCTCCCACAGTCCAAAGACATGCAGATTAAGTTAATTGGCGTTCCCCAATAGCCCATCGTGTGTGTATGTGTGATGGATTGCACCCCGTCCAGGGTGTACCCCGCCTCATGCCCTAAGTCTCCTAGGATAGGCTCCAGGCTCCCTGCGACACTGTATAGAGGATAAAGCGGTATAAACAATAAGTGAGTTAGACTTTAAGATTGTCTGTTCCTATACTTATGAACAGTGTTGGGTATAACAAGTTAGAGTACTTGGATTACTTTTTTGATGTAACGAGTAAAACGCATTAGATCCACCATTTAAGTACTCAGTTATTTAGTTACTTTTTCAAAAATGTAATCTGCTATTTAGATAATTTATGCAGTCCATGAGCCAGACAGCAGTCATTCCCAATCTGTTATTGTGTATGTGAAAGTCTTCCTAGAAGCCCCGCCCACGATAACCCGCCCCCTTCTTATTCCTGCTGTTATACCCCTATCTCACCTATGCGGTTTGACTATGCGATGACCGATGCATGGAAAGATGGAAACCTAATCACAGCGGCAAAACTTGCAGTGAATCATGATGCTGATACTTCTATCATCTTGATGGTACTTACGGCCACTGTGCAAAACCGCGTAGATGAGACAGAGGTATTAGTAGTTAACAGATTATGGACCAAACTCTAAGTGATGATGGTAGAATAATTATAAAGGTCTTGACTAAAACAACATGCATGAGGAACCACAAAGAAGTTTTTATTTTCTGCAATGCAAAAGTACTCTAACTAGTAACATTTATCAAAAAGTAACGCTATAGTATAACTGATTACTTTTTAAAGACAGTCATTTTGTAATGTAATTAGTTACTTTAAAAAGTAACGTCCACTGCTTATGAACACCTAAAAAGTGGGAGGCCTTAGAACGTTTTATGTTTATTCTGATTTATAGTCTCATAGTGTGTCATACTCAAATCTTCACTGTGCATAGATAAATAGATAATTATATGCTTTTTTGGACATAGCTATATAGTTATGGTGCTATTGTGCACTAGAGACATACAATCACCACGCTACCATGGTATGGATGCAGTTGATATCCTGTAACCCAATATTTTCAAATCTGTAGTGTGTTTTACACCATTCGGGATGTGGCCATAAAATCAGGCATCGTGAAGTCAATAATTTAGTTCCTTACTATTTTGGCACTATAGAGGTACGCGTTATAGCATGCTTTCACCGCCGTCAGAAGTGCAAAACTGCTTTGTGTAATGCTAAACCCCTGAAATACGCAAATGACGTGTTTTTACCTCACAAAATAGCATTTGAGGAGACGTTTATCTTTTCCTCCGGTCGGCATAAATTAAACTAAGCCATGCTGCGTGTGGGCGAGCCTGAGCGCTCGGTGTTGAACACGGGGGAAGAAAAGGCGCTAAGTGAAGAAGAAGCAGGAGCACGGAAGGATTTGAGAGAGGACAAAGTGAACGATGACGTAAGCACACAAGGATTTGAGAGTTTGTTCTCACAACACTGTGGTGTGTGAATTGTCTGGATAAACATGTTTTTTTTTTTCATTTAGGACTTAATATTAAGAAATTGTACATTTTGGAATATAGGTATATTTAAATAAAAAATTAAGTATTGCTTTACGCATCAATGTAATTTTGGTAAGGACAATAATCAGAATTATATTATAGCAATAAGACAAAAAAAGCATGCATTCATTAGTGATAGTCTTTTTATTGGTAGTATATCGACAGTACGCTATGACCTCACACATTTACACAGTACATGATACAGAAACTAGAATATTTTAATCAAAATGACCATAAATATATTTTATTAAATACTTTTATTCACGATTCTTAATTTCACTTAAAGAATATATATATTATATAGCATACTGATGAATAAGAAATAATGATCTAGCGTATAACCTATCTGAAAAAAAATTTTTTAAAGTTCTAAGAAGAATATTTGGCTAGGCTTTAAACATAATGCTCCACTGACTGCATGTGTGTGTGTGTGTGTGTGTGTGTGTGTGTGCGCGCATGATGCGTGTTTACGAGAGAGAGATACAGCTCCCCCTTTCTTCCATTCTCCATATCTCTACTAATTATCCCCTACCCCCCTCCCCCAGTACACACACACTCCCACACACTCCCACATACACACATGCACGTGCACCGACCGACGCAGAGCCCATGGTATGCAGATGAGTCTCGACAGGTCACAGGAAGTCGAGATTCCAGATAAAGCCTCAAAAAGGAAACTGAACAGAGAGTAGAGGAAGAAGAACAGAGAGGGAGACCACGACAAATATTATGCACTTGGTAACAACTCAATGTCAGTTGTTATTCTACATTTAAAGTATAATTTAGAAATAATGTTGCTAGACAGTACCTGCACATACGGGTGTTGAAATTTTTCTGTGACTGATGTTGCTTTTTTGAAAGCAGAGAGAGAACTGAACATTTTGCTTCCAGGTTTCGTCAAATAACATAAAGAGATAAAGAGACACGGACGATAACATACTAAAGATATTTCCGCACGCTGACGTTGAATTCGCTAATCGGGCAAAGTGTTAATTCATTTTCTATAACATGCGCTCTGACAAAAAGATGTGCATTAAAATCATTGGACTGTATTAACTTGTATCACACAACTTGTATGTTCTACCACACATAACCAAACTAATAAGAAACAGATGCATGTTGTTATCTAATAAAAGCAGGCAGTTGTTGATATAGTAAAACTTTCTGTATTGAGACATTTATAACGTCTCAGGTGTCAGCTGGTTGTAACGGCAAGGAAGATTTCCACCACTAGTCTTTCCAGTTTCTCAGTAACAAAACAAGCTGCATTTTATTTCTCATTCAGTACTTGCTGATGGGGGAGCAACTGTTTAAAGCTGCTGTAACATGGCCTAAATGATGACAGGAACTAACTTGTTTCTCCATTTCATAATTTTAACTATATGCAGCTAAAATAATAAGAACATTGTTAATCATTTAAGAAATGAAGCGGTGATGGGTCCAGCAGTAAAGGATGTAGGTTGCTGGCTTTCCGATCTGAAGATCAGGGGTTCGGGTCCCCTTAATCCTATCTGCTCAAGGGGCTCTGGGTGCTGGCTGACCCTGTGCTCTGACCCCAGCTTCCTAATTGGAATATGAAAAAATTAATATAGTACTCTATAGTACAAAAAAAGCTAATACTACTAGAGAAATAAACTACAATGTGACAAGCTGTGATGGGAAGAACAACTCCCTTTGCGGAAGTAACGGCCCTGGGTTTCACACTGGGCTCCATCATTTGACCCTGTAATGTGATGTCACACCCCTTAATGCTTTCTTCCATCAGCCACATAAATAAGCTCTATACAGAACTTGTGGATAGACAGTACTTGGGATATTCTTCAGAAAAATAACGAGTCCTCCACCTGACTGACTGTGTGTCAGTGTGGCTGCTGCAAATGTGTGGGCTGAAGACAGTTACAATACAAAGCAAATGAAAGAAACAACACTGCTGTGATACCGAGTTGAAAAAAAATCTGATCAAAGTTCAAGAGAAATAAAATCTGTGGAACACTAAGACTATTTTATGCAGATGTGGACATGACCCTAAATGGGATCAGTGGAGGGTGGGGCTACATACAAATTATGTTTCCTGGTATACCTGATATATAGATATTACACAGACACAAAATAATAATAAAAATAATAATAATAAAATGAATGAAGTGTGAAAGGCTATGGCGTATGGTTTGCACTGTGGGGGGCCTTGCACCTCCAGGTTACAAGTTCAATTCCAACTTCAGGTCTGTGTACAAAGACAGGCAGATTAGGTTAACTGTCATTCCAAATTGCCTGTAGTGTGTGAATGAGTGTGTATGTGTGTGTGCCCTGCAATGAATTGGCACCTCGTCCAGGGTGTATCCCTGCCTCAAGTCTCCTGGGATAGGCTCCAGGAGACCCTGTACACATAATAAAGTGTTATAGATGATGAGTGAGTGAAAGACCATGAGGTCTTTATGTGTCCGGTTTAAGTGATGCACAAACATTAAGTTATAACATACTTAACAAACCTTTTTTTAGATCATTGTTTTAGTCTTATTTAAAAGGCACAGTTCGAACTCTAAGGTCCTCAGCCTTTGTTTAAGCTCAACATCATCTCACACAACAGCACATAATGTGAGCTTTCTAATAGACTTTTCTCAAACGCCATGTTTTTTTTTTCCTCCACTTTAGGATTTTCCGACACACTCTGGAAAAACGGGCCGCTTTCCGACCAGATCACTTTACGGGAAGGGAGCCGCGCGCAGAGATACGATCGTTTCTATGGAAACCAGCCTTCCCTGACGAGAACAGGGACATGGAGGTCAAGACGAGCGGTTGCCTTAGAAACCGCGCGTAGGTCTCTCGTGTACATCAAAAGCACCTCCCCCTTTCGGAATCGGGACGCCTCGCTGTGTGGAGGTCGGCGCCTGTGATTGGCTGGAATGCGGTGGCTGGGATCTGAAACCGCCCTCTACGGCTTGCTCGAGCTCTTAAAGGGGAAATAAAACAGGCTGTAATTTGGGGACTGAAAAGAATCGTGTGTGGAATCGTGAAACTGTTTACATAATAAATTAAAACAAGCAAAAACAACAACAAAAAAACAAGTGAAAAGCTGTAATATCTATTTTAAGAGCAATGTAGTTAATTAATTAATTGATTAAGAAGCAAATAAAAATGCAATATATGATAAGGACATATAGGCTAATGCGTATCTTTTATCTTGTCTAACCGAACTGTCCGTATTAATTCTCTATAAATCCTGCAAACTTGTGACAATAAATGCAGGTCATTAACACGTGTGCGTTACACCTGGAATTCACACTGCGAAAACAGAAAAAAAAAAAAACGAAAAGACACAACGACATGTAGTGTGTGTATGTCTGTCTCCATGTTATCCGAGTGCAGCTTACCGTGCAGAGCCGCGCCACAGCTCACTCTTAATCAAGCTCATCTGACCCCGACACAATATCTATCTATATATATACCCGAACAGATCAATGCACTTGCCTCACGGATTTTCTCGGGAGATGTAGCCGGTTTACATTTCTATAGAGCGCCTAGTCGAGCACGCCATGTTTGTCTGGTCAGAGGAGGGCTACTGCGCTCCTGGACGTATGGTGGCGTCCGATATGAGGCTAGCGATTTATGTTCAACTTGATTACTTTGCCTTTAAGTTCACAAGGCATCCATCTGGCAGGCATACGAAGCTCCGCCCTGATGTTTCACCCAGCGGTCCTCCTGCCACCGCAGTGTCCGGACCGAATCACTCACACTGCAACTCCCACAATGCCCTCCTGATCAAAGCCTCCGCCGCGTGAAGCGAGACCGAGCGGGCAATGTAGTCCTCATCACTCCTACTGACTGACAGGAGGTTATACTTCTCAAATATGCATGCTTTCCAGTGCATAGGTTCTCTTTAATACAATGTAAAGATCATGTAATATAGGAAAAGACCATTACAAGTACCTATATACTCACAGGATATAACTTGTCTAAAATTTTGATGTTTGTCCTGTTATCACAAGTTTTGATGCTTAATGAATTCGGTGGGAATCATTTTAGGAGCTGGATCACACTTAAAACCAAACCAGGAAGCTTTCCTGAATTTATGTAGAAACCATTCAAGTTTCATGAACGCTTGCCACAAGGTTCCCGGAGGCACTTTCACGAGTTACGCATCAAACGTAAAGATCTTCTGGAAAATGTTTTCCTTCAGAGTGCACATTAATTTTAAGGTTGAAATATTGTGACGTGCATTATAATGCAGAACGAATGATATATGAAGATATCTGAGACTAGTGGCTTGTGCTTGCAGTGAAAAAAAAAGAAGTGTGCTCCTTGTCTGGCACCTATTAGTGATATATATTAGTAATTTTTTTTTTGTTAATATTTACTTAGCACTATTACAGAGGTAGCTCAGTGGTTAAGCAGTTGGACTACTGATTGGAAGGTCCCAGATTCATACCCCAGCACAACCAAGTTACCACTGTTGGGCCCTTAATTAAGGCCCTTAACTGCTCAGATGTATAATGGATAGGGGTGTACTGTAAATGTTGCTACACAGAGTCGGTGGTTCGAATCTAAGCTGTGTGTGTGAGGAGTTTACATGTTCTTCCTATGCTTGATGGCAAGATACGAAGGGGCCTTAGATATGAAGGGGTAGCTCAGTGGTTAAGGCATTGGACTACAGTTCGGAAGATCCCAGGTTCAAACCCCACAACCACCAAGTTGCCACTGTTTGGCCCTTGAGCAAGGCCCTTAACCCTCAACTGCTCAGATGTGTAAAGAGATGAAAATGTAAGTCGCTCTGGATAAGAGCGTCTGCTAAATGTAATGTAAAATGTAAATGAAAGATACTAACAGTCCAAAGAAATGCACTGTAGGCAAATTACCATTTTCAAATTACTCATAGTATGTGATCAGGTTTGTGTGTGTGCACGCATGGGTTCCTGTAGTTAACAGAGGTTGGGATCCCCAGCAATGTAGTGGCCCTCAAACCGCAATGACCACTGGCGTGAATTCATATGTCATTGCAGCCAATCATCACTTAGTGATGCTAGCTTGAATGGATGGATGAATGGAGGCCTACCAAACATGGCAGGACATGCTGTTACAGGAAAATATTCAATATTAAATACTCGAGATTATATGATGTTTTAACACACGAAGATGGAAATGTTTTCCAACAACAAAGGAGTGTTTTATTCCTCAGCATTTGGTCAACTATTTAAATTTTCTGTTTAACAAAATGAAACAATGTGCACAATGTGGTTGAATGTATGTTAGTCCAGTCATCACTTACACTATAGCAGCTACAATATATACAGTCTTCACGTCACCAGCCTCACTTTTTGTCTCTCTTGATGCTACTGTAAGCTCTGATTCCTAAAACTCCTTCCATGGATATTGAAGAAAGATAGAATTCACTCATGTGAATTACATAACAGCTAGAAATACTATTACAGCTGTTCTTATAGAAAATTAATTAACAGAGTAAAGAATTAGGCTTAGTGGTTATCACTGTCACCTTGCACTTCTGGGTTCCAGGTTCAATAACCGCCTCGGTTCGGTATGCATGGAGTTTGCACATTCTTCCTGTGCTTGGTGGGTTTTCTCTGGGTACTTCCAAAGTTCTCATGTGAATGAGCATGTGTGTGTGTATTTGTGCGTGCCCTGCGATGGGTTGGCAATCTGTCCAGGCTGTACCCTCATGCCCTAAGTCTCCTGGGATAGGCCCCAGCCCACCCTGTATGCAGAACACAGCGGTATAGATGATGAATTCAGAATAATAAAAAAAATTAATAGAATAATTTAGAATTTAAAAACACATAATATAGGAAACACAGGGTAGTCAGTCTTTTAAAAACCGAAAACATATATTTTTATATCCTTTTTTTTAAGCACCATCTGATCAATCCTGGTTCCATGTAGTACTGTAGGTTTGAATATTTGTTTTGATTTGTGATGTTTATGTTGTATTCTGACTTTAATCATGCCAATTCACACAGAATGCATTTATAAATCATATTTTCAATGCATGTCACACTCAGCAGTACATTTTCCATTTTAATATGCATTTCAATTTACACCATCTGCGCCACAGGCATGTAAAACATAAGCTTGCACATTGTGCTGTGTTTGTTGCAGTCTTCTCTCCCTTTTTGCACGTTTAAGTGAAGCGTAAACTCCACAGAACTCCACTAGTAGCACAGAGTCACACATTCTATACTCTGTCAAAGTTACTTTCAGGTCTTTTGGGTGTGTAGTCAAAATGGTGTTAGATAGTTCATTTGATTGTGTGGGTAAATCAGAATACCATGTGCTTATCAGAAATAGCAAGGGGAAGAAACACTTACACTTACTACATTTTAAGCATTTAAAACTAATCTAACAAAACAATTAAATATTTAAATACTGATAGAGTGTATGTAATACTGCATGACCTCATTTTGTGAGCTGGAAAAATTCAGTCTGTGAGTCGTTGCATGTTGTGTTCAACCACATGGCCAGCAGAGATGTGATATGTTAAAAACGATTTGTTACTATAGATATACATAATAAATGTTTATTCAAAGCTAAATGATAGGCAGCATCTCTGTCTCTTTCTGCCTTTGACGGCATAGTTCATAGAACTTCAGATGACAAAGATTAAATCTTAATAAATTACATATTTACAGTACTATGCAAAAAGTCTTGAGCCACCATTATTTCTTCCTATTTTACTTCCAGGGAGCTAGACTTTATTGTATTTTTAATGTAATCTTGAGGAATAGTTCCAGGCTTCCTTTTTTTGGCTCTCATTTTTGGCACATTTTTTGACTCTGATTTTCTGTCCAATCCCTGTACCTGAGGAATGTTTTTTGTTTGTTAAGCCACACAGTGACTTTTAAATCATTCAAGCATTAAAATACATCTAATTAAGGCAGGAATCAGTGAGACACAGGTGCAGATGATGATCAGGCCGGTGATTAGTATACTGTACTGGTGATGCTGAATACTAAGTGGTTGGAACAGAAGAGATGGGAAATGAGGCTGCTGTTGAGGTTGTTGCATAAAAGACCAATTTTGTTCCTCTCAAATGCTCCTCTCAGCCAATTTGTTCCGATTTCTTTAATTTAAATTATATAATTTATTTCATAGAATATAAAGAAATTTCATTTTTGCATATAGTACTGCAAAGTACCTCTACAAGCCAGTTATTCCGTGTACAGTTACTTACATTAAGTTTATTTACATTAACAGATAGCCCTAAGAATATATATATATATTTTTTTTTAATCAAAGTAATAATGAGACTATTTGTGCAGATCATTTCCTGCTATCTGTTTCACCCAGATGAGGATGGGTTCCCTGTTGAGTCTGGTTCCTCTCAAGGTTTCTTCCTATTACCATCTCAGGGAGTTTTTCCTTGCCACTGTCGCCCGCGGCTTGCTCACCAGGGACTATCTGACCATTTTGATTCATACACATTCATATTCCATACAAACTTAAATAATTCTTTTGATTGTGTAAAGCTGTTTTGAGACAATGTCAATTGTTAAATGCGCTATACAAATAAATATTGAATTGAAAATGAATTGAATATATTAAATATATTTTTACTTACTAAGCTACAAAAAAGCAGCATATTAAATTGCTATGGAGCATGTACACAGTTGTTTGTAGATGTGGGTAAAGATGAGGACCACTGAACAGGCAAACAAGTAGCTAAGGTTTTAAGTCTTAACTGAGCAGTCCTCAAATCATTACAGTGCAAATGCTGTAGTCTAATGAACCTAGGACTGGAGCTGTCAGAACCTTCACATTTTCTTTTGGTCCTGTTCCAGGAATGAGAGCTGAGTTGAAAGAGAAATAAATGCAGTGGCGCTCAAATGGCTGATGTAGAAACAGACTGGAATGGTCATTCTTTATAATAAAGCTAGCAGTAGAAGTTCATTCTGTTACTAAAGAGTACTGTTAAACATGAAGCTAAACATCATATACCAAATCCTCTTTAACGACTCCAGTAAAGATTAGCTTCTCCACACACACACACACACACACACACACACACACGCATACACACACACACACACACACACACACACACACACACACATGACCAAACATTCCTAAAAAGCAAAAGGAATAATGAGTAAACATCCATAACATTTGTCAAATAGAAAGTTGTGACTTTCAGAAATTTTTGAGCAAGGTTAATGTTTTATTGCTCTTGTATTTTCCTTCGCTATCTTTCACCCCATGGGCCCAAACTAATTTTGTATTTGAATTCAATCTGACTTGACTAAAAAAGAATAAATTAAGAATAGGTAAAAAAAAAAATCATTTGCCATTGCTATATAATGGCTGTGCAAAAGCAATTCACCACAATCCTTTGAACCACACACACACACACACACACACACACAAACAGACATGGACACACACAGACATGGACACACACAGACCCACAGACACGGATGGGGACACCAAGAAGATTGCTGATGCTGGCTATAAAATAATGTTTTGGTTATGAAAATATTAAAATATTTGCTTAAATCAAGGTATTTTAGAAAGTGTTCTACTAAGAAAAAAATTATTCCTGTGTACTTGTGTGAAGGACCATAAAGAACAACCTATTAAAACATTAATATCGTTTTGCGTCTGTGCCTTGACAGACAAGACTAAAAAGTCTTCATTTCAAAAGTTTCATTATTTTATAGCTAAATCCAAAGGAACTCATATGTTATTAGGAAGTAATAATGCATCTAGTATCGTGTATACCCTCTATGTCATGGCAATAACAATGATGTCATGTCCATCGTGGATGTTTTTGGGCCCATGCACTGTATGTGGAAGAGGGTAGATTGCACTCTCTTCCAAGTGTGGAGCTCTGGAGAAAGCATATGTTATCCTTCACCCTCCCCGATAGCAGTCGAATGATAGACGAGAGCTGGCTGGTGGGTTGGGAATTGGCAGATGACCAAATTGGGGGAAAATGGGGGAGGATACATCTAGGAAAGTAGAGAAAAGTACTGGGCTTGGTTTAGAAACTGGGCAGGTTATGTGATCAAATCCCAGCTCTATTAGACAACTGCAGTTGAGCATGAAACATAGCCACAGCCAGCAATATAAACATGAAATGGTTCTGATAGATAAATGTATGTACCAATTACTCAGCAGTAGAAACATCCACAATACATGGGATGTTCATAGGTTTCCCAGTGGGAGAAAAAGTGAACCAAACCTCCAAAACCTTTATGAAGATTCCTTAAAGAAATCTTCCAGCATTTTATCCATATCACTGTCTACATAATTATTAAAGACACATACATTAACAATTAAGTAAACTGATCACTTGCGTAAAAGGAAACGCAACACGTCTAAGAGTGCAACTATTTCATTTGATATAAAACAACTATTACCTTTAAAAAATAAATATATAAAGATAAGACAGACATGAGATGAGAGTGTGTCTTATTTGTCTTACTCCAGTGTAGTGCAATAAAATCAGGGTAATTTTGCTTAGGATTTGTGGGATCGAGGTGCTATCAGTCCCACATTCCTCCATACTCCATTAATAACATAATAACAGAGCCCCAAGTAGATAAATTATAAATGTTTAGTGCTTAACCTGCAATACCTTCGACTGAAGATTGAAGAAAAGTGTTCTACATAAATATATACCTAACAAAATAGTTTATTGATGCCCCAATAGCTAGCCTTAGACATACATTAAGTTTTTTTTTTCAATGTCAAAATGATCGTTCCCGGCAATCTGATATATGGTACAGATTTGGTTTAAAATGAACTAAAACAGTTGCAACTCCAAGAGTTGAGTTGGAGAAGCGTCAAAGTTTTCAACACTTACTCTGCACATTTGACATAAACAAACAAATACATTAATAAATTTGACTTTGTACCAATATTGCAGATAATCCTTAAGTCCTCACTACAAATTACTCTGTTTTCAATACATATTAAGTATTATTTATTATTTGTTTCACCTTTTTTCTTTATTATAGCATGGATACTTAACTTTACTTGCTCACGTTTGTGTGTGTGTGGGGGGGGGGCGTCTTTTCTTTTCTTTTCTTTTTTTTTACTCCAGTGGTCTAGAAAGAGCTGTGAGGGGATAACCTATGAGTGATCACACAAACTTGGGAGAAAACACTTATAATGCTTCAGTTGCAGTCAGTATATTTGTAAAAAAAAATATTTTTTTAAAAAGCCAGCCCTAAACAGCTATCTTTATAATGTGTTTCTGGTTGCCAGTATACATATTACACCTTTTCTGGTGTAAATATTTTGCGTTATGCACTTTCTTCACATTTCTATGAATTCCCTATATTCATATCACTGTGTGAGCAACCATCAGAAAACATTTTCAGCTTTCTTTCTAACGTGCTCTGAATCTGTCCATGACTATGACAACATCGTATTACTGCCTTATCGCCATTCTGGTTTGGTCTGCTATGGTTCTCCTCACATGCTTATTGATTTCTTTCCTTGCAATGCATAGCTAAAAGATGGGTGCTCCTGATCCCAGTCATTGTTAAGATGCAGAGCTGGTAGCTCCAACACTCAGCCACTAGAGATCAGAGAGCGAGAGAGAGCAAGAGAAAGAGAAAGTGTGTGTGTGTGTGTGTGTGTGTGAGAGAGAGAGAGAGAGAGAGAGAGAGAGAGAGAGAGAGAGAGAGAGAGAGAGATTCACATGATCTGGATCTGCATGATTCACCCACTAATACTAGTGGGGTTTAATTAGGAAGGAAAACACCAAGGCAGACTGAGAAAAACTCCTAAATAACACAGAGCAGAAGTTACTGTTCAAAGGTATAAATGCTTCCAAGTTTATAAAAATGACCATTCTTACACCGAATAAAATGAAAATCAGCATTTTGGTGAAGAATACCTGGTGTGATAACAAAATTCCTGCACTCGGTTTAATTTGGCAGGTATTGCTTCACATTTTGAATAAGACGGAAGCAGAAATTTGTGATTTGAATTTGCATTGTGTTGCAAATCTTAGGTGCTGTTACAATATCTGTAACATGATTCTATTACCAGTTTATCACAGAATCTGATCTTTTATTTTTATTTTAAAAGGAGGATATTTGGATGGATTTTAGCGTCTGCTGTAGAGTTCTTCATAGTGTCTTTAATGCTTTCTTTAGATTGACAAATAAAGAACCCTTTATTTGAGGTATTTCCCCATAAATAGTGTGCATTAAACATGTAACTTTCAACTAAATGCAATGAAAATCATTTTATTTGAAGGGTTAAAACAATAGTTAAGGAGGTTTTATGCTAAAGTACTAGTTACCTGTTAGTTATAAAGCATTAGTAATTACTATTAATAATATGAAATTTTACTAATTAATAGGTAATAGGATTGTTTTATTAAGTTTATAATTAATGATTTGTCTTGGAACTAAGAATTTGTCCTCCATACTTACACTCTGCAGCATATCTTCTTCTTTGTCTTTCTGCTGTTCCCTTTCAGGGGTCGCCACAAGCGAATCATCTGCCTCCATCTAACCCTATCCTCTGCATCCTCTTCTTTCACACCAACTAACTTCATGTCCTCTCTCACTGCATCCATAAATCTCCTCTTTGGTCTTCCTCTAGACCTCCTGCCTGGCAGTTCCAACCTCAGCATCCTTCTACCGATATGCTCACCATCTCTCCTCTGAACATGTCCAAACCACCTCAATCTGGCCTCTCTGACTTTATCTCCAAAACATCTCACATCTCATTCTTGATCCTATCCTTGTCACTCCCAAGGAGAACCTCAACATCTTCAGCTCTGCTACCTCCAACTCTGCCTCCTGTCTTTTCTTCAGTGCCACTGTCTCTAAGCCGTAGAGCATCGCTGGTCTCACCACTGTCCTGTACACCTTTCCTTTCATTCTCGCCGATACTCTTTTATCGCACAACACTCTGCAGCATATATAATGACAATATAATAATGTATTTAATACATTGTTTAAATAATTAAAAGTGAAAACAAGAATGTTCTTCTCATTTTAACATTGATTTACAAAACAATTCCCATAATTTAGTAGAAACTATTAGAAAAGTGAATTTCCAAAAAGAAATAAGAAATAATCAAGCTTAGATAAACACGAGATAAATTGAGAAAACGAGAAAAACAATGTATGCAACTTACACAATAAAAAGTATAAGAAAGTATGAAGTATGATGTTTCATTTTTGCTTCCTTGTTTATTCAAAAACATTAACTTTATTTTTTTAACTATGTATTTTACTTTGTAGTTTCCTCCCACAGTCCAAAGGCATGCAGATTAGGTTAATTGATGTTCCCAATGTGTCTGCAGGGTGTGGATCCTGCAATGGATCGACACCCTGTTCAGGGTGAACCCCACCTTGTGCTTTAAGTTTCCTGGGATGGGCCCAAGGCCCCCCTGTGACCCTGTATACAGGATAAAGTGGTATATTCAATTCAATTCAATTCAGTTTTATTTGTATAGCGCTTTTAACAATTGACATTGTCTCAAAACAGCTTTACACAATCAAAAGAATTATTTAAGTTTGTATGGAATGTGAATGTGTATGAATCAAAATGTTCAGATATTCCCTAGTATAGGTGATAAAGATTTTACAAAAAGAAATAATAAGCTTTGATAGAAAATTTAAAGCAAACAATATGTGCATATCTATCATGTGTACATATCATACCTTTTTCTTTTCTAACCTGAGCCATTTATTAATTCAGTTTACACAAACACAGTAAATTAAATTAAGGGGTATTGCAAATGGATTAAGAGAACTTTATAAAAAAGTAATTGACAACATTGAATTTGTGAAAACATACAAGAGTTGTGCAAAGGAAAAGTATAGTTGGTAAAAAGAGAGGGAAGTCTGTCTCCTCTCCTCTGTTCAGCTCAGCGCCTCATGAGAACATTCCAGCTCGGTAAAGTCAGTTTGGAATTTGAATAGCACAGAAGAACCGCCCGTCTCTGATTGGAAAGAACCGAAAAACGTAGGCGGGACATGCACGTCACTCATGAGCGTTCTCGCTCTACGATTGGAGCGTAGTGAGGTGGGCAGAACCGCCCAGGCAGTATATATAGTATGAGCACAGCTCTCAGGCTAATGATCGCTGGCGCTCGCTCGTTAAGAGGTAACGGACAGAGACGGTCTTGTTCAATGTTTCACCACCGAGCAAACCTGAGCCTGCGCCCCCGAACCAAATACCGCGCTTTCGACTGAGTGCAAGCCCGAGTGCTCCCTTCGCCGAAGTGTGGGAGAGGGCTCTACAACTACAATGATCAACACGGGGGAGTGCGCGGTGGACGCGCAGAGCCTGATCTCAATCTCGTTGCGGAAGATTCACAACTCGCGGACGCAGCGCGGAGGCATCAAGCTGCACAAGAACCTCCTGGTGTCGTACGTGCTGAGGAACGCGCGCCAGGTCTACATGAACGAGAAGTACGCGGAGATCTACAGGATGCAGCAGTACGAGGAGGTCATGACCGTGTGCAACGAGATCCAGGAGCTGAACCCGCTCGACGTGGCCGAGGACGCCGAGGAGGAGCCGAGCTGCTGCGGCGTGGCGAACCCTGCACCCAGCCTGTGCGCGGCTGCGCTCTCGCCGGTCGGCGCGCGCTCTCCACAGCCACTGCCGGGCGCGTGCGCCGCGTCTCTCGTTCTCCAGCCCGAGGAGGAGGAAGAGGACGAGGACTCGCCTTGTAAGCAGTCGGACGCTGTGTTTTACCGCAGCTGCTGCGTGGAGGCGTGCGCCGTGGCGCCGAGCTGCGACTTCTCGCCGTCGGGCGGAGTGCACTGCAGCAAGACCACCGTGCTGGACCTGGACACGCACGTCGTGACCACGGTGGAGAACGGCTGTCTGCATCAGGACTGCTGCGCGTCGCTGGCACCGTGCTGTCCGAGTGCGCACGGCCCGGTGCGGAAGCGCAAGATGGACTTCGGTTACTACGCGCCCGAGCTGGAGGAGACGCCGGAGTTCGCGCCGTGCAAGCGCCAGAAGTTGGAGGAGTGCGCGTACGCGGGCAGTGCGGAGCCACTGGAGGCGTGTAACATCTCCAACCTGATCTCCATCTTCGGCTCGGGCTTCTCGGGGCTGGTGAGCCGGCAGGCGGACTTGGAGCAAGCGCTCAACGGACAGTTCTGCAGCAAGCAGGCGCTGGCGAGTTTAGGGGCATGGACAAGAGCCATCGTAGCTTTTTGACCCAGTGGTAAAGAAACAGACTCAAATCCTTTATGATGATCAAAAAAAAAAAGACTGTACAAAGCCTGAGACTTTATTTTTGCAACAGAACCTTATTTAAAACACTCGAGTTAGGTTTGTTTTCGTTTCGTTCGTTTGTGGGGAGGCGCGGAGTGCACGCCTGCCTGCCTGCCAGTGTGTGTGTGTGTGTTTGAGTGTGTGTGTGTGTGTGTGTGTGTTCTTCTACACAACGTTGACATCGCGAACATTTTGTTGCTAAAATGATCTCAACGAATTTCGTTGCCTTAAACCCCAACGCGGAACTGCTAGCTAGCTCTCACCACGAACATGGCAGGTTTTGAATGTTTTTGTTTGTTTGGTTTTTTTTTGCTCGTGGATTGTTTTGCTTCTTGAGTTGTGTCATGAGCAACTTCACAAAGATGTCTTGTAAAATAACATTACCCATGTAATGTTTGATTGAAATAACACAACAGTTCCTAACATTGCGCCTTCTCAGTCAGGATAGCCTGTTTTTATACTTCTTTTTTTTAATTATTTTTATAACATCTGTTTATGAGCTGGCTCCAGGACTGACTAGCAGAACACAAGAACAACGTGTGAGGGTTAGATAGAGAGAGGGACTGGCATATATCTAACTACACCTTTAATATCACGCAAGGCAATCATGTAGGAAGAAGAAGGTGCAATACTCCACACTCATCCCTCTGGTTTGTTGTCTTTTGTGTTTTGAAGTGGCAATACATGGTGCATTTTGTTTACTGCTCTGACTTACAGGACCAGTGTGTTTGTAGTCCAGCTATGCCAGTCACCTCATCTCACTCAACGTTGGGGCCCATTAATTAACACCACAACTCCCAGCATGCACGGCGTGATGGAAGCAGCCAGGCATCTTTTAGTTGACAATTTGGTGTCACAATTTCCCTCATTTTACCTCCCTCTAAAAGTTCACAGTAATTCATAATGCCAGCATTTTGCTTGGTTTTATGGGTTTGATTTTATTTTCTACAATGTTAGACCTTTTGTTCTAAAAAGGCAATCTCATAAGTTAGCCATAAGTCCTCACATTATATAAGCACTATGTGTACTGAATTAAAGACGTTTTCAGACGTACTCTCCATATTTTGTTGGTATTCTTGTATTTTTGTGCATATTAAATTGTATATCACCGGGTAAAACTGTTTTAGAAAGTATTTGTTTAAAATTTATAACCTTAATAAAAAATGAAAAGAATTTTTCATGGCTTGAGTCTTTTATTCCATATCCTTTTTTTTACACACACATGAGTTTACATTAAGCTAAATTAATTGAAATCTAAAATCTGCACAGAAGAAACCTTCAGTGTGATATGATATACACTATATAATGAAATGAAACACTACAGCAGATTCTGAAGTTAGATATGTTCACATACAACACACGCTAGTCTGTGGGTGTGTACCCAAAAATGAATTATCTGGTAGTGAGATTGAAAATAACAACATTAAGAGGCTTGGCTGTTCAGAGGCCACAACGCTGTGGATCTTACACAGGAAGGATGCTGAAGGGTCCAATATATCAGGTCTGTTTTGCGTAGTTTTTTTTAAGTTATATTAGCATTCAACATCCAGGGCTGTACTTTTGCATCCAGGCTGGTTTAAGTCTTACTTCTCAATACTGGATCAACATGCTCTCAGTGTTAAATAAACATTATTTACTGAGTTTATTCGTCTATGTAGCTGTTGAGTGTTTTTAGAATGTAGGTTTGCTTAAGCATTTTCTATGTTCACAACTACAGTATGTGCCAATGCCGAACACAGCAGAACTAAACCCATGTGTGCATCTTACACTCATGCTAAGTTGCATTTTGACTTTTGGTTCCTGCATTCTTATTGCATTATTGCTGTACTCCCAAACCGGTGCTCTGCTGGGCGCTGCTGTGCAAAAAAGAAAGGGAGGGAAAAAAAAAACTCTTGCAAAAGTGTGTTATCTCTGTCCTGTGCCACACGGTGGTGTTCTTCAAAATCGATGAATGGAGGCATTAGAGCGCCTATGGAGCAGCACCTCGGGCTGACCTCGGATCCGCCACCACTCCCCCTCCGCCTCCCCCCCTCCCATCCTCCCTCCGTTCCTCTCCTCCTCCCTCAGTCACCAGCTGAAAGCTTCTCGACTGATTCCTTTCAATTTGAGACACTGCAGCAGGTCCGACGCATCAGCTTCGACCTGTCCGACATCTCCGTGTGGCCGTGCGCTTCGATTAAGTGACTTGTTGTTATAACTTGTGTTTGCAGGTAATAACGAGATGTTAAAGAAAGCGGCAGGAAAACGCACGCAAAACTGTAACCGAGACACGCTTGATTAATATTATTATGTCTTTGTTTTATTTTTAACGGAATGAATGCGCTTGATACCGCACAGGGCTTAATTAATTAATGCATAATGATGATATCATTATTAGTATTTTTCAGTGCATTTTGTTTTGATTTCGCTTTATTCTAATCAGCTTATATAAGATCCAAATGTTCAATGTGCACAAATCCATTCGTTGCATTTGAAGGTTTTTTTTTGTGTGTGTGTGTGGAGGATCGTTTTAAAAAATAAAACTGTCCTGCATCAGTAGTGCCGTTCAGCCGTGTATTACGAGCTCCTCCGTGTGGCCAAAGTGGGTACTGCGTCTTAAACTAATTGGGTTGTTTAAATGGATTTTATAAAGAAGAAGAAAAAGATCTTTACCTTTTTATTATATATTAATAATAATAAGGACCATACTGTGAAGTGTACTTTTTTTTTCTTTACTAGATAAGCTTTTCAAAGCACAGCACGCACCGGTTTCACTGGTCGGTGAGATAAACCACTTTCAGAGCTTCAAATCTACTGGTTGAAAATGCCAGCTCGGTGTGTTTGAGTTTCAGCCATCAAACGCACATCTTGTGAATCTGCGCTCAGCTTGAAGGATCTAATGTCCTTATGCACAGAATAGTTCGGGCTTATCTTATCTCCTGCGCGCGCGCTGATCTCTGCACCATGAATACAATAGACCGCGGGGGAGGTGTGAGGGGGAGGGGGGGGATGGGGGGGGGTTGAGGGGGGGATGAATCGGCGAAATTCAAAGCGTTTGCCTTCATCTAAATTACTCAGCAAGCCGACCAAAAGTTCTCAGTGGGGAGGTGGGAGAGTATCGTGTCTCACAGCCCGAGCAGTCGAACCCCGCCTGCGCACAGGTTCAATACGCACACGGAGCACCAGTAATCTAATGAGTGATAATGAGGAGTCGGTACAGGAGTCGGTACATACAGGACAAATCACAAAGTCTAAAAGAAGTAAATCATGGTGGCACAATCACTCGCACCTTCGGCGTTGGGGTTCAGATCATGCCTCTGCAGAGTGTTAGTTCCCTCTGCATGTTTTTTCTTCTTCTTCTTCTCCCCTGGATAGTCTTACACTGTGTTTAGGCTGATCAGAAGGCCAGGGTTCAATTCCCACACAGTGTCCAAACCCCTGCCACTGGTCCCAATCCCGGATCCAATGGGAGGGTTGCGTCAGGAAAAGCATCCAGTGTAAAACAAGTTGTAGTGCGGACTGGATGGTCCGCTGTGGCGAGCCCTCGATTGGAGCAGCTGAAAGTCCAACAACAACAAGTGTTTCCAAATTGCCCATACTGTAGGACTGAATGTGTGCCTGCAATTAGTCGTCACACCATCAAGGGTGTCTCCTGCTTTGTACCTTGAGCACCCTGGGATAGGCTTCTCCCCCACAACCATACACAGGATAAGCCTGTGAATAATGTGCCCCTGGTTATAGTGTTTTAGCCAATACCAGAAAAAGCTTAAGAAACCATTCTATTCTATTCTAATTAGTGATTATTTATAGACCAATATCAACAATACATCGGTTACAGCCGAATTTCATCCTTTACACTAATAAAAAAAAATCCACTTTTGGAATATCACAGTCAAGAAATCAAAAATCAAACAAACAACTAAACCCTAAATAGCATCTTTTGTGTTTTATGTTCAGCACATTAAAGATCCTCCTGTTAGTTATGTACAAAATAAATGTTCACTATATGTGAAATAAAAATATAAAGTCTGATGTAAAGCAGATTTTGTTTCTGTTTTAAACAATTAATTTAAACAGTTGTATCACTACCTCTACTGGCCAGAAATGGATCAGAAAAGTATTTTTAAAAATTACGGGGGAAAAAAAGATTAAGTATCCTTAATCAAATTATAAAATCTAAATTCTTGATTACTAAAAAAAAAAAAAGATTAATAAAGATCAAGCTATCAGCAAATAATCTATTATTAATGTAACATAATGGTGGATCTGATATCAAGATTCAATCAAAAAATTTTTTTATGTTTCAATATATTTATTTCATTATATTTTTAGTTATATTTGTATTAAATTTTTGGAGTGAAAGAATTTAATTGCAAAATGGCTCAGAATAAACAGTTGAGTAGTTTAAGAAAACAATGGACGGGTATCAGTACCAGCTGATACTCAAGAAAAAGTGTTGTCACGCCACTAATGAATACAGTGCTGTCTTGTAAAAAAATAAATAATCTAGTTTTAAAACCAATTCAGCATTTCATATTGGAACTGAAGATTTGAAATCAGACAAATAATTCTGAGCTAACCCAGGTTGAGAGAAACAAGTGTAATCAAATTTTATCATCAGAATTTGTAAAGTTTCTCCAGTTGTCACTCTGAGAGGAGGTACTGTGTAGCACTTTAACTAGTATTGAGTGTTTGTTTTGAAATTGTTCCAAGTAGAAGTGTTTAAGGAGCCAATGAATCTTTAATTATTTAGCAACCTGTAAGGTTAAGATGGCTATATTTCACTGAGGTTGTCAGCTGTAAAGGCCACTGCGTTTTTAGCCTGAAAGTTTACACTAAAACCGAGAAACTTGATAAAATGTACAGGTTACTGTGTTTCCTATACAGTAAGTATTGCATTATGTACATCAAATCCTTTGCAAAACTGCATGACAAGAAAGCTTATTAAGAACTGAACATTACAAACATGCAGGACTAAAACAACTGATGGTTTATTGATTCTATAGTGACAAAATGTCAAAAAAGTACATTAACAGCTTAATATTAACTGTCTCTCTGAAACACACACGCAGAAAAAAATCAAAATGATCAATTTGACAAGGATCAGAACAGTCTAAATGGGAAAAAACTGACATTTTCCCGGTTTTCTAGTTCACCAAATAAACCCAAGACTTAACAGTTCAGGCAAAACTTTACTGTTCATATGTACATATTCATAAATAAATACCAATTCTGGATACTGCAATTTTATTTAGATACTATTTACGGCGCCATGAACTATAATTATTTCTACACTCCATTTCTTTGGAGCCAGACTTAGGGCTGGAAATGTAGCATTGTGTACATGGTATAATTTAAAAGGAAGCAGTTGAGTTGAACTGCTTTTAGAATTAGGGTTTGTTTAGAGTCACATTTATTAATTTAAGCAGTGGATAAACACTGGAACACTGGAGGGGTGTCTGGATGATTTGGTGGTGCTTGAATTGGTTGTGCTCTCGGATTGGATCTTCCCGCTGTCGTTCACAGTTAGACAGGCTGGATGGAGAGCAGGCTGCCAAACTTGAAGTGCTGGATAACGGGAAATTTCTCTAGACACTTAGAGATAGAAACCGAGAGAGAGAGAGGGAGGGAGAAATGGGGGTGATTGCTTAGTTTTGTTTCTAGAAATTTTGTTTAATGAGAATACACATCTCCAATGAGAACATTTCAATTAATGTTTGAAAGGGAGGAAGAAAATCCATTTCAGAGTTCTACATCATTTCAATACTTTGAGAAGGCGGAGCTCTGATGATGGGGTAAAACATGTGAACACTTTCTGACTGACAGTAAGCAAATAGTACCATGGATAAAAGCCAGGAAAGCTGGAAAAAAAAAATTAAAGCATTAGTTGAGTGTGGACAGCACGGTGGTTAGCACTGTGGCCTTGCACCTCCATAGTCGAGGGTTCGAGTTTCACTGCAGGTCAGTGCATGTTCTCCTCATGCTTGGTAGGGTTTCCTCACAAGGTACACTGAATATTCCAGTTTCCTCCCACAGCCTCAAAGACATGCAGAGTAGGTGTTTCCAAATTCCCCATAGTGTGAGAGTGACCGAGTGCTTATGACCTGTATTGGATTAGCACCCTGCCAGAAATAACAAGTGTCCTCTGGGTTAGACTCCATACCCCCCTGTGACCCTGAACAGGATATGTGATATATGGAATGAGAGAGTATTTGATCAAGTCAAAAGATTAAAGTAAAGTGGAACCTTGGATGGCGAGGAACTTGGTCAGCAAGTGTTTTGCAAGATGAGCAATACATTTTAACTTGTTAAACGAGCAAGGTCTTGATATATGCATGTGCTGTCTGCCGAGTGTCACGTGATCCCAACTGAGCCAATGGTTCCTCTCTGTCTCACACTGTAGGATTGTGGGGAAATCGTCTCCCATGCTCAGTCTCAGTGCATCACACGTATAGTCAACATCCATGCGCGTGTGAATTGTTTAATATATTCCTAATTACAGTATAAAACTGCAGTACCTCATTTCTAACTATATTAAAACCAATATAAAAATCGATTTGAAATCATCTGAGGTTACACTAGTGAGTATCATAAATACAAACATATATACAAAACTTCAAGAGCTCTTGCAGGATCCAACAGTTTTCTTTTCGAATTGTTTAACTGCTCCGGTAAACGATTTACAAATAAATTTTAGATTCAGTTAGATAAATTCTTTCATTTTTAAATGTTACTTCTCTGGATGGACGTCAGGAAATCTGGGGTTGCTTCAGAGGGAAATACCATGGGTGTGATCATGTTAAGTCCCGTTTTCACCTCAATTCACAACCTTGCCAGATGTGTATTCTCAACAGAAACCAAGTCTGGCAAATAATGAAAAAAATAGTGACCTAAAATTAAATTTACACACTCTTCCACCAAATGTAGTCGATCAACAAAGGCTTGTCATGTAGCTTCTAGTTTAGCAGAGTGTATGACGAATTTGAACAAAACATCAAATTAGTAGAGGATATACAGTGGACATTAGAATGGTACAGCTCTGTATCTGAATTTCAAGAGTGTAATTTAGACATGTAATCAGGTGATTAGCCTTGTAGCTCCAGTGTAAAAAATAAATAAACTAACATCAGCCTTTGACTACATTTTCAACCAATCATGTTCTGATCGAAGTTGAATCTCTGAAATTGTAGACGCTTACATGTCTTACACGCTAACATGGTGAGCGCGTGTGCTGAGGGAAATGACGCAGTGTCGCTCAGACACCCGCTCAGGAAATTTAAACCCCCGCTCACACGCATGTCCTGTTCGTGCCACCCGACTCGTCGCTACGTGGCCTTGACTGTCACCTGTGATTAAAGCGCATGGAATGTGTTTACTTCCTGTTACAGCAGGAAATGACTTAGTCTATCCTTGGGTGCGTAGTTACTTTTCGTCCATTCTGTGAGGATATAATGGAGAGAGCGAGAGAGAAAGAAACGTTACACAGGGTTTTTACCAAGAGTTTGTGTTAGGTATACAGTATAACAAGGTTATAATGTGGATCCATGTGCACAAAAAGATCATTACTGCTTAATCACTTCTATTTGCGAGCTTTATTTATTTGTATTAATCTGTTTAAATTCTTCCCCAATCACGTTGGCAAGTTTTTTTTTCCGGTTTAATTTTTTACTTGACACATAAGGCTCACTTTTGACTGCAGAGCTAAAGCAGGAAAGAAAATGTGAGGGTGTGCGCGCGCGCTCATTCGTATGTGTGTGCGTGTGTGTGTGATGGGGGTTGGGAGGTTCACAGACACACCGGCCCCTCAGCTCAGCACTCTGCTTAAGGGAGGGGAACAGCCTGCTCTCTTAACACAGGATGTGGCTCTGGAGGAGGGGGTGGGGCCTTCTGGTTCACACACACACACACACACACACACACACACACACACACACACACACACACACACACACACACACACTTAACCCTTTGAAGTCAGAAGACTTTGCATTGAATCTTGTTCTGTTTTGGCTAAAAGATAACATTTAGTATAACAACGTTTTAATCAAGCAATCTAAAAGAAGGAAACAGAAGTAAAACAACTATTAATATAATATATATATATTTTTCTCTCTACCCAGAATACAACTTCCCAGAAGTGATGCTGGGATTTCCCCAGGAAAGAGGAACTCGAGTCCAACTGCTAGTAAACATGCCACACAGACATACGAGATCAGATTACGGGGAAAGAACTGAGAACAGAAACATCATGAGACTTTTTGTATAATATACAGTAACGTGCTTGTGTAAAGCAAGATGTTTATAAATGCTGTAAAGATGAAAAGGTAATCCACAGAATATGACAATATAAAATGTCAGAGTTTAAACTGATACATGTTTAGAACCACCACGTGATGTCTATATTCAAATCAAAGAAACAAAACAAAAAAAAAGAAGAAACTTACTTCAGCCTTGTACATTCGTACAAGGCCCTGGTTGACTTTGGACCAGGAGGCAACGGCACTGATGTTCCAAAGCTGGTTCGAGTGCTCAGCAAAGGGTCCCGTTTTCATCTGGAGAAAACAACAAAGGAAAAGAGATCGATTCATTAAAACACACCAGGACACAAATAATCAATCTTTACAACTGTGGTGAGCAGAAAAGCATTTGAAAATGTGCAACATAACTAGGTTGTATGGACTACATGAGCAGAAAAACACATCAGGGTTCAGTCCTCTCAGGTTATTAACATACATCTATGGCATCACTGTGGACAAATGAGTTCTTAACACCATTATGATAGTGGCTGCTTGTAAACATGTGAAGAAACATGATTCATCACTAATAATGTAGGCCTGTTAATATTCTATGAATCCCATCAATTAAATTTTTTTCTCTTGCATATACTATGACTGTAAAATTCCTATTACTTAAAAAATTCAAGCTGGCTGAAGATTTGTAAAGTCAAGTTTTAAATTCCTGCTCTAGTGCGGGATGTCAGGTGGATTTGGCTGGACATTTTGATGATGATGATGATGATGATGATATCAGCACATTTTTCTATTCATGGTTTTACATATTAAAATACTTCTTTTCTCACAGTCACACGCTCACAATTCTTATTCTTATAGCTAGCAAGTCTTAAAAATTGCAAAATCAGGATGGGTTTTAAAGCCTGTGGAAAAATAAGAGGGGAAAAAAAATCATATAAAAATAATGATGCAACACACTTATTATGGGTAAAATAAGCACACATGATATACATGACCTTTAGTCACCCGTATGACTCAGAAAAATATATATAAAAAATATTAAAAATAGGGAAGAGAAAAAAAAAATAAGAGACTGAGGGGGAAAAAGTAAAAACAGGAGGAGTGTGTAGTCATTACTGCTAATGAAAGCCCTGCCATGTTTGTACGGTACTTACAGTATGCCACTTTCACATTGAAAACGAGAACTAGCCCAAACAAGAACCAAATGAACTCAGGATTCTAGTATTTTTCTATCTACATAACAGACAACTGGAAGGATGGTAATGTCAGTATCAGCGACCTTACAGAAACTTGTGCAACAACGTCAATCAGGCCCCTTTCTCCATTTGTCCCACCCCCCTGGTTTTACAACACCATCTGTGTCACTGACCGCTGGCTGCCCTGACGCAGTCACCACCGAGGGGGAGTCACCCATTGACCCGCTCTTATTTATTTGCTGGTAAAACATATATAGAGGTGGGCTTTTTTCTTGGTCAATTTCACAGCTCAAATAGCTGGATCTCCATTGTGTTTGTGCCCTCAACAAGACCTAATCTTGGAATCTTTAAGACAGCAGACTATGTTATCTCTCCCATGTCTTGTGGGTGTAAATTTAACCAGATGAAGCACAGAAACAAAATCGAATGTAATCTGAAATAAACATAAACACATTTAAAGCATCATCAAGCACGCCACTCTTATCTGACTAATAAAGTCTATACATTGCACAGATTGGTATGGTATGTTGATAATGATCGTACAGTACTGTTCAAAAATCTTCAGCCACCCCACGTTTCTTCACAATTTGTTTCTAAAGAGCCAGACTTTTTGTGTGCGCTTGCCCTTCAGTGGATCTAATTTTCAGTTCAGTCCCTGAAAATGATCATTTTCAGAGGAATGTTTTTATTTTTTTTTGTTAAACCACACAGTGATCTATGAATGATTCAAGCATTAAAAAAAACTAATTTAAATCTAGCATAAAAGATGAACTAGTGAGAAACAGGTGCAGATGACAGATGATCAGGCCGGTGATTAGTATACTGCTGATGCTGAGTGGTTGAAACAAATGAGAGGGGAGATGAGGTTGCTGCTGAGGTTGTTACATAAACTCCCAATTTTTTTTTATTGCATCTTTAGATGCTTTTTAGCCTGTCAGTGTAAAACATTTGTTCCCATTTCTTAAATTTAATCCACATCATTTAATGTTACTAAAATTGAAGAAATGAGGGGCGGCTCAAGACTGTAAATATACTGTAAATATGTGTATGTATAATAGAAATGCTCCGACATGAAGTTCGAATGAATGCCATCCTAAGCGGGATTGAAAATGCACAATAATTAAAGATAATAGGTCCTACTTTTCTTTCTTTTAGTGCTTAATTTTGAGTCAGAAATACAAATGTTTTTTTATTATGTTTTAGTGACTGAAATCATTCAAGTTTAAAGTTTAAAACAGAGCATATGACCTAAAAATACAACATTTGCTTCAGTTTGTGTTACCTAAAACTGTACACAAGCTTTTGTGATAGGTCCAGCATTGATTGGATACAGCATGCTCTTTTGAATGATCCAGTTTCCATTGTGCGGGTGTTCAGTGTTCCCTGTACAATGTTGAGGGCAAATCTTCATTTTGGCTCACATTTCCTTTTATTACAACCGTCTTCGTCCGATTAGCACCTTTTCGTTTTGAGTTTAGCGAGTGTATCTTCACACATGTTGCTGCGTTCATGGTTTTGTTTGTAGCGTATAAACATCCGTGTGATGCTGGACCACAGTCTTGACCCCACCCCGAGTACTGATACTTCCCCATGATATCGATCATGAGCACAAATTATAAACAGCTGATCAGCTAATTGAAATAGGCCAAATAATTGGTGCAGTTATATGGTGAATGGTACTGACAGTAAAAACAATAGTACTATGCTGATTTGTATTTGGTAATTCGAGCTGTAACGCGAGTATGACGAGAGCGCCGGTGCGAATAGTAATATTAGTTGTAGCTGGAGGCCAGCAGTTGAGAAGGACTGGTGTAGGGCTTCCGTGCCCTAAGGAAAGACGAGCTCATGAATGGGAGTGCTGTGTGGCTTTACAGAACACACACACACACACACACACACACACACACACACACACACACACACACACACACACACACACACAATCTTTCCCAGACTGCTCTACCAAGCTGGACTTTCCAGTGGGGCCCTACAGAGCTGGAGGGAAAGGGGGAGGAGGAGGAGGAGGAGGGGCTCAGGGCCACAGTGATTCACAGCAGCATGTGGGGAAGGAAATGACTCATGTGAGCCGAGTGCTCCACACATAACCTCCCTGAGAGACAGAGTGATGGAGGGAGAGGGAGAGAGACCGAGACTCTTACTGTGTATGTGTGTGTGTTATACGAGCATGTGTGAGTAACGTGCGCGTCACGTGTGTGTTAGGGAAGGCTGCCAAGATTCTCAGTCTCTTAAGACTACAGAGAACGATGTGCCCAAACATGCACTTACAGAAAACAGAGGGAGATAGCGAGTATGTGTGTGTGTGTGTGTGTGTGAGTGAGAGAGAGTATTATATTGTGCTGTAAATTCAGTCTGGACTAAACCACTCCCTGGCCCCCCACACCCTCTCCTTTCTGCATTCTGGGAAGTTGAGTCATTCTGTAACCACAGCTGCAGCTCTCTCTCTCACACACACACACACACACACACACACACACACTCAGAGTTAAATGAACACACATGCACACACGGTCACTCCATTAAAGGAATAATTCAGCTAAAGGAAAAAAAAATTCTGAACAAACGAACCAAGATAACAGGGATATCCCCCACTACAATAATAAAATAGCTCAATTATAATTTTTTCAGGACACAGCGTGGTGTACTCTAGCCTATAAACATGAACCTTCCAGAATCACCTATTTCTGTTTCTTTTCTTTAAATCTAGATTAAATGAACGTTAAACACAGTCAACTGAGACAACATCTAGAAGCTGTTAACAGGTTACTGATGACGGCAGGTCGACTCGATCAGTAAGGCTGATAAAGCGAGTAATTCTCCTTCCTGGTCAGAAAACTTCCTGTCGAGCCTCAATTCTTCTGCCTTTCTCAGTACATTCTTGGAAAAAAACTCCCTCATCATGTTGAATCCCATAATTCCCTCTAAACTCTTCCCTCCTCCCATTAATCCCCCCTCCCTGTGTGCTCTTGGTGTTTTATTTACAGAACGCTCTTACATCACATGACACACACACACACACCTCATTGATGAATTTGATGCACTCCAGAAACATGTAGTCCTGATGGTGCTCGTTCACCACCTTCTCTTCCACAAAATGCCGCGGCTCCAGAGTCGGATGATCTGCAATGGAGGCAGAACGCACACTTCAGTGCACTTCCTCAGTCTCACCACCAGATGGTGACCTTGCACTACTAAAGACTTGCCAGACGGTATCCCTAATATAGTTAGAGAATAGATTGAAAGAATGTTGGAGTATCGCTTACTGCAGTCATTATATAAACCCAGGGTCACTGGCATTACATTTAAACACCTCTACAAGTTACCAGATTCCTGAAGAGGAGCTCAGCTAAATCAAACCATGACAGCTAAGCATTTATAAAGTGAGGTTTTAATAGCTTGAGGTTTTAATCAACTATTTCACCATGTTACATTGTGTTAAAAATATCCAAGTTCCACTACAGTATCCTCTATTCAGTATTACTTACTCACTCACTCATCGTTTATAACCGTGTAATCCTGTACACAGGGTCACGGGGGCCTGGAGCCTATCCCACGAGACAGAGTGCACCTGGATAGGGTGCCTAACAACCATCACATGGCGCACACACAGACACACACTGTTTCACACACTACGGGCAATTTGGGAACGCCAATTAGCCTCATCTGCAGGTCTTTGGACTGTGGGAGGAAACCGAAGTACCCGGAGGAAACCCACCAAGCACAGGGGAGAACATGCAACGCCATGCACACAGAGTCGGGAATCGAACCTGCTTGGGAATCGACCCCCACTAAGCCACCATTCCCTACTTACTATTATTAGTATGAAAACTATTAGAAGCTCTTAGACAGTTTACCTCAGAGAAAGCAGGCGGATATATAATTTTTTTAACTCTTCCATACAAATGCATCGACATAAACACTGCGTACTAACAAAGAGCCACACACCTAACATTACTTGCAAATTTCTAATTTTACCAAACAAAACATGTTCGTTTAAAAGAACACTGTTACTAGGCAACTGGACCCGTGATTCTGAACTAACGATTATGACAAATGGTTCGTTAAGGCACAGATAACGTTAAGATCGATGATGAAGACACTGAGCAGGTGACATTCTGCTGCTATAGACACCCACAGTGGACATGTTAAAAATGGCAGTGTACTGTAGAGATCAGCAGTTACCTATGAGCTGTGAACTGCCCCATAAGAAGGGCAGAAACTGAAAGTCGTCGAGCCCCCACACACCCTGACTCCCTGCCGGCTCCATGCGGTACGTCTTCTGCAGCTTCCGCATCACAATCAGATATCTGCACCGATCAAAGCCCACAGGTTGAGATGTAACAACAGAAAATTTTGACATAAAAATAAAAGTAACATTAAATTGTCAGTGGTTAACCTGTTAGTGGTTAATGCTGCTAACCTGTCAAAGACTTTGAAAATGATGGCCAGTTGGTCCTCCACTCGCAGAGCTCCTATTTTGCAAAGGCAGCAGAGGAATGCTACAAAGGCAGCTTCGTGACCTGCAAGCACGCAAACACACACACCCTTTAGCAAAGCACAGCAGTCAAAAGGTCCCATTCTTATATAATACACAAAGAGCCTGAAGACACTAAAGACAACATGGAATTATTGATGGATCTGATTTTATGTCTTACATTTTACCTCACACAGAGGTGCTGTCAGGCTCAACGGGTTTCCTACTTCAACATTGCCCTCTAGTGGTGGTCTTTATGACGCAGGTTGACATATCCAGTTTGTTCAATTATCATCCGATTATGATTTATAAGTATTAAACGTTTAAGAAACCACTGCTCAGTCAATACATTTTAATATTACACATGGTTACATTCACACCTGTGCCATAATCAATCCTTGTAGAGTTGCCTACAGCTTCCTTCAGGTACACAGCAATCTCCGAAGCGGCAGCACCAAGCTCATCAGGAAGAATAGCAGACACCAGAGCCTCAGCATCCTACAAACACACACACACACAAAAAAATAAATAAATACACTGCATATCTATCGGTATGATTTCACAACAAATATAGAGACCACCAAGCATTTCTACTTGTACTAGACAGTGTTATAGGACAGTGCAGCAACAAATTTGTGATTATACACTACCACTCAAAGACATCACCACCTAAAAACAGCACTTTCTTTCCGGATTTTTATTTCTTTCTAGATTGTAAAATAATGCTGACGGCATGCAAATTATGCAGTAATCTCCTTTGAGATGCATCTTCCACTTATGCACTATAAAGCCTCCATAACATCTAATCAAAGGTGCAGTTAATTGGTGCTTTTTAAGGCAGATAACTCTAAATAAACTGCTCCTCTGCAGTAGAGGTATGTTTTGATCTTACTTTCCTGGGATGGTCTTCATGAGAGCCAGTTTCATTATGGTGCTGGTGGGTTTTGCAAATGCACTTGACAATACCGTTCTTGTCTAACTAATCAAGAACAGCTGACCTTTGTGTCTTAAAATAACACCTGACTGGTGGTGAGGTTGATACTTCACTACCTAATGCCATATGTGTTATTTTACAGATGAGAAAAAATCCAGTATTTTTCAGTGTACAAAATAAATCCAAAATTGCATCCAAACTTTTGACTGTTACTGTACATTTAGTAATCCCCCCCCTTCAATTTAATTGAGTAAAATAAATAGAATTGCTTTGGATTTACTGAACAGCAATATCAAAGAGTTTGATCAAGTACAATGAAAAAGCTGGAAATACTTTTTAATCAAGTCACAAACAAAACTTAAATCAGACCCTACATGTTAGGGACGGGAAATCACCAGAAGCCACCGATACAATATTATCACGGTAACTATTTGCCGATTTTTGCAGAGAATTTTCGACATACAAGTGAACGGAGAGCAGAACCGAATGTCAGATAAGTTTCGCATACGTCTACGAGCCTTTTAAAACTTGTTTGCATCAATGGAAAGCCAAGTTTTTTTTGCATTTTGTGCAAGATTAAGTGAAGACATAGGACCCCCCCATAGGACCCAGAAATGTTATCAAAAACAGTAGGGGGGGGGGGGGGAACAAAAGACACTTTCAGTTTTGTTTTTAAAGCAGCCAGTGGGAAGAGAAATCATAGATTAAGGTTACGTGAGGTTTCATTTACATCTACATGTCTTTTGATTGTTTTATATGCAAAAATCTGATTTTAGTGTTGGAAAATATTTTTGGGTGGCTCGAACGGATTATCTACATTTACCATCCTAAATATCCATGTTACTCAAAAGCAAAATGTATTTAAACATATAGCATTGCTTGTACCTGCTCTAGCTTGCCGTACCAGGTTCGGTAAGCTTTATTGCCAAAGCGCGACGGCTGGTCCACTGGTGGTGTCTCATCTATCCAGCGGTCCAAAGTTCCCAGCATAGACAGCAACTTTTCTATAGTCTGAAATGCACAGAGAGAGAGAATGATGAAAAAAAGAATAATAAAATAAGAGAAGTGTGCAAGAAATGACAGGAAAGTAGCTAGAAAGAATTAGTTTTTCCATGCACACTGAAACATAGGTGTGATAAACGTGGCTGTACCTCTGAGACGGGATAACCACACGTGAGTTTCTTCCCCTTCACTCCCTCATTCAGAGTCAGAATGAATCCCATGTAGTCTGCGTACGCCTGTACAATGAACACAAACGTTTAGCTCCAATTGTGCTCTTTTTTGCTACAAATCAACATCCCAGGTGTATTTGTTTAGGGTTTAACTTTTATTTCACAAACCACTTTACATGATCGACTAGTAAATTAAATCGAGAATGAATCCAGTCACTGTCGATACACCTGAGATCTTTTCCATTTGCCCATATCAGGCACCATGCTGATCTCCTTCTTCGGCACCATGAAGTTGTAGCTGGCAAGTCGTGGATGTGCGTCATCTTCAGAAGAGGCGGCTGAGGAGGAAAAAAAAAGCAAAAACAAACACAGAAAGTCTAGCTAGGAAGCATGTTTTGGATAACTTACAAGATACGCCTTGTAGTGAAAGCAATCAGGAAATTATTTTCAATGGGAAGTCTACAAAAACGTTTAAAATAACAACAATAATTTAGTCTTTCGGCTGCTCCCATCGAGGGATTGCCACAGCAGACCATCTGATCGGTGCACAGATCATACGGCAGAAGCAACCTGCCATTTTATCTGTGTTTGGGACTGGCACTGGATTCAGTGGCAGGGGTTTGGGCATTAAGTGGGAATTGAACCCGGACCTTCTGCATGGCAGGCAAGAAATCTACCACTGAGCCACCAATGCCCCTCTTAAATCATTTAGTATATTAATAATAATAATAATAATAAGAAGAAGAAGAAGAAGAACCATGGCTGACAACAGCTACTCTGTGTTGTTTGACCTAAGCATTGAATTTGTTCCAGAAGCTTGATGGTAATGTGAGAATGGAAGAAAAATCCATAACATAAAATATTCTATAATAATCACTTGCATTAATCAAAGATTTTGATTAACTGTGCCATGAGATGATTATTAATGGATTCTCTATACAGCTACATGATCGTTAATTTCCCCCATCTAGTCTTTTTAACCATGCTTTAAAATTTTTATAGTTTTCTACATTAATTTGTCATAAAAAAATGGATTGATATAAAAAGTCAAGAGTATTGACAAATATAATGTGTCAAAATAACAATTTTAAAAAATCTGATCTTCCATGTCTTTATTGAAAACAACCATAAAACTCCATAGTGCTAGTGCAAAAGTATTTCAAAAAATGCTACTGTAACTGAAGTCAGGTTTTAGAATAGCATAGTCTTGTCGAGAAAATGAGTTTTGACATGCGGACTAGAGCTGATAAAGCCACTCAAACTTTTTGAGTTTGCTCCTCACAAGAAGAATACATTTATGTGAGCCATGTCTTGCCAACAATTGCCTTTAGAGGATTTACAATCAAGAATTGTTGAAACGGGTTAAGTGATTTCAAAGACTTTAGAAATTCACCAGACTATGGTGAGTCAAATAATAACAGTGGCTACTATTCCAAAAAGTGGCACTCAGTCAAAATTAACCGATGAGTTGGGCGGGGTGTCAACCTTTTTTCACTACCATTTTGAAATGTTGAATAAGTGTGTTTAATAAATACATGAAAGATATTTTTTTTATTGTTATTTTGACACATTATATGTGTCAATACCCCAAGATCAGATCACGTGTTTTGACAAGTTAATACAGAAAAGCATGAAATTCCAAAAGGTTCACATACTTTTCCTGTATAATTTTTTTTTATTACTGTATTTGCCACTGTATATAGTGCTTGTAACAATGGTCTCTGTCACAAAGCAGCTTCAAAGAATCAAAAAGAACATTAATTTGAAATGTGTAAGGGAATATGTATAAATTATGAGAAAAAACATGCAGAACTTATAATTATTATTTTGTCTGTGATAAACAAGCCGAGTCTGACTGTGGCTAGGAAAACCTCTCTGAGATGGCAAACCTTGAGATGAACCAGACTCAACAGAGAACCCATCCTCATTTGTGAATTGTTCTGCAGTCATACCGAGTTTGGGACTGGAAGTTCAATATAACAGGAGACGTGTTTAAGTTGATATGGAATCAACTTTCATTATTGCAGGCTCAGGTACTTGTATGTAGGAATTTCAGTCATGAACTATTGAGCGTTTATAAAAGTGTCATCATTCATATAATTAGATGTTTTTTCTTCAAGATTAAAAAAGTTACTTATTGAATAACCGAAACAAACGCCTTGTACAGATATCGGTCTGGTTCTGACTTAAACTATTACAACTATGACTACAAAATATATCGATAATATTCTAACGCCTTAACCCAGCGGTGCGACAGAAAACAAGCATTAGCCCGTTGTAGCATCATCCTGCTCGCTCCCACAAACAAAACTCCTAAAATGTTCTACATATTCTACATTCGTATTTACGTTGCATAGAAGCGACGTAGGAGTAATAATTTCGGGAACATCAATTTTAACTTGGTAAACACACCTGAAAATTCAATGCCAATAATGCGCTAACCAGCTAAAACGCTATTTTCTTACACCTGTATCCATAAAAATCCCGCCCTTTGCGCTAGGATTGGCTAATACGAATCCCTTTCCTTTTTTCCGATTGGCTAGTCAGTCAACAGATTCTTAGATTAACGTATCATTGCGAGTCTGGACTTCACAACCAAATACTAAAAGCGCAGAAGGCGGGGTTTGACTGAATACCGGTGGACGGAAAGATAACGCTAACTAAATAAACTAGCGTGCTAGTTAGCTGCACTGCACACTCGATGAACTTGTAGCAGGCGTTGTGCCTAATGTGGCAAATATAATCTGACTGCAAGGAAATATGTGCTGATATTAATTAAATATTAGGTATACAATGAAAACAGCGAATTTCAGAATGCTCTTCGTCAGGATGTAAGTGGTGTTTGTTTGAAATTTACCTGCCTGCTGCTCAGTCTCCGCCATGTTTACTGATGGCAACGTTCACAACATGACCTCTCAACTTTTCACGTGTAGACTATAATGAATATTAGGCATAGACTTTTTAATTTACGTTTTGCCTCTTCGACTTCACTTTTTTTTTAATGTAAAAATTAAGCAAAATGTCTGATTTATTATTATTATTATTATTATTATTTACAATATAGGTAGACCCTAGTTAATACATTTATTTACAGTTTTACTGAAGCCATGGCCAGAAGGTTTGTGAATGACACAAATATAAATTTTCACAAAGTCTGCTGCTTCAGTGGTTTAGGTTTAGATCTAGATTCATATCTTTTTGTCAGAAGTATAATTACAAACAATTCATAAATCAAACTTTAACTTAAATTAAATACTTGCAGTGTTGATTCTTCTTTTTCAAGACCACTGCAAATCGCCCTGACATGCTGTCAATCAACGTCCTGACTGATGGCAGGCCAATCTTGCATAATCAATACTTGCAGTTTGTCAGAATTTCTGGTCTTTTGTTTGTGAAGATTGACCACAAGTTGTCCATGGGATTAAGGTTTAGTGAGTTTCCTGGCCATGGATCCTGGCCACTTAGCTATCACTTTTGCCTTGTTGTCACCATTGTTCTTGGTTGTTGTCAGGCATTGTTTGTCACCAAATTGTTCTTCGATGGTTTGGAGAAGTTGCTCTCTGATTTTGTTCTATTGTTTATTCATGGCTGTGTTCGTAGGCAAAATTGTGACCAAGCCCACTCCCTTGGCTGAGAAGCAACCCCACACATGAATGGTCTCAGGATGCTTTACTATTGGCATGAAACAGGACTGATGCTCACCTTTTCTTCGTCGGACAAGCTTTTTCCAGATGCCCCAAACAATTGGGAGGTGGATTCATTAGACAAAATGACTTCACCCCAATCTTCAGCAGTCCAATCCCTATACATTTTGCATAAAATCAATCTGTCCCTGATGTTTTTCCTGGAGAGAAGTGGCTCCTTTGCTGCCCTTCTTTAACAGTATGAAAGTCAGCGCTATTATCAGTCCTGTGTCATGCCAATAGTAAAACAACCTGAGACCATTTATGTGGACAAGAGCTGGATGAAGTGATGCACCCATCATCCCTAGTGCCTTCCATACAAACTTGTGTGGGTTGTCTTATGATTTGCGGTTGCTTTCTCAAATTGTGAAAGAGTGGTTCAGAGAACATGAGACACCACAGAGTCCATTTCTTAATCTCACTGAGACTTTTTGGGATGTGGTGGAGGAGACTTTATGCTACAATCTGACTCGTCCATCATGAATACATGATCTTGGTGAGAAATTAATACAACTCTGGACATGAATAAATATTTGACATTGCATAAGCTTATCGAATGATGCCACAGCCGTAATGAAAGCAAAAGCTGTAAAATATTAGGGCATCTAACTTTTAGTTGAGTTTTTGTGAAAATCTAATGTTTGTGCACATAATTCCATTTCTGATGGCTTAAGTAATTTATTACAGTAATTGCCATACTGGGAGAAATTTCTTCAAAGTAGTTGGTGACTGTATTTAAAAAATAATAGCTTTGTAACAAGTGTTGCTCTGCTAGGGTATACAAACACAAAGAGCGTGTTGTTGCAGGAGAGAGAGGTTGATTTACGACAGCTGATTACGGGAGTGTAGTCCAGTGCGGGAGATGCATTGTGGGTAATGAGGTCTGGTGTGTGTGAACGCAAATGCGAGATGTAGGCTGGGATATAGAGCCTGAGTTTTGTTTTCTTTTCAACAGTTTTTAGTTGGATTTAAGTGCGGTATCCACTCGAAAAGTTGTACTATAACCTGACAATGCAGCAAATAAAAGAACGGGGGCATCGACCAGTTTGTCCAGTTCATCAAAACACGAGCATGAATTAACGGGCTTTTACGCTGCCGCGAGCAACATTAAACATAAAGCGGATGTATTGCCCTCCCTCAATATAAATTAGACACCTTCACTTTTATTTTACAGAGGAGAGATATTGATCCTTTCTCGATGCAGCGAATTTCTTTGAACAAATTAATAATAATTTTAATGGATTAAAAGAAGGAAGAAGAAAATGTGGAGCTTGAAAGTTACACAAAAATAAGAAAAAGCTTTAGAGGTAAATGCTGTGAAATGCTTCAAATGAACAGATTATGCCTTTGGTGTGAAGGAAAATTACAGTTCCGCTCTGACCGCTCTAACATTACAGTCAGGGACAGCGAGGCTGGATCCAGCAGCCCACCACATCCCACATCATAATACACTGGCTCATTAAAGTGGAGATTAACTTTTAAAACCACATACTAGTATAAAAATATAACACAAACAAAAACGTAAATAAAAAAGTATCACTGAACATATATTGGTTCATATTTGTAAAACAAAGAAAAAGGAAAGAACAATAAGTTCATTATTCAAAGTTATTCAGATCAGTATAAAGTTAGTATGATTGTGAAAGTGCTATAACTCCACCTGGCACAGTTTCATCCCAGTGTAAAAATCTAACCACATGTGCAGTGCCATGGAAAAGTATTTGCCCCTTTCTGATTATATTTCTTTGCATACAGTATTTGTGACATGTGTATGGGTGGAAATTCACCTAAACACTTTATGAGGAAAAGACAAATTGGCCTTTTTGTTTGTGAGATATCGTGAACATTTCGCAGGGGGTATCATCGTGATGCAGTGTAAGATATACCACTCATCAGTGTAAGCTGTAAGTGCAGCAGGTCAGTGATGATGAACCAGTGTCTGCTGATGATGACCAACATCGCCAAAAGAATCACAATCAAACTGAACATGTAAGCTGGAATAAAATCAGTAGCAGCATTAACTCGTGCTAGTAATTATTATGGTAGTTAATATTAATTCAAAATAACGTTTCTCAGCCTTATTTCAAATTAATATTGACTGCCATAATAATTAAAATAAGTAACTAGTTTACTAGCATGAGCTAATGCTGCTACTGATTTTATTTCAGTATTTTATTTATTGCCTTTCTTTTTTAAAATATTGTCTTTATAGATTTATATGTTGTTTGTCTTGATGTTCTCTCATTTGTTTCTTTGTTTTACTAATATGACCCAATATATGTTCAGTGATACTTCAAATAATATGTTTAAAAAGCATTGATTTCTGTATTGTGTTATATTCTTATACTTGTAACTGGTGTTAAAAATATATCTCTACATTAATGAGCCAATGAATTATGATGTGGGCTGCTGTGGGCCAGAAAGTCCAGGGCCACTTTTTCATCCCAGTCTGCTCCTGCACACACACACACACATACTGTATACACATATTTATATATGACTAGGCAGAAGTAAACTGTAGGAATTACTCAATCTGGAATTACGGATAATCATCATTTACAACCTAATTAAAGATATTTGTAATTACATAAACCCCATACACATGGATGGCAAACGGCATCTATTCCGTTTGCTGGAATCACGTGACTGACTCGTTCAGCGCATAAGTAAAGGCTCGAGCACTCTTTTCAACGATTCAGAGATGTTGATTATTAGTGATGGGAAGTTTGAATCATTTTAGTGACTTAGTTCTTTGAATCTCCTTCATCAAAATAAACAAATCTTTTTGCATCATTTCGTTCTTCTTGGGAAGACCGCTTGGATGAAGCCTTTGAAAGGAAGCTATCCAGGTACTCGGGACTTGTCAGTGACTGTCAGCAGGCTGGGTGGAGAGCGAGGTGCCTTCCAGTGGAGGTAGGATGCAGAGGTTTTGCGGCCCGTTCCTTAGCCCGAGCCCTAAGTAGTTTATGCATCATTGGAGAGCGAAAGAGGAGAGCTATCCGCAGTACCACCGAAGCGGCAGAGAGGGCCTCAAGATGGCTGTGGCTTAAGAGAGGACAACCATGGAGTCATGGTACCTAGTTAGCCATCTGGACACAAGCTAGGGTCTGATCAACCCCAGCTGGGTCACCTGGTTGAGGGTGTATGATGTTGAAAGACCCGAAACACCCAATGATTCCAGGAACATCACTGAAGATGTGTCCAGATGCATCAGTAGATGTATTTACATAGTGATCAGAAATAAATTAAAATGTTGTGTTTTCAATAAAAATAACCCCAATACGTCTACATACACAAATTTAGCTATAGTTCCAGAAATGAAAATATTACAATGCAGCTAAGGATATATTATGAACAGAATGAGTAGCTCACCTCTTATATCTTCTGGTCCGAGTCGTTCGTTCTTTTGAATCTATTGCACTGCACAGCGTCTATGGGAGTCACGTGAAAAAAGGACTAACGACTCAGAGTGGAAGAGCCATTGAGAAATAATCGGTCAATTCTGTTTCCTGTATATAACCTACAGGGGTTTTGTCAATATTTGCGCATGCGCGCCCAGTAGAAAATAAACGAATCACTCTCCCGAGAGTACTCGTTCTTCTGAGTCACATTAAAGATTCGTTCAGAAAGAACCGATCGTTCATGAATGACCCATCACTATTATGTGCATGAACACATCCTTGTACAGTGAAATTAACCTTTTGTGAAACTATTGTTGAAGCCTTCGACACCTAAAAGAGGCTTCATCTGGCCATCATTCCTGAACTATGATTAACATTCACACAAGCTAATGTTAAAAGGGCTTATGGCAAGCCGTTTTAACATTTAATGGCAAAATTTTACTATCCGGGAAAGAAATTTACGTTGTATTGAACAAAAACTACATGTTCCTTCTCCTGCTATTCTGACATGCTCACTATACAAAAACAAAGTTATCTATCCTCTGGGTTGAACAGTAAGCCGCTCCCGCCAATATCAAACCCGTCCTCCTATTTTCCGTAATGTCTGACAAAATTACAGATATCTGCAACGTTATTTTGCCTAGTCAAAACTCTATATTCAAGATATCTGTAATTACAATTTGACTAGGCAGAATGAAAGTTAAAGATATCTCTCATTTGAGATATCTCTAATCAAAATTAATTTAAAGATATCTATAATTTGATAAGAGATATCTGATTCTAAATTATGACTATTCACAATTCCTGTTGGAAATATCTACAATTTCATTCTGACTAGAGACAATATCAGTTCAAGATATCTATAATCCAGTTTTGACTAGTCAAAATAGAATTTAAGATATGTAAAAAGGACATTATAAATATCTTTAATTGAGGGGAGTTGATGATATCTTGAATTGGAATTGTGACTAGTCAGAATTCAATTGTAGATATATCTAACAGGAATTATGGATAGTCATAATTTACTTGTAGATATCTACATTTCACAATGTGGATATCTACAACTGAGTTAAAGAAATCTGTAAAGGAAAACTCCATAGATATAAATGGAAAAAGACAGACATTGTGGATATCTGGAATGAGCGTTGTTGATAGGAGGAATGCCATTGTGGATATCTGAAATGTTCATTTTGCCCAGGAAGAACTGAATGACGGATATCTGTAATACATATCCAGACTTGCCATTAAATGTTAAAACGTCTTGCCATAAACGGCTCATAAACATGAACGATGAGAGCCGAGTCGCGGCTGGGGGGAGCCGTTCTTTCTGTCGTTCTTTTTTTCCTATGCGTGTTTCACACAGATGCACATTTGTCTTCCTTAATGCAACTTTGCCCAAGGACAAGAAAGAGAGGCAGAAAAAGCCATAAAGTAAGGAACTGCTTTGTATTTATTTACATTGCATTTTCTGTTCATTTAAAACTTGAATGGGCTGATGTCCTATTTGCAAAGTTTACAGTATTAATAGTAGTAATAGTGGACTGTATGTAGACATTTCAATTTTATTCATTCTAATTTTATCTACAGTATATATTTAAAACTTTAAATATTTTTTGTTTTCTATCAAAATGTTCTTGTGTGATAACAATGTTCTTGTGTGGAAGTGTTTGTAGTAAAAGCTGATTTGTACAGAAATTCATTGCAGCCGGCTTTGTTTTTGATGTTTACTTGTGAGTAGGTATTGTATGAATAACATAACTCAACTTAGCTTTACACATACACACACTTTGTACTAAAAGTAAATCCAAAATAGTGATGTCACTGTCTAAGCAGAGGGATGTTGTGCAACCCTATGGAATATAGTCCACACATGACAAATGAGGTATAATCAATATTACTGCGGTAAAGCCAGCCGCGGTTCAGAAAAACACGGTCAAGCCAGCCGCGATTGATTTTAGTGCGCGCGCATATTACAGTGATTACGGTAGTTTCATGAACAACACAGAGAGCACGCGCTTTCAGAGCGCTTTTCTTGAAAAGCCCAGCGTGATTGTGATGTGATATAAAAAAGTGTCATGTTTCGAAACTGGTGTTTTGCATTTTTTGTTTTCCTTATTGTTTATAGGTGCGATGTCTAATGTTTTCTGTATATTTCTTCTTATACAGTCATTGTAAATGTAGTTGTGTTTACAGATAAATTATATGCAAATTGAAGACAAAATAAATGATATACTCATTTTTAATCCCTCAGTTGTTTATTCATTTGACCAATGCTCTATAATTTCTGTTATTTTTGAGTGCATTCATTAGGTTTAATGTCTGCAATGAAAGTAAATAGCAAAATAAGTTTACAATAGGTTTAAAAGTCTGAATCACTAATCAATAATTATCATAAAGGTGATATCAAGAATAATGACATTACACTTCAGAGGCCTATACAGACGTCATTTCTAATAAGTAGAAAAAAATAACGGCCAATTATCATAGGAGGCGTCCCATACTATATACACACCTCATATGAAACTATTTTACTGCAGCATTTTTGAGATATGGGGCATTATTACACTTTAAAGGGGTATACAGTCCCCATTTCTAATAAGTAGAAAAAAGCAATGATCAGTTCTTATTCAGGACGCCCCATACTATATACACACCAAATATGAAACTATTTTACTGGAGCATTTTTGAGATATTGGACATTATTACACTTTAAAGGGGTATGAAGACCCCATTTCTAATAAGTAGAAAAAAAACAATGATAAGTTCTTATTCAGGACGTCCCATACTATATACACACCAAATATGAAACAATTTTACTGCAGCATTTTTGAGATATTGGACATTATTACACTTTAAAGGGGTATAAAGACCCCATTTCTAATAAGTAGAAAAAAACAATGATAAGTTCTTATTCAGGACGTCCCATACTATATACACACCAAATATGAAACAATTTTACTGCAGCATTTTTGAGATATTGGACATTATTACACTTTAAAGGGGTATAAAGACCCCATTTCTAATAAGTAGAAAAAAACAATGATAAGTTCTTATTCAGGACGTCCCATACTATATACACAACACATATGAAAATATTTTACTGCATCATTTTTGAGATATTGGACATTATTATATTTTAAAGGGGTATAAAGACCCCATTTCTAATAAGTAGAAAAAAACAACCACCAGTTCTTATTCAGGACGTCCCATACTATATACACACCAAATATGAAACAATTTTACTGCAGCATTCTTGAGATATTGGACATTATTACACTTTAAAGGGGTATAAAGACCCCATTTTTAATAAGTAGAAAAAAACAATGATCAGTTCTTATTCAGGACGCCCCATACTATATACACACCGAATATGAAACAATTTTACTGCAGCATTTTTGAGATATGGCGCATTATTACACTTTAAAGGGGTATAAAGACCACATTTCTAATAAGTAGAAAAAAACTTAAAACAATAATTGCAGAATAATTCTTAATTATTTGACTACAAATCCCACCTCATCATTCCTCCGAGTGATTATTTCCAGGATAAGCTGAGATGCCCCCAAGCTGGCTTCTTAAAACTGATTAAATATTTAAAAAGAGCCAAAAGAGGAACGGCTCTTTTGAAAGGAACGGATCGCCAAGATTCGGATCCCCTCAAAGAGCCATAAAACCCATCACTAGCCATAAGGGCTTGCTTTACGCACTACGCTGATTGGCCACGGAAGACGTTACGTAGCATTGGTCACGTCACCAAAAAAAAAACGACACAGGTCTTCATCTACCTTATTTGGACCCGCCCCTTCTGAGCGCCTTAGGCTTCGGAGTTTCGGAATCATACAGCGGGTAGCGTGGTGTAGTTTGTGAGAACGTTGTCACAGTTTGTGTTTGGGGGCGTCTATACCACGTCTATGATGACTTTACTGGGGACTTTGTCCAGGGTCATGGTGAGTGGAGACTGTATCCGGTTTCTGTTTCTCTCGTACACTTGCGCGAGATTAAACAAGAAGCGAATGACGGGTTAAATACGGAACGGTTCGCTCTCGGCTCTTTACTCTGTATCTACTGCTACATTTTTGTAGCTTAGCAACCTGGTTAGCTAGCTGATACATATGGGCTACAGAGTACATTACATTCTGGCTTATGTAATCGAACTAACAAATGAAATCTGACATTGAGACCTGAGTGGGATTTTATAGGCTTAATTACTGACACAACAGGAAGCTGATGGTTTAATCAGATCAGACGTTGTTGGAGTCACTAAAGCACTTGGCTGGAAAATCTAACTTGAGCAACGTTTGATTAGCACGTTAGTAATAATAATAACAACAATAATAACAATAGCTTTTAAACTAGCTGTTTAGTTTTACCGGTTTATCTGCGCAGGAGATCTTTAGGTAAGAGTTTTGCATTAACAATTGCTTTAATGTAATGGATTATTGTGGGGATGTAAGTGCTCATGTCGTCTCAGGGAGTTTTTCCTTTATCTGGCCTTAAACTACAGCTGTTTAAAAGTCGATGAATATATGCAAGAATTGCATCCTGATGTTTGGAGCATTTACATTTATGGCATTAAAGAGAAACTTACATTTTTATCTCTTTATGCATCTGTTGCAACAGTGGCAACTCTGGTGTTTAAACCTTCTGATTAAAAGTCTAGTGGCTTAACCAGTGAGCTACCCATGTCCCGTTTCTGATTTTGATACTCTCTTTCCCTCAAGCAGATGTTTAAACCCCACTCCTTGTTTCTTTCGCAGACGAAGGCTGGCATGGCGAAGCCGTCCTGTCTGGTGAAGCCGGTGTCCGTGACTAAGATACCCGGTCGTTATCTGGCTCATCAGGAGTCTCTCCCAAAGCTCCCAGTGCCTCCACTGAAACAGACATGTGATCGATACCTGACTGCTCTGGAGCCCATAGTGGATGAAGAGCAGCTGAAACACTCGCGCAGTCTCCTGGAGGAGTTCCAGCTGCCTGGTGAAGTGGGAGAAAGACTGCAGAAAAGCCTGGAGAGGAGGGCAAGCAAGCTGGAAAACTGGGTACAACATATTACTAACATTGGAAACATGTTGGTCTGAAAAAAGTACAAGGACATGATTTTGGGGAAAAAAAGTCTCCAACTTCTGTAGTCGGAGTAAGACCAAGTTGTATTTGTCTTTACACAAATAAAAACTTTTTGCTCGATTACAGACTTCTTTTGAGAAGCCATGAAACAGCATAGCAAGCTTAGAGATAAGAAAAAAACGTTTTGCGCAAGGATAGGGGAATAACCTGGAAAGACCTTGTACTTGTGCAGTGTGTCCTTATTCATGCCAAATATCACAGCAATCAAGTTTTTAGTCTACAGGTCTAAAGACTTGGTTTTATAACCCATTGTTTTTCCTCAATCTTAACTTGCTCTGCTTTGATTTTCACCATTTGTAATTCAGGCACAAACAGTGTTTACTTTTTTAGGTACTTAAATTGACCATCTGCTGACTCCTCTTTCTAATAAATAATATTTTATAACACAGAGTATATTGATGCTATGTTTTCTTCCCTCTTTCTCCAGCTCTCTGACTGGTGGTTAAAGACTGCATATCTGGACTACCGGATGCCTGTGGTTGTCCACTCGAGTCCTGGAGTCGTCCTTCCTCGCTTAGAATTTAATGACCATCTAGGTCAAATAAGGTCAGGACAGCACTGTATTGGTATGCTTGTGTGTAAATGTTGGAAAAATCTTTGATGGTTTAATTAATCAGTCACTTAAAACATCATGTATTTTGTTCTATTTTGAAAGCAAAACCAAATAACAATCAACACTACTTGCTTTTATAATCGGACTATTCTGGACTAAGTCTAGACTTTTATACTCTTGAACTCATTTGTAACTAATGACTTGTACACAGCTCATCATGTATGACCACGTATTTGTGCCAGTGATTCCAAGGCTAATAATAAATTTAGCAGCTGCAGTGACCTTTGTACACATTAACCCTGGTGTACTTGAACTTACTATGAGTTACTCAGAATGCAGAGTGCTGCAATAGGAGGAAGTGCTACACTTGGGTTTTATTTTATACAGTCCAGGTTTCACTACCTAAAGACTGACCTCAGGTCTGTTTTTGTTGTGTTTTGCAAGACTGAGCACATGAAGCAAAACTTCCAAACTTGGTATTAAGATCCGCCTCGGGTGATCGGATCACAAGTGCACTAAAGTGTGAATGAGGTCAGACGTGTTGTTATCTGATGTAATCGGTCAACAAGCAAAATTTAGTTTCCATAAAATATAGGCGTGTCTCAGTTATGCACAGTTCTGAAATTTGAAATTACAGTACAGTATTCCTGTATCATGTCAGCTCCAGTGAGCAGCAGTACTATCTGAAAGTTTGATAAAACTACATCATGCTGAAATTAACGTTTGGGGTTGGAAATCCACTTACAAAAATGTGTGTTGCGTTTTGAGATCAATATTAACTATATGCATATGACTGTTGATTATGACCCACCTTTTTCTTCTGTTCGAGTCTTCCTTAAAGAAAAAAATTAAATGAGTCCTTCCCCCACCAGTGACTCCACGTTTTTTTCCCCCTCATGCACCTAAATTAGCAACAGTGCTTACCGTGCAGTGAAAGTTTTTTTTTTTTCTTCCTGCAATTGCGTAAATGATTAAACATTTCAGTATTACCCAAAGATAACCTGAATAAATAGAAAATGCAGTTTTTAAATGAGCCATTAAATTGTGTTTTTAAACAGCTGTTCAAATCTCTCTAGCCCTATGTGAAAAAGTATATTATATTATTTCATGGTATTGTACACTCACCTAAAGGATTATTAGGAACACTTGTTCAATTTCTCATTAATGCAATTATCTAATCAACCAATCACATGGCAGTTGCTTCAATGCATTTAGGGGTGTGGTCCTGGTCAAGACAATCTCTTGAACTCCAAACTGAATGTCAGAATGGGAAATAAAGGTGATTTAAGCAATTTTGAGCGTGGCATGGTTGTTGGTGCCAGACGGGCCGGTCTGAGTATTTCACAATCTGCTCAGTTACTGGGATTTTCACGCACAACCATTTCTAGTGTTTACAAAGAATGGTGTGAAAAGGGAAAAACATCCAGTATGCGGCAGTCCTGTGGGCGAAAATGCCTTGTTGATGCTTGAGGTCAGAGGCGAAAGGGCCAACTGATTCAAGCTGATAGAAGAGCAACTTTGACTGAAATAAGCACTGGTTAAAACCGAGGTATGCAGCAAAGCATTTGTGAAGCCACAACACGCACAACCTTGAGGCGGATGGGCTACAACAGCAGAAGATCCCACCGGGTACCACTCATCTCCACTACAAATAGGAAAAAGAGGCCATAATTTGCACGAGCTCACCAAAATTGGACAGATGAAGACTGTTGCCTGGTCTGATGAGTCGATTTCTGTTGAGACATTCAAATGGTAGAGTCAGAATTTGGCGTAAACAGAATGAGAACTTGGATCCATCATGCCTTGTTACTGCTGTGCAGGCTTGTGGTGTAATGGTGTGGGGGATGTTTTCTTGGCACACTTTAGGCCCCTTAGTGCTAATTGGGCTACCTGAGCATTGTTTCTGACTATGTCCATCCCTTTATGACCACCATGTCCCCATCCTCTGATGGCTACTTCCAGCAGGATAATGCACCATGTCACAAAGCTCGAATCATTTCAACTTGGTTTCTTGAACATGACAATGAGTTCACTGTACTAAAATCCCACAAATCTCCATCAACTGCAAGATGCTATCCCATCAATATGGGCCAACATTTCTAAAGAATGCTTTCAGCACCTTGTTGAATCAATGCTACGTAGAATTAAGGCAATTCTGAAGGCGAAAGGGGGTCAAACACCGTATTAGTGTGGTGTTCCTAATAATCCTTTAGGTGAGTGTATATTGAGCCATTCCTGAGTAGACACAAAGAACTTGATGCCCATACTCATGAAAAATATTTCGGCAACTGCTGCAGCATGACTTACAACACAGACATTTTACCTTATGCTGAATGAGGAACCAAAAAATGTCCACGAACAGTAAATATTGGGGCGGCACGGTGGTGTAGTGGTTAGCTCTGTCGCCTTGCACTTCCAGGGTCCGGCTTTGATTTCCGGCCAGGCTCGGTTCCTGTCTCTGTGTGCATGGAGTTTGCATGTTCTCCCCGTGCTTGGTGGGTTTCCTCCCACAGTCCAAAGATATGCAGGTTAGGCTAATTGGCGTTCCGAAATTGACCGTAGTGTGTGAGTGTATGTGTGTGTGCCCTGCGATGGATTTCCACACTGTCCAGGGTGTACCCTGCCTCGTGCCCAGAGCCTCCTGGGATAGGCTTCAGGCCCCCGACCCTCAATACAGGATAAAGCGGTATAGAAGATGAGTGAGTGTGTAAATATTGGTGTATCTTTTAGATTAGTGACTTATCCACTTCCTCAATAGGGTGTGGGTCAGAAGGCATTTTATGGATGCTGGAAAATGGACACCTTTTGAAGACATCTGAATTGTTAATAGGTTAAGTGCAATTTTTCTCTTAGTGCAGCAAAATCTTTTTATCTTCTTGTACTGTTTTCTCTTTCCATTTACAGTTGTTTAAGCATTTCACTGCATATCATACTGTGTAAAACAAAAATAGAATTAGAATTTTGTCTATACCTTTACAATCAACTCAAAATTTAATTTGTGACTGTCTGTAGAAAGGACACCTATATAACCTGCTTACTTTAAGTTTAAAACTGTGTAAATTTAACATTGCCAGTCCTTTGTTTGAACGTGCATTGCTGTTTGTCTCTCACAGGTACGCAGCCTCATTGATTGCAGGAGTTTTGGATTTCAAAACCATGATTGACAAGTGAGTGTTTGTTTTATTCCAAAATATGTATTCAAATCGGCGGGTTATGCCGTGTCAAAATTAAATAATTAAATCTGGTTTCTAATGACAAGCACGTTCTGTGTTTCAGTCAAACGTTACCAGTGGAGTATCTTGGTGGGAAGCCACTGTGTATGAATCAGTATTATCAGATTCTGTCTTCCTGCCGCATCCCCGGTATAACAAGTGACTCTGTGGTGAATCACGCATTGAGCAGCAGACCTCCTACTCACATCACCGTAGTGCACAACTTCCAGGTCAGTGTACAGAGGCAGATTCTTTAAGAAACACATCTTTTTTTTTTTTTTTTAAACTGACAGGATGCTCACATACACCTTGACCCCTCCACACCTAATTTCTGTACTTTGATACGAGTTAAGCAACTCCAGTATTGATTGCACAGTCAGTGTTGATGTGAGTTTGGGATCACTGTCCTGTTGAAACACTCAGTCTTGTCCAGGTTTCAGTCATTTAGCTAAAGATTTAAGGATACGCTGAAGAATTCTGACTACTTTATGATTCCATCCACACTGGCAAAAGCCCCAATGCGTGATGCTACCACGCACCGTAACAGCTGATAGTGTTCCTGGGATTGAATGACTCAACTTTACTCCTCCAAACATACCTTTCTCCAGATGGCATCTTCTTTGTCAACCTTAGTCAGTATGTCGGAGCAGGAACTTCGTTCTTGGATGGCAGCCTTTCAGTCCATGGTGATGTAAAACCGGTTTGACTGTAGACAGTGACACCAGTGTTTCAGCAGGCTGGTTTCTCACTACCTGGACCACCTTTATCTTGGATGAATGGCGACATTTGGATCATGGCAGAGTGGCTACACTGAGTAATTACTTGTATTTTACATGCAATTGAGTGAATTGATTTATGATTTAGGCTCCAAGAGACATTCCTGATTTGTATACGTCTTTCATCTTGTTCATCCTGAGCTCCTTATAATTTCCTGTTGTACTGTGGTTGGTCAATCCAATCCAGGAAACCTTTAGAGTTTGGCTTGGCAAGACATTTAGGGACGTTAAGCACCACTGCATTAACTATCTAAGTGGGAGTTGGTATAATTTTGACCCTGTGTTAATAGCAAAAAACTTAGAAGAAATTAAATCTTGTGTTATTTAAATTTATTAATTTTATTAAAAATTTTATTAATTAAATCAAATTCTGGTGTTTTCCACTACTTCAGAAAAACATCAGTACAAAGAAATCATTAAAAGCCCAATATTGCAATGAAATTCACAACTCTCTCTCTCTCTCTCTCTCTCTCTCTCTCTCCCCCCCCCCCCCCCCCCTCTGCACTGCTGTAGTTCTTTGTGTTGGATGTATACCACAGTGACGGCACTCCGCTGACTGTGGATCAGCTCTACACTCAACTGGAGAAAATCTGTAACTCTTCCCCGCAGCCCAGCGAGGATCCGATTGGCATCCTCACCTCCAATCATCGCGACAGCTGGGGCAAAGCCTACGCCAACCTCATTAAAGGTCAGAGAAGTGTGTAACCTCGGGGAGTGGACCTGCAGCAGGGGTGTTCAGTGCTATTTTGTAGAGATTTGGGAAATTGATTCAGTGATGTATCGGGAGTCTGTTTTCTGTGGTTATTCATGTATTACTCCAAAATGAACAACAACAAAAAAAAGGATTTATATTTGTTTAGTTTAGAGCACACCATCTATAGGAATATAGAGGAACTGCAACATTTTAACCACCTCAAATGCAGTCACACATTGGCAGACAACCCAGTGTCCTGTGTGGTAGGGGTGAGTTATTTATATTTGGCTAGAGTTGTAAACAAAAAAAAAAATTAAATTGGGAGATTTTTTAAATTTGTGATACTAACAGAATTGCAGAAAATTCCTTGTTAAATTTCCTTGTTTGTATACAGTAAGCATTTGACGTGATTGAAATACCTTTGAACTTTTTAGTTAACATTAATGATTAGTTAATTGATCTAAATTAGATTTTGTTTTGTAGTGCCGTTTCGTTAGTGTCTAGTATCATAGACTTTAAACAGCCTCCAGACTTCCCAGATATCGGTCTGATCGAGAGTGTATTGGATGCACCGGACAAACAAGCCAGAGCTGCCCTTGTACCACAAGCCCTAGGTGGTGTTAATGTTAATGGTTTTAATGTTATGACTGCTTGGTGTATGCCTGACTTCACACGCATATTTGCTTGCTAAGCATTAGTTTTTGATTCAGCCCCCTCTTTGCTTTTTTAATATACTCTTCTGATTACTCTATACTCTTTAATATCTCTTATGAAAAGGCTTTCCACTAGACTGTACAGTATGAAAATTAATTTGGCCAAATTTTAGTTTTTCTATTTGTCTGAATTCAGCTAAAAATGCAGAGGTTCCCCAGATCAAAGCATTTTTAAAGTTGCACTTTTAACATATGAAACTTTGATCACAGTAAATTGTTTGATAGAAGAATAGCTTATATTTATTTATTTATTTTATTTTTTATTATTTTTATTTTATTTATTTATTTATTTATTTATTTATTTATTTTACATATTCCAGATAGAAAAAATAAGGAGTCCGTGCAGGAAATTCAGAAGAGCATCTTTACAGTGTGTCTGGATGCACCGATGCCACGGGTCACAGATGAGATGTACCGTACTCAAGCAGCTTTCCAGATGCTGCATGGAGGAGGCAGCCAATGGAATAGTGGAAACCGCTGGTTTGATAAAACACTTCAGGTTAGCATGGGGAGAGGATAAAGATCAGTTCAGTAATAATATACTGAAAGCATGAATGCAATTAGTCCATTTGTCCAATATTACATGTACAGTGGAACCTCGGATTACGATCATAATTCGTTCCGGAAGTGGGCTTGTATTCCAAAGCACTTGTAAACCAAATTTCATTTTCCCATAGGATATAATAGAAACTCAAATTATTCTTTGTACAGCCCAAAAAATAATTAAAATTAACACAAAATATAAAGTAAAAATAAAACAAAGTAACCTGCACTTTACCTTAAAATAAAAACGTAAAAAAAAAATCCCGACAGATAAGTGTTTCCATTTGTGTGTGTGTGTGTGTGTGTGTGTGTGTGTGTGTGTGTACATTAACGGAGAGACCATTTTTAAAGCTGTTTAAAAATTAGCGAGGAGCATCGCTAGTCACACTCGCGTGAGCACATACTAACGGAATCACTGCTGTTAAGTAAAACAACAAAAACAAATTAACCAGCACCTTACCGCGACAGAGCCGAGTTTTTGTGTGTTTGTTTGGGAAGGAGGGGGGGGCTGTAAAGCCGAGAGAGTGTGTGTGTGTTGGTGTAAGTGAATGAGCGCGCACACACACACGCCTTTACAGCCCCCCTCCACTCAGGTTCCCAAACACACACACTAGGGCTGCACGATATTAGGAAAATATGCGAAATGCAATATAACATTTCCCTAGAGAAATACATTTTTATTATTATTGGCTATTTTATTATATATATTTTTAACATTTATATATGTAATGATCGTACTAAAATAAACAGGTAATAGATATTCGTCTGATGTAATTAAATCTAATTCAGGCTAAAAAGAAACTATGTCAAGGAAGTTGCAAATATTTAGACTTCGCGTGCGTGCATGTTCACCCAGCAGGGGAGAAGATTACCTACAATTCCGCAGTGCAAGAGAAAGAACCATTGGCTCAGTTGTGATGACGTGCCGCTCTGTGCCAAAACAAGAAGCGCATGCGTGATACATGATACTCGGTGCTCGTAATCCAAGACAATACTCGTTTTTCAAGTCAACATTTATTGCAAATCTTTGCTCGCCTTGCGGAACACTCGTAAACCGCGTTACTCGTAATCTGAGGTTCCACTGTATCTCCATTTAAAAAAAAATAAAATAAAAATTTATATGCCTCCCAGGTAATATCAATCAAATTTGTGTGGGGTTGTTTGGATTAAGTAAAAAATAACTTGTCTGATTTAGGATTCAGAATTTGGCATGTATGAAGAATTATACACGGCAGTCAGTTTACTTTTTGGACAAAAAGAATGCAGGATCACACAAGAAGACAGAAAAATCAATAAAATAACTAAGATTTTAAGTAAATATGGTCTGTAAATGTGTGTCACCTTATTTATTTAAGGGAGGGGGACTGACATGTCCTGTGGTTGGAGAATGGATAAATAGGTAGGAGGTCATTTGAAATCCGCTGCTGTTTCCCTCTGTGTAGTTTATTATTGGTGAAGATGGGACATGTGGTCTGATCTACGAACACGCCCCTGCAGAAGGTCCTCCTATCGTTGCGCTGATTGATCATGTGGTGGAGTATACGTAAGCATCATGATGAACATTTCAGTGCAGAACATTAAAAAAAAAAAAAAAAAAAAAAGATAATTCCAGCAGTCCTAAGTGTTACGTTTTGTTCCTGTCCATTAGAAAGAAGTCAGAGATGATTTCTACTCCCATGGCTCCTCTTCCTGTGCCTCAGAAACTGCGCTTCAACATCACACCAGAGATTAAAAGCGACATTGATGAGGCCAGACAGAACATGAATTTGTAAGAAGCTCTAGATTGAACCTGTTTCCGCTGATTCAGTTCAACCTTCGTCTTTGAATTCCAAAAATAGTTAATGTGCAGAGGGTTTTTTTTTTTTTTGTGAGCTGCCAGTTTAATACATAAACCTGTTGTATATCTTATGCTCTGAGATCAGTTAAAAGGCTGTGTACGTTTATAACCCTTTCTTTGATGTTACTATTCTCTAGATTTTTGAAAAAGAACAGCAACAAATTAAAGAGTTTTATATACACACACGCATGGCCTTTTAACTGACCTCACAGCATGCACTGTTTAAAAAGTATGTATTTCGTAGACCAACAAACTTTAGTTTGCTGGACCTTCTATAAACTGGTGTTCAGTGGAAGGAGACCACCGAGGCCCCATCAGGGAGCAGATATGATTTACATGATGGATCATTCTTCACGGCAGTTACACTGACATGAAAACATGCTGGCATAAGTGTACAGTATAAGCACTGCAGCCTGGTTTGGCTTTTTTATGTGGGCACAAAGTCAAATATCACACACTGTGTGTGTGTGATGGGAGATGAGCAGTAATCACTGATCTAAAAGGTTAGACATAAAACGGCAAGTCGGTGCACACAGGGTTACAGTAAACCCATCGGTGCGCACATGTTATTATTGTTGCCTGCATTATTAATGTCTTTTCCACAGAATGGTTCATGACTTGGATGTGAGAGTCGTTGTGTTCTCCCACTTTGGTAAAAATGTCCCAAAGGCATACAAGATGAGTCCTGATGCTTTTATTCAGGTGGCTCTACAGCTGGCTTATTACAGGTAAGGTTCAGCAGATAAGCTGTACTGCTTACATCAGTTTGTTCAAAGCCGTGAGGACTTTATTTGTGCTAACTATATAAACATGTACAGGCATTGCATGTATGCAGGTAGTCACCTACTTATGAACGATTGTTCTATTTGTTCTTATGTCCAAGAAAGTGAGACTTGTACAGGACGCCATTGAAATGAATATACAATGTAAAGCATACCAATCCACTTGAATAAATCCGCCATCATGTGGCCAAATCCGTAATTGTGCTTAAGGAAATTAATCTCGCAGTAAAATATTGTCTCTGCGCCTTTAAATCACAAGCGGAATCCTGGACACCATTTTGTCTCTGAGATGTTTTCCACTGTATTGGACTGTGAACCCCCCCTTTTTTTTCTTCTTCTTCTTTTTTTTTTTTAAATTGGGAGTATTCACCATCAGGACAGCTTTACAGGGAAGCCATGGTTTACCATCGTGCTTCCGGACTGATTCAGTTCTCCCGCACACACACGCACACCTATACAATATACCAGACTTTAGACATGTTGTACATTCACTTGTACACTGAAAATATTGTATATAATTGTAGACATTGGTATCTGGTGCACTGCAGTGTCTGTTTTACGTACAATACATGCGAGTTACTTCCGTGATTGAACCGGAAGTGGAATCGTGGTCCGTTCGTGGAAATTTGTAACTCGAATGTTCGTAAGTTGGTGACTACCTATAGTATGTTCTATATGTGGATGTATTGGTCTGATTTCTCAGAGGTACGTTAAGTATGAAGTTTGTGATTTAAATAATTGAAAACTTGCCATTTCAACTTATTTAAAAAAAATGTAGTTCTTTTTTTTTTATTGAAATGTTTTAGGATGTATAAGCGTTGCTGTGCCACGTACGAGAGTGCCTCTCTGCGGATGTTCAAACTTGGCCGAACAGACACCATTCGCTCAGCATCCATCGACTCTGCCAACTTTGTCCGAGCCATGGATGATCCTGTCAAGCAGGTTGGTTTTATTTATCATCACTTTGCAGTAAACCATCACAAATTGCTCTTTGGCATTATGTACATGGGGCTTAAATGTCAGAAACTATAGAATAACCTTTTTTTTCTTCAACAATATTTTTATTGATTTTAACAGGGATAAAACAGGGTAAACATGTAATATTTTAATGCAGGTTTTATAATCCCCTTATAAACCCTATAGCACCCACCCCGTCCCTCCCCGACTCCAAGCCAGTTTTACAAGGATATGAAAGGCTAAACGCCAGGCATTGAGAGAAACCAAAAAAGAAAAAAGAATAAAGAATATGGAGCTGGAAGTTTTTTGGTTCTACATGCAAAAAATAAATAAATAAAGAGGAATAAAAAGGGGAAAGAAAACAAACAAACAAGTAATTAAATAAGACAGGAATCAAACTATAAATGTATATGAAAAAAGTGAAGGAAGGGCCCCCACACCTGTTGAAATTTAAAGTCTGAGTAATGAATTGAGTAGTGAATCTTCTCCAGGGACAAACAGGACATGATATCTCTGAGCCACTGGGCGTGAGTGGGTGACGTGGCATCCTTCCACTTGAATAAAAGAGAACGCCTGGCCAGGAGTGTCGCAAAAGATAACAATCTCTTTTTGGCTGGACTTAGACTCTTACCCTCTTCTCCAGTGACACCAAAAAGAGCAATCAGAGGGTCTGGTTCAAGATTGCAATTCAATATGAAGGACAGGGTCTTAAAAACATCCCTCCAGAATTTTTCCAAATTCGGGCATGTCCAGTACATATGGATAAGAGACGCCTCTCCGCTTTTACATTTATTACAACAAGGATCAATGTCTGGGTAGAAACGGGAGAGTTTAAGTTTGGAGAGATGAGCCCTGTGTACGACCTTAAACTGTAATAAAGAGTGGCGGGCACATAGGGAGGTTGAGTTGATAAGTTTAAGAATTGAATTCCAAGTATCATCTGATAGTGACAAATTTAAATCCTTCTCCCAAGCAGTTTTAATTTTACACAGAGGGGTGTGACGCGAAGCCATCAATCCACCATAAATAGTGGATATTAGGCCTTTTACGCAGCGGAGACAAACAGAGGAGGTTATCTAGAATGTTTGCAGCAGGAGCCTCAGGGAAATTTGGTATTAAAGAGCGAATGAAGTGTCTTACTTGCAGATATCTGAAAAAGTGAGAATTGGGTAAGTTAAACCTTTCGGAAAGCTGTTCAAATGATGCAAACTTATGGTCAACGAACAGGTCTTTGCAAAGCTTGATGCCCTTATTGTACCATTCCTGAAACACTGAGTCATGTAAAGAAGGCTGGAAGAGATGGTTAGAGACGATAGGACTGGACAGAGAAAAGCCCAGAAGACCGCTGTGCTTTCTGAACTGAGCCCATACTCTCAAGGTATGCACCACTACTGAGTTATTGATTAATTTAATTGAGGGGATGGGGAGAGCAGATCCAAGGAGTGCAGAGACAGAGAGATTTTTGATAGACTTTATCTCCATTTCCACCCAGGCAGGCCGATTAGGTTGGTTATGAAAATATGACCAAAAAATGACAGAACGAATGTTTGCTGCCCAGTAGTAGAAACGAAAATTAGGTAGAGCCATGCCACCGTCTCTTTTAGATCTTTGAAGTAGGGACTTATTCAATCGTGGATGTTTACCTTTCCAAAGGTAAGAAGATATAATTGAGTCTAAAGCGCCAAAGTAAGATTTGGGAATAAAAACAGGTACTGACTGAAAGAGATATAAAAATTTAGGGAGAATACTCATTTTAATGGCATTAATGCGGCCCACCAGGGACATGGACAGTGGTGACCATCGTCCCAAGTCCTTTCTTGTTTGGTTCAACAACCTAAAAAAATTTTCTTTAAAGAGGTGTTTATGTTTCCTTGTGATTGTAATACCAAGATAGGTAAACTGATTTTTCACTATGTTGAATGGAAAATTGTGCATACCAGTTGTTACTGCTGTATTATCTAGCAGAAAAAGTTCACTTTTGTGCAAATTTAATTTATATCCTGAAAAATAGCTAAATTCCCTGAGCAATGACAGCACATGTGGCAGAGAGGAGACTGGATTCGATAAAAAAAGTAGAAGATCATCTGCATAAAGGGAAACTTTATGTTCTTCTCCCTGCCTCCAAATCCCAGATATATTTCTACAGCTTCGGAATGCAATTGCTAGTGGCTCAATGGCAAGGTTAAAGAGCAATGGGCTAAGGGGACACCCCTGACGAGTTCCCCGCTGAAGACTGAATGGTTGAGACTGTTGAGCATTTGTCAGAACTGAGGCAGTAGGGCTTGAATATAATAATTTAACCCAAGTGATAAAACTTGGACCAAAATTGAATTTTTCTAAAGCCCTGAATAAATACTCCCATTCCACACGATCAAAAGCCTTTTCAGCATCCAAAGAAAGGACACACCCAGGGGTCTCCTCTGATGGTGTGTACAAGATATCCATAAGGCGTCGAATGTTAAAGTAAGAATAACGATTTTTAACAAAACCGGTCTGGTCCTCAGATATAATTGAGGGTAGAACATTCTCTAATCTACGAGCCAAGACTTTAGCAAGGATTTTAACATCCACATTAAGAAGAGAGATTGGTCTATATGAGGAGCACTCTGTTGGGTCCTTATCCTTCTTTGCTATGAGGGTGATGCGAGCCTCATTAAATGACGCAGGCATCTTACCTTGCTTGAAAGATTCAGATAGAACCAAAGCTAGTTGTGGTGCTAGGTATGAGGAGAATGATTTAAAAAACTCTGCAGGGAACCCGTCAGGACCCGGGGACTTACCAGATTGCAATGAGGAGATAGCTGAACTGATTTGCTCTTGTGATATGGGCTCTTCTAATCCTAATCTAGAATCAGGGGACAGTGTTGGGATATTTAGTTGAGTCAAAAAATTCTCAACTGCACTATGGTCCCTTGGGAACTCAGAAGTATATAATCGAGAATAAAAATTCCTGAATGCATCATTAATTTTAGAATGGTCCGTAGTGATGGTACCATCCTCCATCCGAATTTTCGTAATTTGTTGTTGTGCTCTAAATCCTTTTAACTGATTAGCTAAAAGTTTCCCAGATTTGTCACCATGAATGTAAAATTGGCTCCTACTCTTTAATAGTTGCCGTTCAATTACATGCGTTGAAATAAGTTCAAACTTAGTTTGCACTTCTACACGTTTTTTATAGAGATCGGGGTTTTTAAATAGAGCATACTGCTGGTCAATTTCTTTAATTTGGTTGGTCAAATCTTTTCGTTCTTTATATGCCTTCCTTTTCATATTTGCAGTGTATGAAATTATCTGTCCCCTGAGGTAGGCTTTCAGAGCATCCCAAATAACTAAACGTGACACTTCAGGTGTTTCATTTGTGGTGAGGAAAAAAACTATCTGGTCTTCCATAAATTTTTCAAAATCGTCCTCCATCAGTAACGATGAATTAAAGCGCCAATGTTTAGTAACCTGAGGGAGATCGGGGAGTTTTATAGACATAACCACTGGAGCATGATCTGATATCACAATGCTCTGATAAGCACAAGAAGTAACCATTGGGATCAGTTGATTATCTATAAAGAAATAATCAATTCTGGAGAAAGTATGGTGAACATGTGAGAAAAAGGAGTATTCTCTCTTTTTTGGATTAAGGAAGCGCCATATGTCAGAGATACCAAAGCTGCAGAAATAGGACTGAAGTAGCGTGGCGGATTTACTCAGAGGTATAGGATTGGGAGATGACCTGTCAAGTGATGGATCTAAACAGCAGTTAAAGTCTCCCCCTAATATGAGAGAGTATGAGCTCAGATCAGGCAGAAGAGAGAAAAAATGTTCAAAGAAGGAGACATCGTCATAATTAGGGGCATATAGATTAGCCAACACTACATTAGTATTAAATAACTTCCCTGAAACAATGATATAACGACCTTGTATATCCGTAATAACATTATGATGCTCAAAAGAGATGTTTGGGTTAATGAGAATCGAGACACCCCTAGCTTTGGCCTGAAAGGTTGAGTGGTAGTGCTGCCCACCCCAACGCGACATAAGGCGAGAATTATCAGAACTGCGAATGTGAGTTTCTTGTAAAAATGCGATTGCAGTGTTAAGTTGTTTAAGGTGTGAGAGCACCTTCCTTCTCTTCACCGGATGGTTTAAACCCTTAACATTCCAGCTCACAAAGTTTAAAGAACTATTCATTCTCCCTGAGAGAAAATGCAGGTAGATTAACATGAATAAGATGCCTAACGTCAGCCTTAAAGTGTAAAACACAGAACAACGTGTTAAAAATACACAGTGTACAAAGAACTAACACAATACTGGCTTTGGAGATCCCCCACCCCTCCCCCCCACACCCCTGCCCCCCCCACCCCTGCCCCCCACACCCCTCCCCCACACACCCCACTGCCCCCCAACAAACAAAGATAGCTGCTAACAAACACAGCAGCAAGCTCTTCCATTCCTCCATCTTCCACCCAACTAATCCTCCTGCCGCTAACCACCCCATCTTCTGCTCCGACACAACTTACAGAAACTAATAATTAAATATATAAATAAAACATTTCCACACTCCAATACTGAAATCTCTCAATGAGAGAAAAACACACCACCACCACCCCTCCCCCCACGTCACATTGTAACTCTAAATATACAAACATGTAAATCACACGTGATTAAAAATAGAAAAAATAGTAATATAAAAATAATAATAATAACCCCTTCACAAGTTTAACACAACACTCTTACCGGGAAAGACGTAAACATGGCCAGACTTTTAGTTAAAAATGGTACTTTCCTGAGAACCGTAGTATCACGTATTAAAATAATAATAATAATAATATAGTGCACTACGTAGATTTCGGCAGACTGTCTATGTGTTTCTGCGCCTCTTCTACCGAGCGGAGCCACTTCTTCTGTCCGGTAGACAGAGTGATCCGGAGCCGCGCTGGATACAGCAGAGAAGGCCGGAGTCCACGGCTGTATAACTCACTCATCACTCCTCTATACTCGGCTCGCTGGTTTAAAACTTCGGGAGTGTAGTCTTCCACTATGCGGAGCTGCTGACCGCGGTATTCCAGCCTCCCTCTCCGCCGAGCCTCCTGAATCAGAAGGTCTTTCACCTGGTACCGGTGCACGCGGAGAATGACGGGCCGAGGTCTCTGTCCTGAAGCGGGTTTAGATGCAGGTATTCGGTGAGCTCGGTCAATCTCCGGCGGGGAAGGCAGCGTTTCAGTCCCAAACACCTCGCACAGAAACTTGGAGAAGAACTCGGTTGGGAGTCCACCTTCAGAACCTTCCGGGAGACCCAGAACACGCAGGTTTTGTCTCCTGCTCCGGCCTTCTAAGTCTACAACTTTGGCCGTTAACTTTAAGTTGTTTTCCCGAAGTCCGGAGCAGATGTTCTCCAGCTCCGTCACACGCTGGCTCAGGTCGTCTGTAGCGAGTTCTAATGACGGTAAGCGCTGTCCATGGTCCGCTACTTGGGCCTGAATCTGGTCCAGTTTAATTTCTAGTAAACTAAACGAGGATTTAAACTCCGCCGCTAACGCATCACGGTGTTGCTCTAACAGCGCTGAGATAGCCTCGACTGTTAGAGGGGTCGCAGTGTCGTCCTTTTTCACGGCTTTAACACTCCTGGTAGCCATCGCAGATGAAAAAATATATAACCGTGGGGTAGAGTACAAAGTTATTGTCAACTAAGATTTTAATTTAACATTTAAAGACGAATAAGGGAGTGAAGAAATTCGAAACTGTCGGAGCACCTAACCAACACGTCCTACTCCATGTGGCTGCTAACCGGAAGTCAGAATAACCTTTTAAGGTTACATAAATCAAGCTTTCTGTAAGCAGTTAATCAAACGTCTTCTGTGCACGAAAGTTTAAATGCATAATAGAAATTGTATAAATATGGATGTTTATAAATTTAAATACAGGATAAATTTGGTTTATTAATAGTTGAATCAAGTGAAAGTTACAGTACTACATCAGCCCTAGTGGTATTTTGTGCAGGGTACATTTGTTATTCTAATAATGTTTAAAGATGCCTGTTTTGACCAACAGAACCCAGAGAAGGTGATCCTGCTGGAGAAGGCAGTGAAGGCACACCGAGCGTACACAGATATGGTGAGAGACTTGACTCAGGCTTTAATTTATGCTACAATTTGTACAGATGTACATGAATGATGGAGCCGGGTAGGCATACTGTTCATTGATACAGCAATATGATACAGCTGTGTAGCGATACAGTCTTGCAGCTCCAGGATCCTAGGAGTATTTGTGTACGTTTTGTGTAGGCGATCCATGGACAAGCCATCGACAGACATTTGCTTGGCCTGAAGCTGCTGGCTGTCGAAGAGTTGTCTGTCCTACCAGAAGTCTTCAAGGACAAGTCTTATACCTCAGCAAATCACTACAAACTTTCCACAAGCCAGGTACAAACATCTTTACTTTGATGTGATGGACTCAACGTGCACTTTCTTTACACAGTTCAATCTCAGTATGATTGAGGAAAACCAATGACTACACCTTTTCTGATGCCTGCCTCCGTTTCTCTCCTCCTCCATTCAGGTCCCAGCTAAGACCGACTGCGTGATGTGTTTCGGCCCAGTTGTGCCCGATGGCTATGGGGTCTGTTACAACCCCAAGGAGAAACACATTAACTTTGCAGTGTCTTCTTTTAACAGCTGTGCAGACACCAGTGCCACTCACCTGGCCCACGCTCTCGAAGTCGCTCTGCTGGATATGAAGAGGCTGCTGGATCAGACACTCAAATCCAAGCTGTAAATGAAGCAAAACTCACTACTGACTCTGTGGCCATTTCAATGAAGTATTGAGAGGAGTAACTTTTCATGAACAGTATGTCATTGTTTGGAATAATGAGACTTTTTATTAGGTTTTATTGCCTTGGTGACTAAAGTAGGCACTTGAAGCAGATGGCACTTAATTGTTCTTTTTCCTCAGAGGTAGGAATAAAATGACTTATGAAATTTACAAACAAATTTAACAAAACTCTTAAGAGACTTGTGGCATTTATTCATTTCATCCTCTGTACAATAGAGCTTATGGCTGTTTCATTTCTTTTTTTCCATTGATTTTTTTTTTTTATCATAAAACTGAAGTCAATGAGCAGGATTTTAAATGTCATCATTTGCCACTATGCCAATTTTGTGTACGAACGTGAGTATAGAGAGCCATTGTGATGTGAAATTTAATTTAGTGAATCAGATTATTACTATATACTTTAATAATGAGCCATAATTATGTTTTTTTTTTATGTGCACAATGATTTCCACAGACTGTAAATTATTTAACATTCTTGTTATAGTGAGTACCATGTACTGTATTTAGACATTGTAACCACTACAGCAACTTTTATTTTGTTTTTGTAGTTAACTTTTAACTTCTACAAGTGCTGAAATAATTAGTTCTCTACAAGAAAACAATTAATTTCTAATGTTCATTCTTATGTTCAGCAATAAACGAAGTTCCGAAAGTCCATGTCTGGAATTAATTGGCTTTAAATAGATGACGACCAAGGGACAACTTATGGTGTGAACAAAAATTTTGAAACTTGCATACATATACACACAGTGCATCTGAAAAGTATTCACAGCACTTCACGTTTTCCAAATTGTGTTACAGCCTTATTCCAAAAATTATTTAAATTCATTATCCTCAAAATTCTACAAACAATACCCCACATGAAAGAAGTTTGAAGTCTTTACAAAAAAAAAAAAAAAACATGTACATGTCAGGGTTTGACATTGGCACCCGCCAAATGCTTGTAAATCTCTGCTGTGGCATGTAATAACTTTAGTCTCAAAATATATTTTTGTTGTAGTTTTCTCTAAAGTCATCCGATATAATAAACGCATTGCAACATAATAAAACACGCATTAATGTAATGAGGACATTTAATACCTCTCTCTACACATGTTCACACATGCATTTTGCGCGTGCGCACACACACACCAAACAGGAAGTAAATAATTTCCTTAAAGAGCTATTGCTTCTCAACAGGATGAGAATGTTTGCCCCTTTCGCATAAGTTATTTACTGATCATATATAAAAAAAGTAATCACTATTAAAATCTATTTAGATTTCATGTTGAATAATAGAAAATTCATCAATTGACTGAATTACTTCCCACTATAAAGAGTCAACACTACAAGATAGACCAGAGTCCATTATCCTAACTCTGATATAATAATTCTATAATACTAATACCTGATAATAGTACACATAACACTAAAATGATAAATGTTCTGAGTTGCTGTATTTTTAATATCAGAATGAGTTCAGTTGTACTGAATTTGTTATTTTTCAATTTAATACTGTTCATGTTTGCATGTTTTTATATTGGGAGCTATCTTAACAGTAGTGAATACTGAACTGAATACTTGACTACTACTATAGTGATACAGTGTATGCTGTCATTTATAAGTAAATCTAGATATAACAAACATTAACATATCATGGTGAAGAAAAAACTGATTTTCTGGTTCGTAAAAAGGCTGAATGGCTAGTGACTCCAGAAATCCACTAGTCACATTGGCCAGTGAGCAAAAAAGTTAGTCAAACCCTGGTACATAAGGATTCACAGCCTTTGCCATGATCATCCTTGAGATGTTGCTACAACTTGACCAGTGGTAAATTCAATTGATTGGACATGGTAACAATGCATGTCAGAGCACAAACAAAGCCAAGTCCAAGGATCTCAGACAGGATAGTATCAGGGAACAGTTCTGGGGAAGGATACAGAAAATTTTCTGCAGGTCCCAAACTGAGCGATTGGGGGAGAAGAGCCTTCGTTGGGGAGGTGACCAAGAACCCGATGGTCACATTGAAAGAGGTCCAGTGGTGTTTGTTGGAGTGAGAACCATGTTGTGGCATCATACTCAAAAAGACTTGAGGCTGTAATTGGTGTCAAACGGGTATTAACAAAAATTTCTCATGGTCTGAGAGTCCTCCAGGTGCCTATTGGAAAACTACAGGTGGCAGTCATGTGCCTTTTACTGAGGAGTGGCTTCCGTCTGGCCACTCTATCATACAGGAACTGGTGTGGGGTAGTTTTTCCGGAGGTGGCCTCAGCCTCTTCGTTCCAGTGAAAGGAAATCCTAATGCTTCCGCATACCAAGACATTTTGTACAATATCATGCTCCCAACCGTGTGGGAATAGTTTGGCGATTGTCCATGAAGACATGGATGAGCAAGTTTGGTGTGAAAAAACCTGACTGGCCTGTGAGTCCTGATCTCAACCCGATACAACACCTTTGGAATTAATTAGAGAGGAGACCAGGCCTTCTTGTCCAACATGTCTGGGTTTCTGGAAGAATGGTCAAAACGTCCATATACTGTACACACTTCCAAACCTTGTGGAACAAAGCAAGGTTGTCCCCTGCCTCATGCCCTAAGTTTCCCATCAGTAGGCGTGGGGCCCCTGCGACCCTGTACAGGATAAACAGAATAGAAGATTCTGATATACTTGTTCCCAAAAGACACTATCTTGAATAAATGAATGTGGCACTCTGGGGTCTCCACAGTTAAATCATTTAAGAGCAAACAGGACTGCATTAAAACTAGCAGAAGGTTCTTTTAAACTTCATAAGTAAACAGACGCACGTGCTAATTGAATAATTGCCTAGTATTAGTGCGCGCGTGAGCGTGTCTACCTGCGCGCGGTAATGTGACGTCACGTCCACCTGCACGGCCCAAAGCTGCGGTGTCCGCGCGCCCTTGGGTTTGGCCTGTATGCGCGTGCTCTCTGTCTCAGCTGGTGATGAAAGAAATTAAAGATATTTTTCCTGATTATCATGACGGCGAGTTTTTGGCCCCGAAAAGCGGGTAAGAATGTTTAACAGGAGCAGGCAGTGACTTGTAGTTATTATAGCTCCTAATAACTTTACCGACGAATTTTAAGTTAAAATTTTTGTTCAAACAAAAAAAAAAAGAAAAGAAAGTGAAATTATTTATTAAGTCGCAGTCTAGTTGTCTTTAATCATCCTTGCTGGTTGAATTATGGCATTAAATTCGTTTCCTGCAATATATTAAAAACATTTAACTGAATTGAAAATGTAATATTATGAAATATATTATCGAGACAGTAGGGGGCGCCCGTGAGCTAACAAACTATCAGTAACAATCTGCAGTGTGTGCAATGACAGTAAGAGATCTGTTTTTTTTATGTTCTTTATTTTTAAATTACAAAGACTTTATATTTTTAAAACAATACAGCAAACTTTGGAATTAACGTTTACATTTTGCAGTTTTTTTTGTTGACGTCAGATTATTTATACGACAATAGTGATGCATGCTGGGTGGAGAGGCTACCTGCAAATTTTTGCACAACGTCCCAACATCCTCTAGAATAGCCATTGATGGTGCCTGTGAAACTTGGCATTCATTTCGTCTTTACCATAAAGAGAGGGATCCAGCAGTGCTTTAATCATTTATTCAGTTCAGCTCTCTCCCTCACCTCCTCCTCCTGTAATATATACTCAAACAGACTTCAGCATCCATGTTAACGTCACCATTAGTGCTGCAGGAAGGAAACACACAATGTAGGAAATTACCTCCAGGATTACTGGGCACCTCACAATTATTTCAAAACAAACATCACGTGTTTCACTGCGGCATCCTCTGTAGTGCATGCTTTTGCTTACCTTCATCCTTAGAGAATTTGAAAACGGTCAAAGCTCAGACCTTTACAAAAGACTAGTCTGTCCAGGTTTCCTGTGTCATTTTAGATGGTTTTAAATTATATTAATGATTTCATTTGCTGTCACATTTAGTACTCATGTCTTGATGAGCCAAATTAACTTTCCCATTTATTAACCAAATTAACACCAGCCTCAAAGTTCAGGTTATACTCTGGTATTTGGCAGGATTTGTGTTTTTATATTGCGAATATGTATAATCAATATTTTTTCAGAAAAAATAAATAAATAAAGAAGCAAGAAAGCCTGTAATAGGAGATTCCATCTGATGGGAAGTGCATAGATTACCTCGAGTCACAAGACTCCTTGCTGTAATTCCTCTCACATGCTATTGGTTAGGGCAGGCTGACTGGGTGGATTCACTAGCCTCTAACCATGCTGAAGAATACCGGATAGACTGAAGGAAGTGAGAAAAGCTTCCTGGACTTCTCTGGAGCTCGTTTCGGCTATGTGGGATACTGACTACCTGTGGCGGGAGGTGCAAGGGTCAGTACACTAAATTCTGAGCCCTCGGAGATGGAAGTCCTCCTGGTGAATGGCTGGATCCGAAGAATGCAATTAAGGAATAGATGCTGAAGGCTTTGTAGGGCTAAAGGAACAGGGCTCAAGGTTGGAAGCCTGGTTGAGAAATTATTTTAATGTTTTAGTGGCCATGTGGTGCTTTGTTCCATGTGCTGTTAATTAGTTCAACTTGTTAAGTGTTCTTTTGTCATTCTTCCAGTTGGTGATTCTGTTCCTTTTGATGCAATTTCTTATTTTCAGATCAAATATTTAGATGTTCTAAGTGTCTGGTTTGGAGGTTTTGTCCGCAACTCATGTAAAGTAGATGCAGTACGTTTATAAACGTTTATATTTCATAGTACAAAAAGGTTGGATGCATTCTTTTAGTCCAGAGGGCATGTAATACAGGTCCTTCTCAAAAAATTAGGATATTGTGATGAAGTTCATTATTTTCTGTAATGTACTGATAAACAATAGACTTTCATATATTTTAGATTCATTACACACAACTGAAGTAGTTCAAGCCTTTTATTGTTTTAATATTGATGATTGTGGCATACAGCTCATGAAAACCCAAAATCCCTATCTCAAAAAATTAGCATATCATGAAAAGGTTCTCTAAACGAGCTATTAACCTAATCATCTGAATCAACTAATTAACTCTAAACACCTGCAAAAGATTCCTGAGGCTTTTAAAAACTCCCAGCCTGGTTCATTACTCAAAACCGCAATCATGGGTAAGACTGCCGACCTGACTGCTGTCCAGAAGGCCATCATTGACACCCTCAAGCAAGAGGGTAAGACAGATAAAGACATTTCTGAACGAATAGGCTGTTCCCAGAGTGCTGCATCAAGGCACCTCAGTGGGAAGTCTGTGGGAAGGAAAAAGTGTGGCAGAAAACGCTGCACAACGAGAAGAGGTGAGGGCCCTGAGGAAGATTGTGGAGAAGGACCGATTCCAGACCTTGGGGGACCTGCGGAAGCAGTGGACTGAGTCTGGAGTAGAAACATCCAGAGCCACCGTGTACAGGCGTGTGCAGGAAATGGGCTACAGGTTGCAAATTTTGCACGTCATTCGGAAATCAAGGTGCCAGAGTCTGGAGGAAGACTGGGGAGAGGGAAATGCCAAAATGCCTGAAGTCCGGTGTCAAGTACCCACAGTCAGTGATGGTCTGGGGTGCCATGTCAGCTGCTGGTGTTGGTCCACTGTGTTTTATCAAGGGCAGGGTCAATGCAGCTAGCTATCAGGAGATGTTGGAGCACTTCATGCTTCCAACTGCTGAAAAGCTTTATGGAGATGAAGATTTCATTTTTCAGCACGACCTGGCACCTGCTCACAGTGCCAAAACCACAGGTAAATGGTTTACTGACCATGGTATTACTGTGCTCAATTGGCCTGCCAACTCTCCTGACCTGAACCCCATAGAGAATCTGTGGGATATTGTGAAGAGAAAGTTGAGAGACACAAGAATCTGCAAAAGGATTCCCGACCAAGTATTGAGTGCAGAACTGAACATAATTATTTGAAGGTTGACTTTTTTTGTATTCAAAACGCCTTTCTTTTATTGGTCGGATGAAATATGCTAATTTTTTGAGATATGGATTTTGGGTTTTCATGAGCTGTATGCCACAATCATCAATATTAAAACAATAAAAGGCTTGAACTACTTCAGTTGTGTGTAATGAATCTAAAATATATGAAAGTCTAATGTTTATCAGTACATTACAGAAAATAATGAACTTTATCACAATATGCTAATTTTTTGAGAAGGACCTGTATATTTATCGCAGCATTATTACCTAGACTCACTTTAATAAAAGTGTTGCTGCTTTGACTACACTAATAATTACCATTATGAATATTTTTTAACCAAAGCTTTATATTAAGATACCACTTGAAGAAAAGCAGTGTGTGGTCTGCCTGGTGAAGTGTCTAGCTTCAAGAACAAACAGCTTCTAATTGTTTTCTTATTATTTAAAAATAGGTTGTAAATGGGGTTGTATCTGTGATATAATGCTCTGCTTAACTTCTAAGGGTTTTAAAAGGAATTATTTGGACTCAGTAATCTGGTTGGATGAAAGGCCTTCTACAAGTGCTGATGTAGAACATAACAGTACTGGGACGTTTAACTATAACTGGGACGTTAAAGTAATGAAAGTAGATTGGTATGGTCCACAGTTCTAGGAAGAGGAGAGAGCAGCTGCCTGCCAAAACCCAAATCAAAACCAGTCACGGAAGCATGTTCAGAAAGAAAGCACATCTGACGATGTCGTCTTAAACAACACTTTCCTTAGTAATTACTTTTAAGTCATTCCGAATCGCACCAGAACCATGTTGTTCTGTTCACAGCTGACGTGAGCTACAAAGCTAACTAGCTTCTAACATAAGGCTGAATTCCATAACCCCTCTCTAGACCCTGATCAATGGCACTATTTACTGTGTGGAATAAGGAATCGTACACTCTGCCTTTCCATTAAACACTACTTGAGATTTAACCTCAGAACTCTGGAAGTTAGCTGATATTCTAAAGTGGAATAAGTGAAAATATAAGTAACCGTGTAATGTTTTTAGGGCTGTACAGTACCTCCATTCTTAACCGTAAGAACTTAAAACCACTTTCACCCCATTAATTACACTGTTGTCATTAGACGCTCCGCCCTCAAACTTGCTGCCGCATCAGTAGTTTTTCGACTATAATTGAGTGTGTTAATTACTTTTCTTTTTCACATTGAGGAACTCTGGTTACTGCTAACCACTTTAATGGTAGATATGTGGTGTTGAGATCATGCTGACCATGCATTGTAATAATAATGCTTTTATGGATGAAACATACATCCTTTGCTCTGAAGATATGTCAATGACAAAATATCGTGCTCACAGGGCGAAGCTGGCCTCTCTCTTTGATCCATCCCATGCTGAGCCAGAAGGAAATGAGTCTTTCAAGTTCACTGCCCCTAAGCAGCCCAAAAAATTCCCCTCTGCTTTTGGTACGCAATACATTTCAGCATGTTTTTGTGACGCATGTCTGTATCATTATTGGATCCTGTCAAATGTGGGGTTTGCCATTTTAGGTCCACATCCTCAGCAACAAGCCCTTCCTCCACCAGCTCCAGTCGTCTTATTGGCTTTTGCGGTCCATGCATTTCACTTGTAAGTATATGTGACGGTGAAACAATTACATGCAATGGCAGACTGACTTCTGGTTATAATAACTAAGCATAATAGCTGAGGGATGTTTTTAGTGTGAACGGACAGTATGTGAAGCATGGCAAGTTGGGCGTGGCCATCCTGGGAAACCATCCAAATAAAGAGGTGAGGGAATGATGGGCAAGAAAATCAAATAAACCACCATATACTGTATGTGATTTAAATTGTGGTTTCTCACTCTGTCATCACAGTATAAAGTTCTGCTGTATGCAAGTCAACAGAAACACATCACTACAGCACGAATTCACCATGGATTTGTTCTCACTGCAAGTTGATCTTAGCTTTTTATCCCTTTTTATCCTCTACTGTTTTCAGTAGTATCAGTGCTGTGTATTCTCACCACAGGTTCAGCCTGGTAACTACACTGCCTTCTATGATGATCAGCGGCAGAGCTGGTCCCTGAGGTTCGACTCCGAGGAAGCTAGAATAGACTTCTGTAAAGAGGTAATCTCACCTTTCTAATTACTAACATCTTTGAGTCATGGGACAATTATCTAAAAATCATCATCAAGCTTATAGTGCATGTCTCTTATGAAAAAATCAGGCACATTTAATTCAAGTATAAAAAAAGGGACCATTCTATTGGTGTATATACAGAGAGTAAAAAAAGTTGAAGCAAAAGTGTTACAAGAGAAAGGATTGTGGCCCAATACACTGATGTAGCCTGGTCTGCTTATTTATTTTAAGCAACTTTGGCAAAGTCAACCAGGCTTTGAGCCCGACTTAAAGGAATTTGACTTTTGTTTTTTAGCTTTCATTTTCCAGTCCAGTCTCTGCACCTGACCAGTTTCATAGGAATGTTTTTTTTTTTGTGTGTGTGTTAAGCCACATATTGACGTGATCATTGAAGTGATGTTGTACATTAATAAAATGACGCTACTCCCCAGTATTCCCACTTTTTTTCAAAATTATGATGAGGTTTATGTGCATAAACCATTCTGTCTCTAAGGTGTGTGTGGCCAGGTGGAACAGTCAGACCTTCAGGGACACACTGCTGACTCAGGACTTGGTCCATGGAGAGGGACAGACTGTCAGCATGGGGGACACAGTGGAGGTGGTCTTTTCTAGCTGGCTGCTTCAGAATCATGCTATAGGACAGGTATTGTCCTGTTTACAAATCTGTGTTTTGTTTGCCAGGGTTCTTCCTTCCCCTTCCCTCTGTTGGCAATTACATTTTGCTTTCATGCAGGGAAATCTTTTTATCTTTATCTTATCTGGCTTTTTTTTTTTTTTTTTTACGTCACAAACAGTTGTTTAAGCTTTTCGCTTTTTTGTATGCGAGTACGTATACGAGTATGTGACAAATAAAATTTTAAGTTAGAAGCCAGGAACGGACGTTGAAAATCCATATTCTTTATTTAATGTTAATACAGTGTTAAAAGTACGTAGGGATATAATTAAAATTCAAAGTGTATATATATTTTATTCATGAAGACATTAGATAAACACTTGCCATTTAAACAAGGACATCAACTCGACAACAGAAACCCAAGTCATGAAATCTTTCATACTGTAAGTGTGTCCTGTTCCTTTCTAGAGATGTTTGTTACATCTTCAGAGACACATGATCTTTGATTTGCAGTTATTTGATTCCAGCTCATGCAAAGAAAAGCTCCTGCGAGTGAGCCTGACCTCTAACTCAGCCCTGATGGTAAGTCTTTTATTTGATTTGTGAAAGCTAATCTTTACACATTTGTCTTGTTAAATCCAACATAAGTCAGATTTGCTCAGTTCCTCTGTTTACCGTTTGTCTCGGGTAGGGATGGGAAAAGGGGTTGTTAGGGATGCAGAAAGGAGGTCGACGTCTTATAATTGTTCCCCCCAGCATGGGTTATGAGCCAAGAGTAGTTCCAAACCATGTACCACCCTCCAGCGCATTAGTGATTGCAGTGGAAGTTCATCAGGTAGGCTGTCTATCTTTCTCCCCATTGCACAGAAATGCATGCTTCATTGTAGGGATTTTCTTACCCATATTTAATGATAGTTAGCGGCTGATAAGATTAAGATTTTTTATTTATTTAAAGGTTAATTTCTCCAACGCTGCAGACAGCCTCGCTGCTGGATCTACATACTGCTACAAGTCTCTAGTCCCTGATCTAGACAGAATCAATGTTGAGGGTTCAGTCCAGTCGGCTTTGGGCAGCTCTGAACAAGGGTTTGTGCAAGACTTGTTGAAACTTTGTATTCCTTCGCACCACAACTACATACTAACATACATTAGCTTGCATTACCATGGAATCCAACATCTTTTATATTTTTTATTTTGCTTTGTAATTATTTCAATTGGATAATGTAATTAGATCTATAGTAAGACATTTAGAATGAAGTACAAGTCTTGAACTATCACTGTCTCCTGTCACAATTAGGTAAAAATAACACGTAATGCTATTTATCAGCACCACACAAATTTAAGACTCCACTGAAATGAATAGGATAAGTTGAAGTTAACTAGCCAAGTACATATCTCTACCTAATTTATACATTCATTCATTCATTATTTCTCTAAACTGCAGTTTAATATCTAATGTTCAACATTTAGAGATCAAGCACCTGGTGTTAAGTGCCGAGCTATAAATGAGCTCCCTCAGGTAAGTCACTTTAAAAGAAGAATTTCTGTTTGTTTATTTTTTAAATGCATCAATATATCTGGATGCTTTCCAGATATCTTCTTTTGTCTTGACCTGTATTTTTGTTTTTTTGTTTCAGTATTCAGATGAATATAATAAAATGTATACAATAATACCTGATAATAATATTCCATTTGAGATACATCAATGATGAATAATGTATGAAATGATTAAATATATTTAAAAGGAACAATTGCAAAATAATTCATGTTACTTTGATTTATTTATGATCAAAGGGTTTTTGGGTGTTTGTACATAGAGGCTAATTGGTGTGTGTGGTGATGGTGTATTACGCCAAGGTTTTAGGCAGGAGGCAGGTATGAAGAGGTGGTGTAAACATAGAATGCTTTAAAAAATTATTTTAATTTTTATCATCAATTTACAAAATGCAAAGTGAGCAAACAGAAACCTAAATCAAATTAATATATGGTGTAACTTTCTTTTGGCTTCTGTTACATTTTTCTCCCTTCTAGGGGTTAGGGAAAAAGGTGCAACAATAAAAAAAAAGGTTTTGGAGATCATCACTCCTGTCCCAGCCAGCAATCAACACACAACAAATTTGAAATAATTTGTTCTTTTTTTTTATTGACTCTTATTTTGGAAAAAGGAAGCAACACTTCAAGAGGGGATCAGGCCAACACAACAAACTAAAATAATTTGTCTAAATGTTGGGAGGATCAAACTAACTTACCTGAAAGAGAAAGAAAAACAAACAACATAACTTTTACCTCACTCCCTAACTATCCAGAAACAGGAGAAAACATGATTAGAAAAGAAAACGGCATCCACCTCTCTACAGCTCCCACAATTAAGTATAGGTAGCAAACTAAAATAAACAGTATAGTTTAAAAGAGTCAAATTATATAGATCAAATCTAAGTAACAGAAGAGGCACTTGACAACACACGGTCAAGGATTTAGACTCTCAACAATCTGCAAACACACAGGCTAAACAACCATATGCTGGGGCAGGAGGAATGATTCTCTCCACTTCCTGCTTTCCACCTCAGCTTTATACACCAGCTCCCATCTCATCAACCAGTTAGGTCTCTCCCAATCAATCTTCTCCTAATTTAGGCACAGCTAATGTCTATACCTGGTTGAAGGAATGAGGGGGAGAGAGAGAGCAAAACAATGCAGAACCAAAAGAAACAAAGTATAATCACATTGCACAGAATGAACAAGCAAAATAAATAAATCAGGATCATATACATCACAGATGTAAACTGGGTCTTAAACATAAGAAATACATCCTGGGATGTAACACTTTAAACCAGACAAACATGCCTCTGTCTGGATTTATTTTTACGTTTTTCAAAGGTAAAGTGCAGGTTAAGTTGTTTTATTTTTACTTTATATCTTGTATTAATAATTTTTATATGAATATTTTTGAGTTGTGGAACGAATAATCAGTTTCCATTATTTCTTATGGGGAAATTCGGTTACTCACGATTAGCCAACATTTTAAATATATGGCTGTAGCAGGAGGCAGGTTGTTTGCTGAAGGGATGGCGAGCTGTATAATAACGAGTGTCTGCAGTCAATAATCAACCATCAATGCAATACCACCAGGAAGGTGTCTGACTGGCCATAATTTACTCCGCAGCAGATCAATGGCTTCAAACTTGCAGCTAATGAAATTAAGAACCATCTTCTAGAGAAGAGCAAAGTGGTCCTGAAAGTGATGATTTTGGACACACAGAGCCCTGATCTCAATAAAATCTACTTTTTATTTCTCTATATCCCCTGCTGCACTATGCACTTATCCCATTATTTCACTGATACCATCAGTGTAGAAAGTTTTTTTCAGTATCCTAGAGCCATGATTCGACTGCTGGTCCAAAATGTCCGCCGGCCTCCCAAGAACTCATTTATTGGCCCATGCATGTGGAAATGGTTTGGATCAGTAACTTCCTCAGGACTGTTTGGGGATATGTGGCAATAACTCCCAAACAGTAAATCACATGTTCCTCTGCAAACTCGGTTATTTTGGGACAAGTATGAAAATGTCTTTACAGAAGGTTATTTATTTATTTGTTTATTTATTTTTAAGTCAAAGTTTAGTTTAGTTTTACCATAGACATGGTTGCTTGCTTCTTTTGTAAACTGCAGGTTCCCGAAGCAGACAAAGCCATGTTTTGATGTTTTGACATGTCAGTGTGAGTTTTGCGTCTCTGTGTAGGAACGAAGAGAGACGCTATCAGTGGGTGGTTCATCAGCCCAAGCTGTTTCATCTCCACTGCCTGTAGCTGGTGAGAGAGCATACAGTATGGCTTATCACAGCTTTCTAGCTTTTTTTCGTATTCCTGTGCTGTGTTGCATTTCATCTGCAGTTTTCTTAAATCCTCCAGTTGTCCAACACCCTGAGGCAGTGAGTACACGCACAGCTCAGGAGGTGCATGTCTGCTCAGATCGAGCGTTTCAGGTGGAGTGGTGATCCACTATATTCATTTTCTTTTTGCTTCATGCAATATCATCCATCTTATTAGTGTAAAAGTATCAAAACATCATTATCATAGCAATATCAGTATCTTTTACATTTGTTCTGGCATCAAGGGTTACACCTTGGGGTGCACAAATGTACTGTACTTCATAGTATGGGACACATGGTCCGACGACAAAATCAGATTTGGTTTTATTAATTTGGTTGTATGGATGAAAAGGACAACAGGAAATAAACTTAATTTATATATACATTTTCCCCCCTTATTTTATCAACAGCCTTATTCTGCATCACAGCTGCAACCTTTCCCATTGACCTTCCCACTCCAGCACGCACCATACCTCAGTAAGTAAAATGGTCCTTTTTACAGTTTACGGGTTGCCTTTAAGTCATGACCTCCTCCTATGTTTGTTTTGTATTATGTTTAAAATGTGTCTGACTGTTTTCAAAAAATTTCCTTATAGCTGAAATCGGCTCCTTCATGATGACTGAGGCGAGGCAGAACAATACGGAAATCCGATTAGCTGTTGCAAGAGTGACCGACAAGGTTGATTACTTGGCTTCTAAGGTATAGCAGGTTTCTTGTTTTTGGATTTAGCATGTTTTTGTATTTAAGTAACCTGGGGTCCGTTCTTCGTACGTCGCTTGACATATCCGAGATGAACTGATACATCTAAGATGAGATCGTCGTGCTAATTACGGTCCGGCTAAGTTGGTTCTTCGAGGACACCTGTTGATGATTAGTATGGCCGGATTGAGTTGTCTAGGATTATTGTGCGTTGGTTTAAAAGACGATATGCATCGACAGTAGAAACAAAAACACTTTTGACACCGTCATTGACGAAATGACAAAAGAACAAGAATTTGAATTAATGGTCTTGATGGCTGTCTCGTGCCTAGAGTTTACTATAATAATAATAAACTTATGAATTTATGTTCTACTATAATATTTGATAGCGCGTGTGTGTGTGTGTATATATGTGTATATATGTGTATATATGTGTATATATGTGTATGTATGTATGTGTGTGTGTGTATATATATATATATATATATATATATATATATATATATATATATATATATATATATATATATATAAAAAATCAGTGGTGTGAAAAACTATTTGCCCCCTTCCTGATTTCTTATTCTTTTGCATGTTTGTCACACTTAAATGTTTCTGCTCATCAAAAACCGTTAACTATTAGTCAAAGATAACATAATTGAACACAAAATGCAGTTTTTAAATGAAGGTTTACGTTATTAAGGGAGAAAAAAAACTCCAAATCTACATGGCCCTGTGTGAAAAAGTGATTGCCCCCCTTGTTAAAAAATAACTTAACTGTGGTTTATCACACCCGAGTTCAATTTCTGTAGTCACCCCCAGGCCTGATTACTGCCACACCTGTTTCAATCAAGAAATCACTTAAATAGGAGCTACCTGACACAGAGAAGTAGACCAAAAGCACCTCAAAAGCTAGACATCATGCCAAGATCCAAAGAAATTCAGGAACAAATGAGAACAAAAGTAATTGAGATCTATCAGTCTGGTAAAGGTTATAAAGCCATTTCTAAAGCTTTGGGACTCCAGCGAACCACAGTGAGAGCCATTATCCACAAATGGCAAAAACATGGAACAGTGGTGAACCTTCCCAGGAGTGGCCGGCCGACCAAAATTACCCCAAGAGTGCAGAGACAACTCATCCGAGAGGCCACAAAAGACCTCACTTGCCTCAATTAAGGTCAGTGTTCACGACTCCACCATAAGAAAGAGACTGGGCAAAAACGGCCTGCATGGCAGATTTCCAAGGCGCAAACCACTTTTAAGCAAAAAGAACATTAAGGCTCGTCTCAATTTTGCTAAAAAACATCTCAATGATTGCCAAGACTTTTGGGAAAATACCTTGTGGACCGACGAGACAAAAGTTGAACTTTTTGGAAGGTGCGTGTCCCGTTACATCTGGCGTAAAAGTAACACAGCATTTCAGAAAAAGAACATCATACCAACAGTAAAATATGGTGGTGGTAGTGTGATGGTCTGGGGTTGTTTTGCTGCTTCAGGACCTGGAAGGCTTGCTGTGATAGATGGAACCATGAATTCTACTGTCTACCAAAAAATCCTGAAGGAGAATGTCCGGCCATCTGTTCGTCAACTCAAGCTGAAGCGATCTTGGGTGCTGCAGCAGGACAATGACCCAAAACACACCAGCAAATCCACCTCTGAATGGCTGAAGAAAAACAAAATGAAGACTTTGGAGTGGCCTAGTCAAAGTCCTGACCTGAATCCTATTGAGATGTTGTGGCATGACCTTAAAAAGGCGGTTCATGCCAGAAAACCCTCAAATAAAGCTGAATTACAACAATTCTGCACAGATGAGTGGGCCAAAATTCCTCCAGAGCGCTGTAAAAGACTCGTTGCAAGTTATCGCAAACGCTTGATTGCAGTTATTGCTGCTAAGGGTGGCCCAACCAGTTATTAGGTTCAGGGGGCAATTACTTTTTCACACAGGGCCATGTAGGTTTGGATTTTTTTTCTCCCTAAATAATAAAACCCCTCATTTAAAAACTGCATTTTGTGTTTACTTGTGTTATCTTTGACTAATAGTTAAATGTGTTTGATGATCAGAAACATTTTGTGTGACAAACATGCAAAAGAATAAGAAATCAGGAGGGGGGCAAGTAGTTTTTCACACCACTGTGTATGTATGTGTATATATATACTTTCCCCACGTGAGTCAGTCCACGTCAGTCATGCTCTTTAACCAATCAGATGTGACCTCACCATTTCAGCCACCAGGAGCGCAGCCTTAATCCTGTTTACATGAAATAAACCTGCTCCCGAAGTTCAAGCTTACGGACATTTACATTTAGGCATTTGGCAGACGCTCTTATCCAGAGCGACTTACATTTTTAAAAAAAATCTCATTACACATCTGAGCAGTTAAGGGCCTTGTTCAAGGGACCAACAGTGGCAACTTGGTGGTTGTGGGGTTTGAACCTGGGATCTTCCGAACCGTAGTCCAATGCCTTAACCACTGAGCTACCCCTGACATGTTGCTATGACAGCAAATGCGAGAAGCGCATCGAAGAACTAAACAATCCAAGATCAGGACAAATCCACAACAATCAAATCCAGCTAACTGAGTTAGCGACGTACGGAGAACGGACCCCTGGGTGTTTACTAATGCATTAATATTTAGAGTGGAATAAAACTCAACTAATTATTCGACACCGTCATCTCTGCTATAAAGTGAAGGAAGGTCATTTTACTCTATCCTGTTGATCAGAAAGATGTAGCCCATCTTAAATTTTACTAAAGGTTCAGTAAACAATATTTATTTTCTTCCAGGTGGATGATTTATCGAAGCAAGGTGTCTGCTCTACTGCTCCATCTAGTGGATCTCTGGAAACAGGCATGATCTTGCACAACATACAGAGAATTATTCAGGTGTGTTTTGGCCAAAGAAACAGTCAGCAATGTAAAGACTGGGATTGTTGTTTAACAGTGTGTGTGTGTACTGCAGGAAAATGCCAGACTGAAGAAGTACGTTCTAGAGAAGGGCTCTAGAGCAGAGGAAGATGACTATAAAACAGGAGAGTTCGCTGAACAGAGGCATGGCATTAACAAATCCAGTTTTATCAATCCATCAATAATCTTAATGCATCTTTATCCAATCAGTCAGCATTTTATAATGTTAAGACATTTATTGACTATGAAATGAAAAAAGTAGGTTTGTGTAGTTAGCTTTTTACTTTGTGTTGCAGTGTTTGCTGATAAAATTGCATGCATGTTTTAAGATGTGTGGAGAAAAAGAACCTGCTGCTAGATCAGACGAATGACCACCTTCAGAGCAAGCTTTTACAAGCTGAACAGGAGAAGGTGTGTATACATGTAGTCCAGTCTCAGAACTATAAAAAATATACATTATAATCATATTGAAATCACAGTTTAAAGAAATACTCCAGTGTTTCCAGAAAGTCTCGAACCTGGGACTTTCTTCCTCTCATCCGCAATGGATCAAGCATAACATTTGAAACACTAACAGGAAGTAAATAATGCTGATTATCTCTTCATACTGACACCTCTCAGTGGGTAGGATATATTGGGAAGCAAGTGAACTGTCAGTCATCAAAGATGATGTGCTAAAGGCATGAAAAGTGGGCAAACACAAGGATCTGAGAGACTTTAACAAGGGCCACATTGTGATGGTTGAAAAGCTGGGTTATGGCATCTCCAATGTGGCAGGTCTTCTGGGTGGTTCCTCATATTAAGTAGGTTTTGGTACCTAGCAAAGGTAGTTCAAGAAAAGACAACTAGTGAACTGGTGATGGCGTTCTAGGCATCCAAGTCTCATTAATCTAGGGTTAACTGTTTAGAACAATCTCACAGAAGAGCTACTGTAGCACAATTTGCTAAAAAAAACAAAAAACATTACTTTTGACTATAAGGGGAAGATGTCAGAACCCATTTACAGTATCACAGCTTGCTGTGTATGCAGACTGATCAAAGTACCCATGCTGACCCCTGTCCACTGCCGGACAAAGAGGTGTTCAAGGTGCTGACTTCGTGTCCAAATCTTGCAGATCTTAACCTGAATGAGCATGTGTGGGATGTGCTGGACTAACGGGTCTGATCCGTGAACGCCTCACTTGAATGCAACTTACAGGACTTAAAGAATCTGGGTGCCAGATACCACGAAACGCGTTCAGAGGTCTTGTGGAGTCCATGCCTTATTGGTTCAGAGTTGTTTTGGACCTACACAATATTAGGCAGGTGATTTAATTGTTATGGCTGTTCAGTGTATATCAAAATTCTTGATTACACATGCACTATAAATTGAGTTGTTTGAAAAATGCTTCATATGTCTGTTTTTGGAAACATGATCTTGACGATTGTGCTGCATCCATGGGTGCAATATACTGTATGATCACTGTGTGGGACAGGTTTAAAAGAAATGTTACTGTAAACTAAACAATTAATGTGTTTCATCATAATTTAAAAAGGAATAAACTACTGACCAGTTTTGTTTCCCCTCTCAGGTGCGTTTGGCTGAAGAGTTGGACATGTCATCATCTCGTGTGTGTAAGCTGCAGCAGGAGGCAGACGGTCTCCAGCAAAGGGTGACGGAGCTGCACGCCAAGCTCAGTGCCGTCCTGCAGGAAAGCCAGAGCCGCTGTGCTCTTATGAGTTCTCTGGAGTCTAAGGTGGAAGGTAGAGGTCAACATTTGCCTTCTGGTTGTTTATGAATTAAAATTGATGGTAAATCAATCAGAGATTGGTTCAGTTTGAATAATCAAATGCTTGACTTGGATTTAATCTTGAATTGATGCAGTATTAGTGGGGTATTTATTTTTTTATTTATTTAAATATACAGTGCTTGCTGATGTGATGGTCCTCGCTAGTCTTCATGCCATACCATGCAGTTATTTTATGGAAATATGCTTCTGTAATTTGTGAATCTACAAGAGTAAAAATGTTCGGCTTAGAAAACATAAGCCTTTATTTTTGGACCACTATTTGTCCAGAATTATTTGCTGTCTCAGTGCATCAGTTCAAAATGTGCAATTGGAGCATTTAATATATTTCTAATGTATTATACAGGTCCTTCTCAAAAAATTAGCATATTGTGATGAAGTTCATTATTTTCTGTAATGTACTGATAAACATTAGACTTTCATATATTTTAGATTCATTACACACAACTGAAGTAGTTCAAGCATTTTATTGTTTTAATATTGATTGTGGCATACAGCTCATGAAAACCCAAAATCCCTATCTCAAAAAATTAGCATATTTCATCCGACCAATAAAAGAAAAGTGTTTTGAATACAAAAAAAGTCAACCTTCAAATAATTATGTTCAGTTCTGCACTCAATACTTGGTCGGGAATCCTTTTGCAGATTCTTGTGTCTCTCAACTTTCTCTTCACAATATCCCACAGATTCTCTATGGGGTTCAGGTCAGGAGAGTTGGCAGGCCAATTGAGCACAGTAATACCATGGTCAGTAAACCATTTACCAGTGGTTTTGGCACTGTGAGCAGGTGCCAGGTCGTGCTGAAAAATGAAATCTTCATCTCCATAAAGCTTTTCAGCAGATGGAAGCATGAAGTGCTCCAAAATCTCCTGATAGCTAGCTGCATTGACCCTGCCCTTGATAAAACACAGTGGACCAACACCAGCAGCTGACATGGCACCCCAGACCATCACTGACTGTGGGTACTTGACACTGGACTTCAGGCATTTTGGCATTTCCCTCTCCCCAGTCTTCCTCAGGGCCCGGTCACCTCTTCTCGTTGTGCAGCGTTTTCTGCCACACTTTTTCCTTCCCACAGACTTCCCACTGAGGTGCCTTGATACAGCACTCTGGGAACAGCCTATTCGTTCAGAAATTTCTTTGTGTCTTACCCTCTTGCTTGAGGGTGTCAATGATGGCCTTCTGGACAGCAGTCAGGTCGGCAGTCTTACCCATGATTGCGGTTTTGAGTAATGAACCAGGCTGGGAGTTTTTAAAAGCCTCAGGAATCTTTTTTTTCATGAGCTGTATGCCACAATCATCAATATTAAAACAATAAAAGGCTTGAGCTACTTCAGTTGTGTGTAATGAATCTAAAATATATGAAAGTCTTATGTTTATCAGTACATTACAGAAAATAATGAACTTCATCACAATATTCAAATTTTTTTTAGAAGGACCTGTATATGATTACATTACCACAGAAGTTTATTTTATGTTGTTTTTTCAAAAGACTTACTTTTGACTTACTTACCACCTAGTGATCAATGTTATAAATGACCAAAAATAAAGCAACACTTTTAATCTTTATTACATAATTTTGTAAGTTTTAAGGTTTAGGTTATTTAGTAGTTGAATCAGTATTAAATATTATAATGTGCAGACTTGAAGAAGGAGGTGGTGCAGTCTCAGCAGAAGTGGAGAGAGGAGAAACAGAAGTGCAGAAAAATGGAATGGACAATGACGATCATGGAGGAGGAGATTCAAGACCTGAGGGCAGAGAATGAAAGCCTGAACCAGGTAAGTGTGTATGCAAGTATGAACTTACTCTAAAAAAAGGAATAAAAAATTCAGTGTAGTAATTGTACAAGTTATGGCCACAAGTGTAGAAAAATGAAACTGCTGAATCAGTGAAGTTTGATTAAAAAAAAAAAAAAAATATATATATATATATATATATATATATATATATATATAGATAGATAGATAGATAGATAGATAGATAGATAGATAGATAGATAGAGATAGATAGATAGATAGAGATATATATATATATATATATATATATATATATGAAGTGTTCAGTTCAGTAATTTAAACTACAGGCCTTAATATTTTGAATTGTATGTGTTAAGTGGGTTGGAATGTTATTTTTTTTATTAATTAATTATTATTTTTTTATTATCCTAAATGTATTCTGACCTGGTAAAGCATCGTTTCTAAAAAGAAAAAAAATCCTTAAAATAAAGGAACATGAACACTAAATTAAGACACAAACTCTAAACTGTGATATTTCCTGTTGTAAGGCTGATTTTAACCTTTTAATATTTGAGGTGTGTGTGTGTGTCAGCTGTTTTCAGACAGGAAGAGGAAGTGGCAGCAGGAACGGGAGCGTTTCCTATTACAGCTGGAGGAGCAGCGCAGCAGCAATGAACAGGAACAGCAGCAACTTCTGGACAAACTCAGGAAAGCACGAGTCTATGCTGGGACACACAGCAGAACCCAGGTGCAGTGTACAGGAATGTGACGTGAAGCACAGGGTACTGTACTTAACCCTACACACAGTGTAATGCATGTTTAATTTGTCACCTTCTATTTATACACCAGTGAACCTTTATTTACTAATGAAAGATATGATTTTGCTGCAGATATTTAAATTATTTATTTATTTATTTATTTTTTACCAAAAAGCATTGCAATTTTTTTCAGACATTTCAATAGATATAACCACTTCATGTGGGGGGAAAAAAACTGTACAAAACCTTTTTTTCCATCCTTTTTCTTCCTGGGCTTTTTCCCTTTCTTGGGGTTGCCACATCAGATAATTCAATCCACAAGTTATGTTTGCTGTCTTTATACGAGCTATTCATAACCTAATCTTTCCAGAATCTCCAAATGCAATTCAACCTAGAAAGTTGTTCTTTTGAAGACACACCACTGACATGTCTGGCTCAATGAGTAATTTTTTAGTTTAATATGTATTGGGCCAGGACAGGACATGTGACTGATCAGCCATTACATGAACAACACATAAGATTAACATTATCAGGTATACAATAGTAAACTGGTTACAGGATCATGGGCACAAAAAAGCTTGTTCATGTCTCTGTGGAACAAAGACTAGCTGGTCCTGTCCGATCTTATAGAAAGGCCAATGCAACACAACTTGCCAAAAAACATGTCGGTGCTGGCCACAAAAAGAAAGGGCCTGGCACCCCAGCGACGTGTCGGACACTCGAGACTCCACCCCACAATCCACGGTACGCAAATGATCTGCTGCTTTCCTTATGCCAGACACCACAGCAAAACCGCAGAGGGGCCAGAGCTGGCCAGGTGGCACAAGGGGGAACGTTCTATGTTGTACTATGGCTAATGGCTGATCGTTGTAGGATTACCCAGTCATTTCGGGTACAATCAAATCTACCACCGTGATGCATTGTACTAGTAGCCAATGGGCTGCATATAACAATCAGTGTAATTTATATGTAATAATAGATGATGGATATGCTGCTCATATACAGTACACCAGTCAGCCACAATACTGGCGCCTATGGATCTGACTTGGTGCTCCTTGCAGCAACCAACCACTCCTCAAACTATTCCTGATGTACTTTTGCGATTAATTAATTAATTTATTTTTGGGAGATGGTCCAACCAAGATCTCCAGTCTTCCCACTTTGGCAGATTAGAGTTCAGTGACTGATGTAGATACTTCCACACCATGTGGGTTTTCTTTTCAGGTTGAGCCGGAGTGGCAGGAGAGGTGTGATGCAGCACTGAATGAGCAGAAATTAAAACTAGAAGAAGTAATTTCTCAGCTACAAAAACAGGTATGATGGTCATGTTTTACCTCACCATAACCTTTTTGTTTTTTCCTGAGTAATTTTTTTCTGCTTTGTATATAGAATATAAACTTGCAGAAAGAACTGGAGAGTGAAAGACAGCAACTTGAGGCTCAACTGGCTATACAGGTGAGGTGTGGTCATAGTTTTTCAGTACAGCAGTGGTATATCCTACAGTAGATCAGGATACGAGCCCTATGACCATCTGTTAGCCAGTAAAGCACTGTACTTTTATTTTCTCCTTCTCATCTAGCATCCATATGTAGTTATACAGTGGTGTGAAAAACTATTTGCCCCCCTTCTGATTTCTTATTCTTTTGCATGTTTGTCACACAAAATGTTTCTGATCATCAAACACATTTAACTTTTAGTCAAAAATAACACAAGTAAACACAAAATGCAGTTTTTAAATGAAGGGTTTTATTATTTAGGGAGAAAAAAAATCCAAACCTACCTGGCCCTGTGTGAAAAAGTAATTGCCCCCTGAACCTAATAACTGGTTGGGCCACCCTTAGCAGCAATAACTGCAATCAAGCATTTGCGATAACTTGCAACGAGTCTTTTACAGCGCTCTGGAGGAATTTTGGCCCACTCATCTTTGCAGAATTGTTGTAATTCAGCTTTATTTGAGGGTTTTCTTGCATGAAGTGCCTTTTTAAGGTCATGCCACAACATCTCAATAGGATTCAGGTCACGACTTTGACTAGGCCACTCCAAAGTCTTCATTTTGTTTTTCTTCAGCCATTCAGAGGTGGATTTGCTGGTGTGTTTTGGGTCATTGTCCTGCTGCAGCACCCAAGATCGCTTCAGCTTGAGTTGACGAACAGATGGCTGGACATTCTCCTTCAGGATTTTTTGGTAGACAGTAGAATTCATGGTTCCATCTATCACAGCAAGCCTTCCAGGTCCTGAAGCAGCAAAACAACCCCAGACCATTACACTACCACCACCATATTTTACTGTTGGTATGATGTTCTTTTTCTGAAATGCTGTGTTACTTTTACGCCAGATGTAACGGGACACGCACCTTCCAAAAAGTTCAACTTTTGTCTCGTCGGTCCACAAGGTATTTTCCCAAAAGTCTTGGCAATCATTGAGATGTTTTTTTAGCAAAACTGAGATGAGCCTTAATGTTCTTTTTGCTTAAAAGTGGTTTGCGCCTTGGAAATCTGCCATGCAGGCCGTTTTTGCCCAGTCTCTTTCTTATGGTGGAGTCGTGAACACTGACCTTAATTGAGGAAAGTGAGGCCTGCAGTTCTTTAGATGTTGTCCTGGGGTCTTTTGTGGCCTCTCGGATGAGTTGTCTCTGCGCTCTTGGGGTAATTTTGGTCGGCCGGCCACTCCTGGGAAGGTTCACCACTGTTCCATGTTTTTGCCATTTGTGGATAATGGTTCTCACTGTGGTTCGCTGGAGTCCCAAAGCTTTAGAAATGGCTTTATAACCTTTACCAGACTGATAGATCTCAATTACTTTTGTTCTCATTTGTTCCTGAATTTCTTTGGATCTTGGCATGATGTCTAGCTTTTGAGGTGCTTTTTTCGTCTACTTCTCTGTGTCAGGTAGCTCCTATTTAAGTGATTTCTTGATTGAAACAGGTGTGGCAGTAATCAGGCCTGGGGGTGACTACAGAAATTGAACTCATGTGTGATAAACCACAGTTAAGTTATTTTTTTAACAAGGGGGGCAATCACTTTTTCACACAGGGCCATGTAGATTTGGAGGTTCTTTTCTCCCTTAATAACGTAAACCTTCATTTAAGAACTGCATTTTGTGTTCAGTTATGTTATCTTTGACTAATAGTTAACGGTGTTTGATGAGCAGAAACATTTATGTGTGACAAACATGCAAAAGAATAAGAAATCAGGAAGGGGGCAAATAGTTTTTCACACCACTGTATGTAGTTCTTCTGCGATATGCTTATCTCAAGAACCTTGTTCTTTTGTTTTATATATAAATGCGTGCAACGTATTCAATTCACAAAAACATGCATGTGAATGCTGTTTTGTTGCAGGTGAAATGGTTGATGAATGGGTTGTTCCGCTCTCTAAGGGCAGAGTTTGATCAGCAGGAGTCTTATTCTGGTGAATTTGTCCTGAACGTCGTCCTCAGTACTATCAAGGTAGTGTATGGCTCTTCAGAGTTATGACAGTACATGTACTGTAAACTTTGTAACTATACTTTAAGACTTAACTAATGACTAATCATTGGCTGATTAAATAAATGCATGAATAAGTAGGTGTCCAGGTAGTCCTGATATTTGATTCTGCTTGGTTACAATGTTAAATGCATGCTGTCCCATGTCTCTCCGACGTCTCTCCGACTTACAAATGAGTTCTATTCGTAAGTTCGATTTCTCAAGTCTGGCAAAGTGAGTCTTGTACACCTTCGACACAATATACAATGTAAAGCATACAAATCCAATCGACTAAATCGGTCCCTTTTCCCCACACTGCCGTCATGTGGCCAAAAACTGTGCCTAAGGAAATAAATCTCAAATTTAATTGAGGCTATTTTGTCTCAGCTGTTTTTAACTGTATTGGAGTGTGAATTGTTTGTTGTTGAAGATTTTCTAAAATTAGGATTATTCACCATCAGGACAGCTTTACAGGACAGCCATTTTCCATCATGTATTTCAGACTGATTTCTGAATGATTGACACATTTCTTCCACACCCCTCTCACACACGCAAACAATATGCAACACTTTAGCCATTTTATATGTTCACTTACACTGAAAATATTGTATATAATTGTAAATATTAATAACTGGTGCACTGTACATGTGAGCTACTTTAGTCATTGAACGGAAAGTATATTCGTTTGTATCTGTGGAAATTCGTAACTTGAATGTTCGTAAGTCGGGGTCTACCTGTAAATGAAAATTGTATGGTTTATATAAAACACCAGTTGAGTTATTTGTTTTTTCATTATGGATACAATACCGCAGAATTTTCTAAGAGGTTAGGGAGAATGTTTGGATTTGCATGAAGTTAAGTTTGGATCAAGATGTATGCATGCTGAAGAAGCAGTGCATTAAAACTACTGTGACTTGTGCGTCTTTTGTACAATACTGCTTTGTTTGCAGAGCCTTCGTGGCAGCTGTATTGCTTTGCAATCATTGACCCAGTCTTTGCATAGTGATGAACTGATTACTCTGATGTGGCTATTCATTAATTATGGCATTATAATTAATAATAATAATTATTATATAATAATTCTAATTATTATTACAGTGGCTTGCAAAAGTATTCGGCCCCCTTGAATGTTTCCACATTTTGTCAAATTACAGCCACAAACATGAATCAATTTCATTGGAATTCCACATGAAAGACCAATACAAAGTGGTGTACACGTGAGAAGTGGAACGAAAATCATACATGATTCCAAACATTTTTTACAAATAAATAACTGCAAAGTGGGGTGTGCGTAATTATTCAGCCCCCTTTGGTCTGAGTGCAGTCAGTTGCCCATAGACATTGCCTGATGAGTGCTAATGACTAAATAGAGTGCACCTGTGTGTAATCTAATGTCAGTACAAATTACGCTGCTCTGTGACGGCCTCAGAGGTTGTCTAAGAGAATATTGGGAGCAACGACACCAAGTCCAAAGAACACACCAGACAGGGCAATCCAGTGTCGTCTTGTGCCAGTCCCAAGTCTAGATAAATGCAGAGGGTTGTGTCAGGAAGGGCATCCGACGTAAAACATTTTGCCAAATCAATGATGCGAATCACAAATATAATTCCCATACCGGATCGGTCGTGGACGGGTTAACAGTGACCGCCACTGGTGCTGTTGACCTACAGGGTGCCGGTGGAAATTGGGCTACTGTTGGTCGAAGAAGGAGAGGAGGAAGGTGTGTTCGAAAGCAGAGAGAGAAAAGGAAAGGGAAGAGTTTAGGAGTAGGGACTTTGAATGTTGGGACAATGACCTGGAAGGGAAGAGAGTTGGTTGATATGATGCAGAGAAGGAAGGTGGATATACTGTTTGTCCAGGAGACCAGGTGGAAAGGTAGCAAGGCCAGAAGCTTAAGATCAGGGTTCAAATTGTTTTACCATGGTGTGGATGGGAAATGAAATAGGGTTATTCTGAAAGAGGAGTTTGTAAGGAATATTCTAGAGGTGAAAAGAGTATCAGACAGGTTGATGAGTCTAAAGCTGGATATTGAAGGGGTGGTGTTCAATGTTGTTAGTGGTTATGCCCCACAGGTAGGAAGAGAAGGAGACATTCTGGAGTGAGTTAGATGAATTGATGCAGAGCATCCCCAGAGGTGAGAGAGTTGTGATTGGGGCAGACTTCAATGGACATGTTGGGGAAGGGAACAGAGATGATGAAAATGTGATGGGCAGGTTTGGACTTCAGGACAGGAATGTAGAAGGACAGATGGTGGTGGACTTTGCAAAGAGGATGGAAATGGCAGTAGTAAATACTTTCTTCCAGAAGAGGCAGGAACATAGGGTGACATAAGAGTGGAGGCAGAAGCACTGAGGTGGACTACATCTTGTGTCGACGTTGTAATCTGAAAGAGATTAGTGACTGCAATGTGTTGGTAGGGGAGAGTGTAGCCAGACAACACAGAATGGTGGTGTGTAAAATAACCCTGGTAGTGAGGAAGGTGAAGAGGACAAAGTGGTGGAAGCTGAGAAAGGAAGAATGTTGTGTAGTATTCAGGAAGAAGTTAGTTAGAAGTTGGTCAGGAGGTGCTTTCAGTTGACTGGACAACTACAGCCAATGTGATCAGGGAGACAGGTAGGAGGGTACTTGGTGTATCATCAGGTAAGGGAAAAGTGGACAAGGAGACTTGGTGGTGGAACGAGGAAGTCCAGGAGTGTATACAGGGAAAGAGGCTAGCTAAAAAGAAGTGGGACTCTGAGAGGACTGAAGAGAGTAGACAAGAGTACAGGGAGATGCAGCATAAGGTAGAGGTGGCAAAGGCCAAACAAAGAGCATACAGTATGAGGACTTGTATGCTAGGCTGGACAGTAAGGAGGGTGAGGTGGATCTGTACAGGTTGGCAAGGCAGAGAGATAGAGATGGGAATGATGTGCAGCAGGTTAGATTGATTAAAGATAGAGATGGAAATGTACTGACAGGTGCCAGGAGGGTGATGGGAAGATGGAAGGAGTACTTTGAGGAGTTGATGAATGAGGGAAAATGAAAGAGAACAAAGAGTAGAAGAGGTGACTGTTGTGGGGCAGGAAGTAGCAAATATTAGTAAAAATTAGATGAGAAGGGCGTTGAAGAGGATGAAGAGTGGAAAGGCTGTTGGTCCTGATGAAATACCTGTGGAGGTATGGAAGTGCTTAGGAGAAGTAGCAGTAGAGTGTCTAACTAGTTTGTTTAACAAGATCTTGGAGAGTGAGAGGATTCCAGAAGAATGGAGAAGTGTATTGGTGCTGATTTTTAAGAACAAGGGAGATGTGCAATACTGTGGCAATTACAGAGGCATAAAGCTAATGAGCCATACAAGGAAGCTGTGGGAAAGAGTAGTGGAAGCAATATGGTTTCATGCCTAGAAAGAGTACATGTACAGATGCAGTATTTGGTTTGAGGATGCTGGTGGAGAAGTACAGAGAAGGTAATAAAGAGTTGCATTGTGTCTTTGTAGATTTAGAGAAGGTGTACGACCTCCTCCGAGAGAGGAGCTGTGGTGTTGTATAAGTAAGTCTGGAGTGGCAGAGAAGTATGTTAGAGTGGTGCAGGACATGTATGAGAGTTGTAAGACAGTGGTGAGATGTGCAGTAGGTGTGACAGAAGAGTTCAAGGTGGATGTGGGTCTGCATCAAGGATCGGCTCTAAGCCCCTTTTTGTTTGCTCTAGTGATGGACAGGATGACAGATGAAGTTAGACAGGAGTCTCCATGGTCTATGATGTTTGCAGATGACATTGTACTGGGAACAGGTGGAAGAAAATTTGGAGAGGTGGAGGTACGCTCTGGAAAACGGAGGAATGAAGGTTAGCCGCAGCAAGATGGAATACATGGAATAATGTGTTTTAATGAGAGGGAGCCAAGAGGAACGGTGAGGATACAGGAAGCAGAGGTAAAGAAGGTGCAGGACTTTAAGTACTTAGGGTCAATGGTCCAGAGCAACGGAGAGTGTGGAAAGGAGGTGAAGAGACGAGTACAGGCAGGTTGGAAAAAAGTGTCAGGTGTGTTGTGCGATAAAAGAGTACCAGCGAGAATGAAAGGAAAGGTGCACACGACAGTGGAGACCAGCGATGCTGTACGGCTTCGAGACAGTGGCACTGAAGAAAGGCCAGATTGAGGTGGTTTGGACATGTTCAGAGGAGAGATTGTGAGCATATTGGTAGAAGGCTGCTGAGGTTGGAGCTGCCAGGCAGGACATCTACACTGTGTTCCAAATTATTATGCAAATTGGATGTAAGTGTCAAACATAAACTAATGGATGGTATTGCGTCTCAGGGCTCTTTGGATTACTGTGTAACGCTTGGATTTTATCAACCGCTTGGTTACAAAAAAACGGATTCGGGAATCTAAACAGGGGCTTGAAAACAATACTTCCGGTATTGCGCAATCGCAGCTGGACAAAACACGACGCGACACAAAACAATTATAATAAATTAAACCAAGTGTATTATACAAGACAAACAGATAAATAAACAAACATGGTGCACCACAAACCAATATATACAAATATATATACAAATAGAAAAAAGTGTGTGTGCGATGTATGCGGGGGTGTGTGTGTGTGTGTATGATAGTCCAGTGTCTGAAAAACGGCAATAGGGGTGAAATGGTGAAGTTGGAGAGATGGGTCAATCTCACCAGATAAAGATGGTAGGTCTGGGAGATCGACAAACGGAATGAGCTGGGTACTGAATGAAATTAACAACGGGTAATCCACAAACAGGCTCTCAGCTTCCAAAATCATGCAGCGCGCTGTCTTCATCTCTCCGTCTTGGCTACCTCGCCAGTTCCGGCTTTATGCCGGATCATGTGACCCCCGTCACTTCCGGGTTCCCATGCGTTGCGATCGCGCATGCGCGGGAACTTGCCCGGTGACCAAAACACTGTCAATAGGGGAACAGAAACCGCTAGGGCACACCTTCGGCCACAGGTGAGCAGCATTAGCTCTACAACCATTTCCCTGTTGTTGAAAGTGTCCCTTTTGTGTGGCAGCGCTACAACTGAAATGAATCTGACACGTGTGATTAGTTTGCCAGATGAGCCCAATTAAAGACAAAGTACTGAAGAAGGTTGTTCCACATTATTAAGCAGGCCACATGTTTCAAGCAATATGGGAAAGAAAAAGGATCTCTCTGCTGCCGAAAAGCGTCAAATTGGACAAGGTATTTCACATTAGATATTTCACAAACTCATCATACTGTGAAGACATTTGTGGCTTATTCAGAGCACAGACAGGTTCGTGCAGATGAAGGCAGAATGAAGAAGGTTCCTGCCAGACAAATTCATCAGATTAAGAGAGCAGCTGCTGAAATGCCATTACAAAGCAGCAAACCGGTATTTGAAGCTGCTGGTGCCTCTGGAGTCCCGCGAACCTCACAGTGTAGTATCCTTTATAGGCTTGAAGTTGTGCATAAACCTAATATTCGGCCACCCCTAATCAATGCTCACAAGCAGAAACAGTTGTAGTGGGCCCAGGCATATTACTTAGACTACATAGACTAATTTTCAAACAGTTTTGTTTACTGATGAGTGTCGTGCAACCCTGGTTGGTCCAGATGGATGGAGTAGTGGATGGTTGGTGGGTGGCCACCATGTCACAACAAGGCTGTGATGTCAACAAGGAGGTGCCGGAGTCATGTTTTGGGCCAGAATAACGGGGAGAGAGCTGGTAGGCCCCTGTAGGGTCCCTGAAGGTGTGAAAATGACCTCTGCAAAGTATGTTGACTGACCACTTTCTTCCATGGTACAAAAAGAAGAACCGTGGCTTCCGTAGCAAAATCATCTTCATGCACGACAATGCACCATCTCATGCTGCAAAGAATACCTCTGTGTCATTGGCTGCTATGGGAATAAAAGATGAGAAACTCATGGTGTGGCCACCATCCTCTCCTGACCTCAACCCCATTGAGAACCTTTGGAGGATCCTCAAAAGATCTATGAGGGTGGGAGGAAGTTTGATTCAAAAAAGCAGCTCTTGGAGTCTATTCTGGCATCCCACAAAGAAATTCAAGCAGAAACTGTCCAAAAACTCAAAAGTTCAATGGATGCAATAATTGTGGAGGTGATATCAAAGTAGGGGTCCTATGTTAAGGTAACATGCCCTGTTAGGATGTTTTTGATTGAAATAGTTTTGGATTTCAGTAAATATGACCTCCTAATGCTGCAAATTCAACAAAGGCCTATGTTCAGTTCTTTACAACCTATAAAATGTTTTAACTCTATTGTGCATAATAATTTGGAACAGTGCGTTTTCAGTTTTTTATTTTTAAAATAAATGTCATTAGGAGGTTTGTTCAATAAAATTCAAATTCTACCCTAATAGTTGATGACTACAAAATTATACTGAGTGTCATTTGCATTTACTAATTATGAAAATCCGAGAAAGATGTAATTTGCGTAATAATTTGGAACGCAGTGTAGAGGAAGACCAAAGAGGAGATTTATGGATGCAGTGAGCGAGGACATAAAGTTAGGGTTAGATGGAGGCAGATGATTCGCTGTGGTGACCCCTGAAAGGGAACAGCCGAAAGACAAAGAAGAATTATAATTATTATTATGGCATTTGTGTTGCTATCTCCACAGTTCCAGGGTCACTGATTTGATTCTAAACTCTAAAAGTTCTTGTTTAAAAAAAAAAAAATTGTTTAAAAATATATAAATAAATAAAATCATGCAGCAGAGTTGTCCCTGGGTGTGAGAGGAGTGTGTGTGCGCGCTTAGTGCCATGTGAAAGGGTGTTCTCACCTTGTGCGCATTCACCCCATGTCTAATTTGACTTCAACTGGGGAAAAACACTTGAAGATGAATGAGTTAATGAATAAATACTTAAGGTGGAATGTTGCATCATGAGTGATCGAATGATCTTGTTTTGTTTGTATTCTGGTAGCATGTGACCATGCGATTCCTCAAGGATCTCAAGTCTGAGGAACATGAGGAGGGGGAGGAGTACTTCCCTGAAGAGAAGACACCAAGTGGGAGAATGGAAGAACGTGGAATAAAAAGTGAGGAAATGGAAAGCCCCAAGAGTGTGGACAGCACTTTTGTTACTGCATATGAAACCAACAGTCTAGAAGCTTCTGAAGTGAGCACTGATTTTTCATTAGCTTCAGATGTACAGAAGCAGTCAGCAAGTGAGGGGTTTGTAAATAAGATCTGATGTCAGTCATAACTGGAGACAAGAACCCAATGTTCTAAAAAAAAAAATGACTGAATTCTAAAGGGAAGACCTAAGTTGTTGTAGAAAAGAAAAGGCAAACTCTGGTCTGTTCCACACTTGCTGGTTATTTACTAGGTTAGTAGTGGATGATGAACAGAATCAACCAAATATGTTCCATCCTAAAACTATCAGAAGGACCAAAATTCTGAGCTGGTAATCACTACTCATACCACAATGATTCTATACTGGAATAATTGCAGAATTACATTTTATGTTCTAATATTAACAGATTTAATATTGCTGCTTTCATTTCTTTGACTCTAATATAAATGTATTATGTAATAAAACAGCAGCTAAACCAGCTATGTGCCAAGATTGTTATATGTAATTTTGTATTTGTATTTAGTATGTTAAATAAAATAAACATTTAAAATACACTTTAGACATGAATGGACACTGCATATACATACTGTAAAGTGACTTTATTTTGAATATTCATAACACTATTAATCTCCTGGCTTCTTCTAAAACATAATGCAAATCTACAACAATGACAACTGTAACCGAGACTGATCGGAAATTTCAAAGTTACCTAGATCATGTATATAATAATTCTTACAGTGTCTGACATAAGTTTCAAAATGACTTTCACATTTTAAGTAAACAATCATGCACAGTCTTACATGTTCTACAGGAAGTACACAGCTTTGGTGTTATGTAAGCATTTTCACAGAGGATAATATAGTCAGTTTGAATAAAATGTAGCACTGCATGTGTGTATATACCTGCTACTAATTTTGCTTTTGCTGCACATTTTACAGTCTTTATCTGTATTCATGTCTGATTAGCAGAATGTTTGCATTAGGTGAGCTTTCTTATTTTAGAATATGGAACATTCACAATTGGGTTAAACAACATACAGTGATGTGTGATGACCAACATTAAGTCATCACACACAGCAGATTTTTATATTTTAAAATGATGAGGTAACCCGCCAAGCACAGGGAGAACGTGTAAACTCCACACGCACAGACCTGAGGCCTGTGTGAGGCCACAGTGCTGTTATGATCATTGATAGAATGGTGTGTTCTGTTGCTCTTATGACTATGCTTGTCCATGTTCAGTTTTCCAATATTTTTTTAATGTTTAGACATTCAGGTGTCTGTGCGCGAACAAAGAACAAGAGCAAAAACATTTCCTGCTTCGTCCATTTTTGTATTGGCACATAAACATTTAAATGAAGCAGTTGGAGGAGGAGTGAGGAGTGTGAGGTATGAGAAATTCATGATCTGAGGGGTGTTTCAGCTCGATCATTAACACAGGCGCATGCAGACTTTAGGGAGACCTCGAAGTCCTATGCTAACTTGTTACATAAATACTATAATCTGCTATCCTTATGCCACTCTGTTAACAGGGTTTGGATGGATTGTGTTCAATGGTTCTAGTGTTTTGTCGTCGTCCCCCAACACAAGCATAGCCAAATTGACTTCTACTGTATTGATGTGAAATTATAATTATTCTATCAGTTTAAAGTATTTAATGAACACGGCCCACTTAAATCGGCTTAAACACGAATATTTAAAGACATAGACACAGTCATCCTATCCTACTATATATATTTTTAGATATTAATTTCAAATAGATTGTTAGGACATGGTAATGACTGATTTATAGACAAGACTGATCTTTTAAAGCATGCTTTGTTATAAGAGCACTTTAGTGAACATGGGGATAAAAACTGAGTATCTATATATGAAATCATTTACATCATCCCTACAACCAAAATTTCATCAACAGGAAGCGGAAGACATTGGCGAGACTTTAAGCAAATCACCAGAAGAGAATATTGCTCAATAAACAGCTTAGAAAAATTTAAATCACCCCAGCAGGGAGAAAAAAATTATTCTGGAGGCAGCTAGACAGAGGCTGGCAAACTAACAACAATAAACATGACTCAATGAATGCTTAAGTCTTTTTGGGAAGAGATAAGGTGATGGCAAGGTGTTAAATGTAGACATTTCATGCTTAACTGTTGTTTTCCAGAGTGGCAGTGTTTAACAAGGTCAAGTAAGTGTTTTAAGAACAACTTTGGTACGGGTCATGGAGTATAACGAATTCATGCGATGCACGGGACATGTGTATAGTGTTGCCCTTTCAGATAAAACTAGGTAAAGTGGATGGCTTTGAATCTGTCCACACACTCATAGGCAATACCATGTCAATTGTTAAGCTTTCAGATTGAAATCGTTTGAGCTGACGGGAAGTCTAAAGTAACAGCCACTCTTTACAAAGCTGTTGTGTTGAGCAAATAAGTGCCTGAAGCAAATAAACCCCAAAAGAACTGGTTGGGTCCCAGTTGTGTTGCTCAGTTAGACAACATACAGGAATGGTTGAGGTTTTTTTTTCATCATCTTCCTTCCAGCATAAATCGGCCTGAACATGCCATCATGCAACTGGCTTAATCAAGAGGATTGAAGAGTTTACATTACCCTCACTGAACTGCTTAATATCAGACGGCAAGCAGTGTATTAGCCATTGAGTATTATACCCACACAAAGAGCATTTTCTGAAATTGTAGTCTTGGTTGTTTAATATGTTACCATTTAAGTACTAATGATTAAACAAATACTTTGTTTACGCTTTTACATCACTAAGCATAGATCACTACGGTATTCAAATTTTAGTGAAGCCATTCTGCTCTCTCATTTATTTGACTGTTAAAATGAGGGAATTCTTCACCTTTACCACAGATAAAAACTGTGTATATAAAATGGTAAAAGAAAAAAAACTGGTAGCTCCACTTTTGCTCAGGTTCAAAGAGGAAATCAATCAGGAACCTTTCATAACCTCACTTTCGTAACTGTGATTGGGCAAAGAGTGGAGCTGGAGTAACTCTGAGGAGATTTCAGGTCTGCTGATGTACTACTCAAACATACGAACGTCCCATCCAACTCAAATTACCCAAATGTTAATTGGAGGGAAAAAAAAAAAGAAACTTCATTTGTACTCCCTTGTTATCCATACATCACAGAAGCTACAGCTATCAGTAAGAAGATGATTGATGGAGGTATCATGTCATAATTCACAAGCATGACCAATAGTGAACAATGATGTTTAAGAACATGCAAAATGATTTTTATGTAGTAACAGTCAGGGTTTGGGGAAAGCACACAGACACAAAAAGGCACAAATATTAAAATAGTGCAAATATAACATGACAACCAGAGCTGTTGATTACCTGCTTAAGTTCAGGAGGCTAAACTCTTACAATATGTTTCATACAGTGAAGTAACTTGGTATTTAGTAGCAAGTCTCCTTTCCCACTTGAAATGTTCCTGGATTATTTTTGTAAAATCATAGCCTAGGACTTCATGCATGATGGGGGGGGGGGTAAGGTACAGTATCTGAATTGCAGGTATTTTCTAAGCATGTGGAACAGCATAAATGGTCAGACCGGGTCCTGGACGGGTTCAGCCGTGGTAAAGGCGGATACGCTGAGAGATGTGGCTGCGGCACAGCGGGCATGACTGTAGAGCATCACTGCAAACCTGGCAGCAGCATATATGACCACATGGCAAGAAGACCACTAGGGACTAAAGAAATACACAAGAACATGAGAACATGTGTACATGTGAGACCTGAAAATTTATTTATACTTCCTTGCAAATAAATAAATAAATAAACTTTTAATTAAGACTGAGGTAAAAACTTTTGTCAATGCTAAATAAAGGATAGAGAATTGCTGAATTTATACCTTAAGTTCTGAAGTCATTCTTGTTTAGACAGAATTGAAATATTTTATGCAATTTTTGAAGTCCTTACCCTATCCTCCATGCACACCACACATTCGCTTGTGCCTGGTGTGTCCAGTGGACTGGGGGCTGTAGGGGTCAGGGGAGTGCTTGGGGTTCGAGGTGGGGTCAGCTGGTGCTGTAGGGATGTGCTTGGCATGGACGGACCAGGTTCTTGTTCCTCCTGGAACCTCTTTGGGGAATTTTTAGGAGAATTCTTAGGGGAATCTGAGTTGTAAGACATTTGACACTCAGTCAGTTCTACTGTAGTAAAAAAAAACTGTTACTGTTAGAAAAAAATTATGTTCTGAAGAATGTGAAGTGTATGTTTAATCTTACTCTGTTGCTCCCTGGCCCAGTGCAGGAGGGATTTCTGTACTCCCACTTCACTGATTCCCAACTGAAATAGCAGGAAGCAAGAAATCTTAAATTCTCTGTCTAGCTGGATTTGACTTACTAACCAAGATTAAGGTTAGGACATTAGACTAACAATGTAACTGACCAACCTGAAATTATTATTTTTGTATAACTTGTAGATGAATGTGATTCAATTCAATTCAATTTTATTTGTATAGCGCTTTTAACAATTGACCTTGTCTCAAAACAGCTTTACACAATCAAAAGAATTATTTAAGTTTGTATGGAATGTGAATGTGTATGAATCAAAATGGTCAGATAGTCCCTGGTGAGCAAGCCGAGGGCGACAGTGGCAAGGAAAAACTCCCTGAGATGGGAATAGGAAGAAACCTTGAGAGGAACCACTCAACAGGGAACCCATCCTCATCTGGGTGAAACAGATAGCAGGAAATGATCTGCATTTATACAGTGTGTTAGGTGGCAGGCAGTTCAGCTATAATAGTTGATGTTAATTGATGTTAAAATTGAGTCCAGGTAGTTATTGGAGACTCAAATAGACTTGATTCTGTAGCTGCTGAGCAAATATGGAGATAGAAAGCAATTGTGTGCAATGAAAGTGTGTGCACACTGAGGAGTGGACAGCCCTTTGTGGAACTGGCATGATTTTTGTCATTTTTATGCATGTAAAAAAATAATAATAATTGGATGGTCTCCAATCATATCCAAAAGTTTACACCATTAAGAATTGACGGGGGGTGTCCAAGTCAAACCTGGGACTTTTGGTTGTGCAGAAGAAATAATATAATATAGAAAAATATCCATTATTTCTCTATATAATCCCCTGCTACACTAATGCACTTATCCCAGTGTTTTATTAGCAGAGTTGGGTATAACGCACTACTGTAATCTAATTACTTTTCCTGATAACGCAGTAATGTAAGGTGTTGCATTTTAAATGCATGTTATTTGATTTTACCAATTGGAACAATGTCAATAACATTACGTTACTAGCGTTACAATTAATTAATTAATCAAAATGCATTTAAAAATCTTGTTTTGCGCGGCAGCATCAGTTTATGAGCATGCGCTTTAATCAATCGTCAGAGAGCTTAACAGTTTTACATTTGATTCTGTAACAGGTTCAATCTGTTGTAATGTAATTACAAGTAATCTGGCCACTGTACAAGTAATCTGATTACTTTTTACATGTAATAATCTGTAATGTAATCAAATTACAATTTTAATGTAGTAATTTGTAGTAATGTAGTTTTTTGAGTAACTTCCCCAACACTGTTCATTAGTGCTTGAACACCATCAAGATAAAGTTTTCTCAGTATGCCGGGGCTAACTGCTTCACTTCTGAGGAGTTGGCCCCTCAGGAACTCCTTTAATGGCCCAAATGTGGGTAAAGTCCCAGAGCGAGGTCAGCACTGTGGCAATAACTCCCAGCCGTGTTCCTGTAATGTGCACGTGGTGTTGGTGAATGATTGTGTGTGATTGACGTTCCCACAGACATGTGTCCCTTCTGCAAGTTGACGGACAAGTTATCTGTCGATTTTTAGAGATCAGGTGTTCCACTCACTCAGTGTGCAGTGGGCTCTGGGCCACCTTGGGAGGAAGTGTTATTTACAGACAGACGGCCTTCTTTAAACCTTTCGAACCATTTATACCGTTTACTGCAGCTAACAGTTTCATCACTTTGCTGTGCTTGAAGTCTTCTGTTAGTCTTCGGTTTTACGCCATCACAAATCTCAGTTTGACTTGACCACCTCTCACAACAGGATTTACAGTGGTGTGAAAAACTATTTGCCCCCTTCCTGATTTCTTATTCTTTTGCATGTTTATCACATCTAAATGTTTCTGCTCATCAAAAACCGTTAACTATTAGTCAAAGATAACATAATTGAACACAAAATGCAGTTTTTAAATGAAGGTTTACGTCATTAAGGGAGAAAAAAAACTCAAAATCTACATGGCCCTGTGTGAAAAAGTGATTGCCCCCCTTGTTAAAAAATAACTTAACCGTGGTTTATCACACCTGAGTTCAATTTCTGTAGTCACCCCCAGGCCTGATTACTGCCACACCTGTTTCAATCAAGAAATCACTTAAATAGGAGATACCTGACACAGAGAAGTAGACCAAAAGCACCTCAAAAGCTAGACATCATGCCAAGATCCAAAGAAATTCAGGAACAAATGAGAACAAAAGTAATTGAGATCTATCAGTCTGGTAAAGGTTATAAAGCCATTTCTAAAGCTTTGGGACTCCAGCGAACCACAGTGAGAGCCATTATCCACAAATGGCAAAAACATGGAACAGTGGTGAACCTTCCCAGGAGTGGCCGGCCGACCAAAATTACCCCAAGAGCGCAGAGACAACTCATCCGAGAGGCCACAAAAGACCCCAGGACAACATCTAAAGAACTGCAGGCCTCACTTGCCTCAATTAAGGTCAGTGTTCACGACTCCACCATAAGAAAGAGACTGGGCAAAAACGGACTGCATGGCAGATTTCCAAGGCGCAAACCACTTTTAAACAAAAAGAACATTAAGGCTCGTCTCAATTTTGCTAAAAAACATCTCAATGATTGCCAAGACTTTTGGGAAAATACCTTGTGGACAGACGAGACAAAAGTTGAACTTTTTGGAAGGTGCGTGTCCCGTTACATCTGGCGTAAAAGTAACACAGCATTTCAGAAAAAGAACATCATACCAACAGTAAAATATGGTGGTGGTAGTGTGATGGTCTGGGGTTGTTTTGCTGCTTCAGGACCTGGAAGGCTTGCTGTGATAGATGGAACCATGAATTCTACTGTCTACCAAAAAATCCTGAAGGAGAATGTCCGGCCATCTGTTCATCAACTCAAGCTGAAGCGATCTTGGGTGCTGCAGCAGGACAATGACCCAAAACACACCAGCAAATCCACCTCTGAATGGCTGAAGAAAAACAAAATGAAGACTTTGGAGTGGCCTAGTCAAAGTCCTGACCTGAATCCTATTGAGATGTTGTGGCATGACCTTAAAAAGGCGGTTCATGCTAGAAAACCCTCAAATAAAGCTGAATTACAACAATTCTGCAAAGATGAGTGGGCCAAAATTCCTCCAGAGCGCTGTAAAAGACTCGTTGCAAGTTATCGCAAACGCTTGATTGCAGTTATTGCTGCTAAGGGTGGCCCAACCAGTTATTAGGTTCAGGGGGCAATTACTTTTTCACACAGGGCCATGTAGGTTTGGATTTTTTTTCTCCCTAAATAATAAAACCCCTCATTTAAAAACTGCATTTTGTGTTTACTTGTGTTATCTTTGACTAATAGTTAAATGTGTTTGATGATCAGAAACATTTTGTGTGACAAACATGCAAAAGAATAAGAAATCAGGAGGGGGGCAAATAGTTTTTCACACCACTGTATATCTTCAAGTCACATATTAGAGCAGGATATAACAAGGTATTTTAATCTGATGTGTGCATGTAAACGGAACTGTATTGTGTAGTGGGACCGAATTCCTGAAGCCTCATATTAATAAGACTAAAAATGACGAACCTTGCTGAGGTCTTTGGTGGTCATGTGGCACAGCACCTCTGCTGTGATTCGATGATGAGCTATAATTGGCAGGTAATGCTGAGCAGACAGCTTACACAGCATGTTCACCAGGTCATTATCCACACCAGCTTCCTGTAGGCAAATAAAACAGAGTGGTTAATGCAATAAAACTTTAACATCTTAAGATGACTGGCCCATCTGAGTCATAAGTTTTGAAATAACCTAACCTGCATGCGCAGCGACAGGGGCTTGGCATCCAGCAGTCTTTGATACTGGATCATCCAGTAGTTTTGCTGAGTGGAGTCGCTCTTCAGCTCCATCTCCATCTACAGATAATATCCATGTGTTTGACATCAACAGTGTTGACTCGTGTAAAAAGAAAAGCAGCAGCATGACATTTTCATGTGCCTTCATTAACGAATAACTTTGTTCTATTACATGTAAATGAGTAAAAATTAAATCAGTATTATTAGTCAGTGCAGAGAATATACAGTGGTGTGAAAAACTATTTGCCCCCCTCCTGATTTCTTATTCTTTTGCATGTTTGTCACACAAAATGTTTCTGATCATCAAACACATTTAACTATTAGTCAAAGATAACACAAGTAAACACAAAATGCAGTTTTTAAATGAGGGGTTTTATTATTTAGGGAGAAAAAAAATCCAAACCTACATGGCCCTGTGTGAAAAAGTAATTGCCCCCTGAACCTAATAACTGGTTGGGCCACCCTTAGCAGCAATAACTGCAATCAAGCGTTTGCGATAACTTGCAACGAGTCTTTTACAGCGCTCTGGAGGAATTTTGGCCCACTCATCTTTGGAGAATTGTTGTAATTCAGCTTTATTTGAGGGTTTTCTAGCATGAACCGCCTTTTTAAGGTCATGCCACAACATCTCAGTAGGATTCAGGTCAGGACTTTGACTAGGCCACTCCAAAGTCTTCATTTTGTTTTTCTTCAGCCATTCAGAGGTGGATTTGCTGGTGTGTTTTGGGTCATTGTTCTGCTGCAGCACCCAAGATCGCTTCAGCTTGAGTTGACGAACAGATGGTCGGACATTCTCCTTCAGGATTTTTTGGTAGACAGTAGAATTCATGGTTCCATCTATCACAGCAAGCCTTCCAGGTCCTGAAGCAGCAAAACAACCCCAGACCATCACACTACCACCACCATATTTTACTGTTGGTATGATGTTCTTTTTCTGAAATGCTGTGTTACTTTTACGCCAGATGTAACGGGACACGCACCTTCCAAAAAGTTAAACTTTTGTCTCGTCGTTCCACAAGGTATTTTCCCAAAAGTCTTGGCAATCATTGAGATGTTTTTTAGCAAAATTGAGACGAGCCTTAATGTTCTTTTTGCTTAAATGGTTTGCGCCTTGGAAATCTGCCATGCAGGCCGTTTTTGCCCAGTCTCTTTCTTATGGTGGAGTCGTGAACACTGACCTTAATTGAGGCAAGTGAGGCCTGCAGTTCTTTAGATGTTGTCCTGGGGTCTTTTGTGGCCTCTCAGATGAGTTGTCTCTGCGCTCTTGGGGTAATTTTGGTCGGCCGGCCACTCCTGGGAAGGTTCACCACTGTTCCATGTTTTTGCCATTTGTGGATAATGGCTCTCACTGTGGTTCACTGGAGTCCCAAAGCTTTAGAAATGGCTTTATAACCTTTACCAGACTGATAGATCTCAATTACTTTTGTTCTCATTTGTTCCTGAATTTCTTTGGATCTTGACATGATGTCTAGCTTTTGAGGTGCTTTTGGTCTACTTCTCTGTGTCAGGTAGCTCCTATTTAAGTGATTTCTTGATTGAAACAGGTGTGGCAGTAATCAGGTCTGGGGGTGACTACAGAAATTGAACTCAGGTGTGATAAACCACAGTTAAGTTATTTTTCAACAAGGGGGGCAATCACTTTTTCACACAGGGCCATGTAGATTTGGAGTTTTTTTTCTCCCTTAATAACGTAAACCTTCATTTAAAAACTGCATTTTGTGTTCAATTATGTTATCTTTTACTAATAGTTAACGGTTTTTGATGAGCAGAAACATTTAAGTGTGACAAACATGCAAAAGAATAAGAAATCAGGAAGGGGGCAAATAGTTTTTCACACCACTGTATATCCCAGAAGATTATAAGTGATTTAAAAAGAGTTTAACGATTTATACAAATTTAGAAACAATGTGGTTTGCTCATATTATAATATTTGCTCTTCTTGTGCAAATGAAACCTGGTGTGTGTGTGTGTGTGTGTGTGTGTGTGTGTGTGTGTGTGTGTGTGTGTGTGTGTGTGTGTAAAAGAAAGGGCTGATGCATTTCAGGATTGTAATCTAATCACAATATTTATACTGTACTAATAATGCATGGTTGTAATTATCTAGGGGTCGCTGTTTTTTTTTCCCCCCATACATTTCCAAAAGCTGAACTGAGCTCATGGGTACTGTACATTGTACCGGTAGCTTTCCAATAAGCCTGAACCTGTCTGGTCATTATCTTCTGACCTCTATCATTGATTTCTACCTGAAAATCACTTTCTGAATGTTTTATTGTGCCTTTTTTTATGTCCGTTGTGTGTAAGAATTCCCAGGAGAGTGCTAGTTTCTGAAATACTCAAGCCAACACATCTGGTACCGACAACGCTGTGGCAGACGGGGCGTGGTTGAGAGTCAGCTAAGGAGTCCATATCCGCTCTGCCACAACATGGTGAAAGTCATTTTACGCATGGTAGGCTACCTGGATAATGATATGATTGAGATGATGTAGATGCATGCCTAATAAAGTGTCTGTTGTGTGGATGTGCATACACAATATCACAGGTTGATTATTCCTTTAAGTTGCTGATTTATGATTAAATTGCTCGGGTCCACAGCCGCCTTACCAGGATCTGTTTGAGTTCTATCTCCCTCTGGTCCTTCTGTTTCAGCAGCTGCTGGAGCATATCAGACAGAGCTGTCCTCTGGTCTGCCAGTGCCTCCTGACAAAGTCAAATATCACACACACAACGATACAAAATCATTACGAATGCATGAATAGCTGTCGCACAATCATGGTGTATTGGAGTAAAAGTGACAGAAGCAAAATAATCGAATGAATGAAGAAAAATTAAAAGATGCGATAACAAAAGGATGAAGCAAAGTATTTCATGGATAGAATATTGATTTAGTTATATCAAGATGCTGTATCCTATACTGAACAACAAAAGTTCTGCTGTTCCACATACAGAAATATTACACTCGAAAAACAGCCACATCAGCTCCTACTTTTCCAACATACCTGCAGGGTTTCTGCATCCAGATTCCTCCTTTTAACCTCCAGCTTTGTCAGCTGCATTAACTCTGCCTCAATAAGCCTTATCTAGAGACATGAAGACATGATGAGGTGGTGCCAAAAAGGAAGAACCAATAAGAAGTCTCAAAGTGCCCCTGAACCATTATATGATTAGAAATGATTTGATAAAATATGCTTTAATGCCCAAGTATTCAATAACATGACTGTAGCCGTTTTGGGCTAAACTAAATATAGCCAAAACTAATTATAATTGACACATCTTTTAATTTGATGACAGCTTCAAACAAATTAGCTGATTTTTTTTTCCAATCTTTGTTTTCCCTACCTCAAAAAGGTTTCTTCTTTTAAACAGATCTATATGACTTAAGTGCTGCTTTTACACATCTTTATCTACAGAATTAGAGTAGGCCACCTAAGAGAAGTTTCTGAGTGCAGGGGTACTTTGAACACTACAGTAGGTGAGTCTGCTGGTAATATGTAAACACAAAGGTTTGACCGAAGATGCTGAACAATGTAGGGGAAAAAAAAGAAAAGAAAGAAATGGTCAGCTGCAAATGAACTGATAACTAAATACAGTACTGAGATTCAATATGAAGCTCAAAACTAAATCAAATTTTCAATAGTAATAATGTCTGTACAACCATTCCAACCTGCTAATGTGTGTAAGTGAACATTGCCTCTACTCAGTGAATTTGTGTTTTCTGAGATTAGCAACCAGGACTAAGTTTCTGAGTCACTGAACACAAGACCATGAGTCTAAATCTTAGGACAGGCAGAGGACTTGGACCTGATTCATAAGTGAAATTGCAAAAAAAAATGTATGAGGCCACACTAAACTTAAACTTCCTGCTAGATTAATAATGTTTCTCTAATGCTCATTTTCTCATCCTCATGTGCATCTCAAAAAGTATTAATGAAGCGCAAATAATGCGTTTACAGCTGAATGCATGCAGATGCACAAAACGTCATGAAAACCAAAGCTCTAAAACTAAATGACAAACTGTGAAAGAGCAGCTCCTAAGTGCTATTAGTGCAAAAAGTTTCCCACAAGATTTTATTCAACTGCTTTTAGCTTTGACTGCAGCATGAAATGTGGTGAAAATGATTCCTCTGGGTCTCAGGACCACTCTTTTATAATTTTATGCTTGTGGCATCAGGGAAGAAAAACAAAATCATTGATGTGACAACCTGGTCATTCAGTACATTCAGGTTGTCACCTAACTTCATTTTATTGACACATAATGTTGCCGAGCCTAGAAACAACCCCGGATCATAACACTGCCTCCAGAGACGTGTACAGTGGGCACTATGCATGATGGGTGCACTTCTTACCCTGATACCTCATCATTCTGGAATAGGATTTATCTGGACTCATCAGACCACATGACAACTGTGCAATCTTTTTGTTTCCTAGCAATCTGAAGCCTTTTTTCCCCTTGATGAGCTTCATGAACAAGTGGTTTTCTTACGGCCACACAGCTGTTTAGTCCCAATGCTGATAGGTCTCATCACATTGTCTCTACTGTAGAGTTTATTCTGTAGTATGCAACTTCACCAAGAGTTTGTGATCTCTAAGTACAGGTATGCTCGATCGTAATTTGTTTCGATCACATTTCTTCCAAAACTAATTCAAATTTTCAATAGTAATAATGTCTACACAATCATTCCAATCTGCTAAGGTGTGTAAGTGAACATTGCCTTTACTCAGCGATTTTGTGTGTTTTTTGAGATTCGCAACCAGGATTAACTCAGTGTTTAAGGTTCTGAGTCAATGAACACAAGATCATGAGTCTAAAAAAAAAATATAAAAAATAAGAGTCTAAAAGTCATCCCAAAAAACTAAATACATAAAAATTATTAATACAAAATCTAAAGTAAAAATAAAACAAATTAACATGCACTTTACCTTTTAAAAAAAGTAAAAATAAATCCCGACAAATAAGTGTTTCCGTTTGTGCACGCAGGCGTGTAATATGCGTGCACACACACACATTAACGGAGAGACTGTTTTATCGGAAAATAAAAGGCGAGAGAGTGTGTGTGTGTGTGTGTGTTGGTGTGGAGCACGGTGTCAAATTATGCACACACACACACACACACACACACACACACACACACACACACACACACACACACACTTGCCTTTACAATCCCCCCTACCACCCTCTCCTCCTCTCGGCTTCCAAAACACACACACAGAAACTCTGCTCTGTCGCGTTTCTTTTCAAAGGTAAAATGAAACACGGCATACTTATACAGACAGAAAAAAATGGATCTTTACCCTCAAATGAGACTTGCTCTTGCTTTATACGTGCGCACACATGCACGCTGTACAAAAATTACAAACACAAAATAAAATATGTTTCACACACACGTGGTCACCAGTAAGAGATGAGCACTAAGACCCAGCAGGGGAGACGATTACCTACAATTCCGCAGCGCAAGAGAGAGAAAAACCATTGGCTCAGTTGTGATCATGTGACGCTCGGCGTCAAAACAAGAAGCGCATGTGTGATACATGATACACTGTACTCGTAAACCAAGACAATGCTCGTTTTTCAAGTCAAAATATATAAAAAATCTTTGCTCGTCTTGCGGAACACTCGTAAACCGCGTTACTCGCAATCCAAGGTTCCACTGTACTACATATTGCTATATAGTATTTTTGAGCCCCTCTGTATACGTACACACACACACGGTACTGTGTGTTCAATGTATGTGTGTTCATATAATGACTGATTTTCTTAATTTTCATTAAAAGTGTGCAGGCAATTTGAAAAATAGGCCATTCAAACTTTAAATCTAAATGAGTATATAAAATTGCAAATCACTGCCAAGTACTGTATACTGATTCAAGCCTACTTATTGAGCTACAGATTAACAAACCTTAGCAAAAGTAAAATTATAAAATCTTAAGACTTTTAGATCCAACTGTATTTGCCATGACAAACAATGTATGGATAAATTCTTTTGAAAAGAAAAATCAGGCTCTCTCCTAGACTCTTGAGCAAGACCATTAACCCACAACAGCTCAACACTATACCAGAATGTATAGTGACCTCCCAAAGAAATAAATATAAATAGAAACATAAATGTAAACCATGATATCTACCTGGTTGCGAATATAGCCATGCACACTGTCCCTTTGGAGCTGCAAGGCCTCGAAGGCTGCTTTCTGCATCTCCTCCTGCAAGCAAGACAAACCAAATTTGCATTCATGGTCTCACTAATTGTAAAATGCAATAGAATTTGCCAGAGAGAAATCTGATCCTGTTGCAGCACTCCCGTCTGAGTGAACAGCCTTTTACCTCCTGAAGGATCTGGCTGATGGCTTTGCTTTTGTCAAGCTGCTGCAGGGCCAAAACCTGCTCAAACTTCCTGTCCAATGTCTCCATGCTAAAAAAAAGAAATGAAGGCTTAAATACCCAAGCAGAAAAAAAAAAAGTCTACAGTGTAGTAGTCTGACGACAGCATTTGCTTTTACCTCTTGCAGGCTTCAGACACCATATTCTGTCTCCTGGTCTCACTGGCCTCCTGCAGTAACCTCACTGCATAGCTCTCAGATAACATGGTCTGCATAGCAACTGTACAGATAGATAGAGACATTGTGAGCTGACCGATGAATCTCACCAACTGCGCGGGGATAGAAGACCAAATATCTAGGTCCTGAAAAGGATTTTTCCTTAAATGGGAAGAGGAATTTTAAAAACTCTAAGAAAATAAAATTGGACATGATCTTTGGTAGGAGGGAGAGCGTCCCTCTCAGAGAGACACTATCCCACTATAGACATTGTGTACAAGTTTGGATGTAGAAGTGGACAGTTATGCATCATTCGATCAGCCACAAGATTATGGCCACTTGTCTAAAATTAAATTCGTCCCCCCTTTTGCCACCAAAACAGTGACGCACTGTGTGTTCTGACTCCATCCTATTCGAACCAGCATTAACCTTTGCAGCAATATGAGCTACAGCAGCTTTTCTATTGAATCAGACTACACAGGTCAGCCTACACTCCCCATGTGCGTCAGTCAGACTTGGCCGCCCATGACATTGGATTGCATGTGGCATGTTCTGACCACTGCAGAATGCAAACATCCCACAAGTGCTCCATTTTTGCTTGCCAATGTTTTTCTGCTTTGAACACATCAGAGTCAGGGAAAAAAATGTTCACTTGCTGTCTGATATATCCAACTCATTTCCAGGTGCCACTGTAATGAGATATTGTAAGACTACTGTGATGCGTGAACGCATGGGTCAAAGCAACTCCAAAACCGCTGCTCTTATGGGAACTATATACACAACTATACAAAAATGATTCAGCACTAAATATAAACATAAACTGCACAGAAGAGTGAACACTTCATTTTTATATGTACCATCAATGCACTTTTCCTAGAGAGACTCACTGATGTGAAGAAATGGAGAAGAGGAAGATGTGTGGAGAGGAGGTCCATCCATAATAACACTGGGTAATTCTCCTCCAGGGGTTTCCTCTCTTTTTTGTTTACCTGGCCGCTGGTTCGTACATGGCAGCCATTTTCACTAAAAAGCTATCCACTTTGCACAAAATCTTTTATCACGTGTGCGATTCGCGACCGCGGACTGATGCTGGGTGGTGAACTCATGCCTTTGTTCAGCAGATAGAGGCAGCTGGGGATGGCGGTTTCTGGTCGAGTTCGTGAACAGAGACAAATATTTTGGTTGTAAACCGATTTGTTTGTACGGAGGGCAGCGTGAACAGAGGTTCCACTGTACTAAGACAATATCGTAAAGGACCTGCCTTTTCAAATTCTAATTTTATTTGTCACATACACAGTCATACACAGTACGATATGCAGTGAAATGCTTATACGACTGCCAGTGATCTTAAAGAGTAGTAAAAGCTTATACATAAGAAATAATATGAATAAAAGAAATATGTTAAAAATAAAACTATCTAGTAAAATATGCTATTGGGTTCCATTATAAACAAAGATAACTTGAGAAAATCTTAAGTACAGTGAATTATAGAGAAATTATTTCCTCTGGTCAGCACTAAACTACCAACCAACATGGAAAATCCTGGCAGATTTATCTTAGGTGTAAAACACAAAGATATTTAAACAATGAGCATGCCAAAGTCTTCTAGCTACTACTGGTGAATAGAATTATTCTGATTTCTGAAATCATGTTGGGAACTTTTTATTAATACTTTCTTAGTCTGAAGATTAACTTTGTATCCCACCTGCAATATCTCTCTTTCTCAGAGTGCTGGCTTCTTCCTGTGTGACGGCAGTAAGCTGCTCCATCCGGATTCTAGACGACAAAATAAAATCTTAAAATAAGAACCAATTCTGTGCTTTGTGGCTATTCACCTTAAAATCATAAACCTGATCTAAATAAGATACTGAATGGCTGCTACAAGATAAATCCTTAGTGCTGAAACCTGTGGTATTTAGTGAATTTCACAATAAAGAAAATGAGTTCATGCATGGAGTATCTCAGACCCGGTTTTTGCCGGGACAGACTCTGGATCAACTAAAACCTGGCCAGGATGAAGCAGTTACTAAGGATGAATGAATGAATAATAATAGACCAGAGACAGCAGCCTAATGGATTGTGTGCGTGTGTGAGTGAGTGTGTATGTGTGTGTGCATGTGTGCTCTGAACCACTAGTGTACATCATACTGTAGAGATCTGTTTGGAGTGAATAATGTGTTTAGCATATTCTATGTCTGTGCCAAATTTAATGTTCCACCCTGAAGATCAATAACAAGCACTTACCGATCTTCCTCTAACGCCTGCAGAAACTCAGCACTTTTTGCTTGGCTGCAGAAACAAAAATTCGCAAAGTAAGACCAAGCAAGTAAATTCTGCTTTCTTTTTTAGAAGTGAAAAATTGACTTCATTTGTTTTCGCACCGTTTGTTGTCCAGCAGCAGATTAGAGATACGAGAGGCGATACTGGCTTCAGCCCTTCTAACTTTTTCCAGCAGCTTCTGCCTCTCAGCCTCCTGGACCTTTTGCTGCTGGCTGACACCCTGCTCTACTCGCTCCTGCTCCTGGAAACACAAGGATCATACGAGAAAAGTATATGCATAAAAAGAGACAATATCCTGAATTTCGCGTCCAAATTATGCACCTGCAAATCAGTCAGCTCTAAATTTAAAGACAAAACTAACTATCCCAATGATCATCAGGACTACAGTGCCTTGCAAAAGTAATCATAATCCTTGAGAACTTTTCCTTATTTTGTGATGTTACAACCACAAACGTAAATGTATTTTATTGGGATTTTATACGATGGACCAACACAAAGTGTCACATAATTGTGAAGTGAAACCAAAATGATAAATGATTTTCAAATTTCAACCAAACAGGATGATGAAGCTCAAGGAATACACCAGACATGGTGCAGTTCTTCAGCAGGGACAGGTAGGCTGGTCAGAGTTGATGGGAAGATGGATGGATGGAGCCAAATACTGAGCAATCTTAGAAGAAAATGGGGTGGAAGTTCACCTTCGAGCAGGACAACAATCCTAAACATAAATCCCACTGAGAATCTGTGGCAAGACTTGAAAAGTGTCTCTCCAGATGCTCTCTATCCAATCTGACTGTGTGAGCTATTTTGCAAAGAAGAATGGGCAAAAAATTTACTCTCTAAATATGCAAAGTTGGTAGAGACATACCCCAAAAGACTTGCAGCTGTAATCGGAGCGAAAGGTTCTACAAAAGTATTGACTCTGGATTATCTATTTATATATTACCTATTTATCACTTTCCTTCAAATTCACAATTATGTGCCACTTTGTGTTGGTCTAATTTAAGTACATTCGTGCTTGTGGTTTTAATGTGACAAACGTGGAAATGTTTAAGGGGTATGAATACTTTTGCAAGGCAGTGTACATGTTTTAAGAGAAAACACTGGATCCGAGAGTCTAAATAAACATCAGGTACTTAAAAACGTGCGTGAAGGGTTTCATTTATGTTAAATAACTTAAAATGGGAAAAGATAAATGCTAGACACTTTTCTGATGGCCTACCGTCATTCTGCAGTTTTTATGAAACATACCGTATCCTCAGTGTTATAGGTTATAAAACATTTACACCTATGTAAAGTTTAAAATTGTGCCAATATTAATGCGTGTAGACTGACACAAGCTATAATCTGTAACACGGGATATATGCCACGCGCCAAGGTGGGGTGTCTTCGCCCACCACATCCAGTGTTCTCAGAACAAGTTCTGGATCTACCGCGACTCGGACCAAAATGAGACGGTCACCAAAAATTTAAGAGTGAAAACAGGTTACCAGTTTGACCGACAGGAGCATGCACTCTTTGCGTGAGTTGTTGAGAAGAAGAAGCTGTGTTTGCTCTCTTTGTTTCTCTTCCAGGTTCTTCTCAAAGTTCAGCTTCTCCAGCTGCTTCTGCTCCTGATAGGACCAGACAGGAAGAGATAGAAACAGAGAGAGAATACGATCTTTAAAAAAAATTATAATGAATAAATAAAATCCAATGTCCATTATAGTGAACTAATAAAGACTGCGCCAGCATACCTTTATCTTCTCATAGTCCATAAATTTGCTCTGCCATATAAGAGAACGAGTGTTAAATCAGTAAAGAACACATTGTATGGAACAAAACACATCTTTAATGGTCGTTTCCCCTCACATATACAACTTCAGCTAAGACAAGTATGACGTCCAGGGTTTGTGCACAGACTCGAGTATAAGACATTTACCGCGCACCATAGTCGACTACATCTGGGAGTTATGGACAAATTATGTCTAATAATGTAAAGTATACACCCTAACTTTACATTATTAGATATAATTGGTCCATAACATCTTAGTTCACTGTCCCAGATAGATAGTCATATACATGAAGTACCATTTAACAGGTTTTCAAACTCTCACCTGCCAGGCTAAATCCTCCCCATCCACGCAGTCCAGGCTCGACTTGTTGCTATCGTTTTCTAACACGGGCAGCAAGTACTGTGAGGGAGGACAATACTCCAGCCCCATCTCTGCAAAACACATGTTAAATCAGCCATATTAACAGGGAATAATCACAGTATGTGTTTTAATCCAAGTTTTGTTTGACTGTAGAAAAACTGTACTTTTACCTGAGCAGAGAAAGCGCTGGATTTCTTCTGTGCCTGCTGTACAGACTGAGGCAGGTGGGTAGCTCATAACGCACGCATCAAGGGTCAAGCTCTACACACACACATTTTAACCTTAGAGCTCATCCCAAATAACCAAATAAAGTCCTGGAAATATGTTCAACTGGTCCACAAGTGTACAGGGTGTTTAACCCTAATCTCAGAAATGGTTCTCGAGGAAGTCACAGGAAGATAAGGACTGTAACAGATATACTTGACCTGGCCAAAAAAAAAGTTGCCTGCTCCAAGATTTCATTCAGTCACCTGTAGCTTTAATTATAGCACACAACATGGTGGCCGGTTCATGTGTGAAAATGATTCCTCATGCTCCCAGAACCACTCTTTCGTGATGTGAGTCCAGGAACATGCATGTGCCATCAGGGAATAAGAACTCCAAGTCAATGTTTCCAGAGGTGACTGTATATTACAGGTGCATTTCTGCATGCGTTTACTCTGAAGCCCTTATTGCTCTGGAACTGGGTCAATCTGAACTCATTAGATCACTTGACCTTTTTTCCATGGCTCCCAAGCAAGTTTACGTCTTTTTTACAAAACAAGTGTTTTTCTTTTGGCCACACAGCTGTTTAGTCCCAATCCTTTGAGTTCTCATATGTGCATATGGAAATGCTGTTACTTTCACAAAAAAAAAAACACAGCTCTGGTTTTACAAGCGGTTAAGTGATCTTCATTCGTGAATTTTTAAAGACCAAATTCCTTCCACAAAGTTGACGGTTCAGCAGTATTCTTACAGGTTTTGATAATGTGTTGAATGGCTCGTAACCCAGTTTCAGTAATTTTACTTATTTGTTTTCTTGTTCCTTATTTGTTATTTATTTATTTATTTTTTATTCATGTGTATGAGTGAAATGCTCAGTTACGGTCCTCATTTCCTTCTAATTAAGCTGAGTTCCCACCTCCACATGGACCAGTGCGAAATTGGATTAAACTGGTTTCACGCATACCTCAAGTGTTCGGACGTTGGCCAATTCTTTGGGCAGCTCTCTGATGCTGTTTTCACTCAGGTCCAGCGTGCGTAGACTGCCCATGTGTCCCACGGATGAAGGCAGCTCACGAAGGCAGTTCCCTTCACAGAAGAAAGCTCTCACGTGATTATTCTTTCTCAAATAGTTTTCTTTTAATTATTTACACACTGCAGAAAAACACTAAAACGCGACACTTGAAAGTAACTTTTAATTCAGAGAGACGAACAGAAACGATATCTAATCTTCATCCAAGCTCAAATCCGCACCTTTCATGTTTAGTGTCTGTAGATTCCGAAGATCGCCTATAGACACTGGAAGTGTCTTGATCTGGTTATTTTCTGCATTTAACACCTACAGTACAGAATGCCATCACCATTAATATGGTTATAACCAGAGTAGAAAACAAAACTAATGAATAGAATAGTTTGAAACACAATGACGGAAGTTTGACCTGCAGGGAGGACAGCTGTCCAATGTCATCCGGGAGTGACGTGAGCTTGTTTTCGTGGAGGTCCAACACCTTGGGAAAGGACAAAGTAGCACACTGAACACTGGGTGTATATATATGAAATGAGGAATTCTTTAATATTTCTGGTATGAATGTCATACTTTTATAGTTGCTAGTGAGGTTATGACACAGCCTTTCTGTACCAATGACTTGAGCTCATTTCCACAGAGGATGAGCACCTGCAGTAAAATAAATAAATAAACAGTGGCTTATATTTTTACTCCAGCTTAAACAATGGGATACTTAAAAATATATAGGACTATGTCTTGTGGCACCCCTCACTGTTCACATTAAATTAGAGAAATGTGAACAAAGGTTTTGCTGTGACAGGCTGCCTAAAGGTACAATTAAAAAATTGGTTGTTTATGTAACAACTTCAGCAACCTCATCTCCCCTCTCGTCTGTTTCAACCACTAAACATTCAGCATCAGCATTCAACTAATTACCATTAGCATTCAACAATTACCATAATTAAAACAATTACCATAACATTAAACTAATCACCAGCCTGATCATCCGTCATCATCTGCATAGGTTTTTCAATGTTTCATGCCTTAGAAGGGTTTATGCTTTAATGATTCATAGGTCACTGTGTGGCTTCACAAACAAAAACCATTCCTTTAAACAGGTCAGGTACAGGGACTAGACTGAAAATGCCAGAAAAAAATGGGGGGGGGGGGGCACAGTACTGTATATACTATATATATTTACATCACCTTTTTCTGTAGCACTTTGCAGATGGAGAAGACATTGGATGGAACCTATGGAAATACACATTCTTTGTAAATAAACTTCAGAGTCACATCTATCATAACAACATCTTACTGCAAAGTTTCCCTGTATATAGGCTGTACGACTCAAATGCAACTTGGTACAGAACAAAATCTTTTGTACTTTGTGTCCAAGCTGAACACAGCACAGCACCACATTCCAGGATGGAAGTCCAATCTATGTAGAACTTGACTACACCAGTTTGATGTCCAGTTGATGGCACTTAAAAAGATTTTAAGATAGAAATTTTCACGTTTCAATTTTTTCCACCTGCTTTCGATGTCTTGGAAATTACATTTATACAAACAATGTATGTGTGCTTGTTTAATGTTTGGATCAAGCTTAGACAGAGGACAGAGATCTTACAGTTAGTGTTTGTATACTGAGTTTGATTTGAAAGTATATAGAATTAAGGTTCTTTTTCCGCATTTTATTTTTTTTCCTATGAAAGAATGACTTACTGATCTTTATAATCACTCACTCACTCACTGTTGGCTGGTTGCCTGGAGGCTATCCCAGCAGACTTGGGGCACTAAGTGGGGTACGCTCCAGACAGGGTTCCAATCCATTGCAGGGCACAAGCACATATACACACACACAGTGCCACACTATGGGCAATTTGAAAGCACCAAATAGACTAATCTGCATGTCTTGGACTGTGGAAGGAAATCAGAGTTCCTGGAGGAAAAACACTAAGTACTGGGAGAACATGCAAACGCCACGCACACAGACATGAGGCAGGAATTGAACCTTGACCCTGGAGGTGCACCATCATGCCATAGATTTAGAAACAATACATTTATACCAAATTATATTTTGTAACAAAACACAAATGTGACTTTTAATTTTAAACTTCCATCATCAACATGTTGACCTACTTCCACTTTGGTTAATGATTTCCTTTATTATCCAGGATGCTGTTCGACAACCATCTAGTATCAATGTATTGGGATTCAGCTCTTGCTTCATGTCTACATAAAGACCATGATGCAGCAGCACTTTAATCCTTTAGTCTGTCTAGCTCTCACAAACTCTCCCCTACTGTACACTCTGCTCAAACATTAAATTTACATTAAATAATCAGAGGAACTCTTATAAAGACTATTTAACAAAAACTTTGTGAATGTTCTAATCTAACTTTCATGTATTTTGTTTTTTCTAATTGGATAACTAAGTGGTGCCCTAAATGGAATGTCTGGAGATAAAATCAAACTGCAAACAAAATGATTTTATTTAGTAAAATTGTACTTATAACCTTTAATCTGTACAAAAACTGAGAAATCTCAAATATTTCTATTTTTCTTCTTTTTTATTTCGGTCATATTGTTTAGGTATATTGTCTTGTGTACTGTATTTGATATCAGGACCAAAGTTAGAAGAATGGCAAGGTGAACTACTGAATTATCACAGTAGATAATTAAGGAAAGCCTTTGTTTCTTTTTGGTGTTTGTGTGTGTATGTGTGTGTGTGGGGGGGGGGGGTAATGTAAACACATAAGGAGTTCATTTTGTTAAGCCGAGCTGATCAACAAAAAGTGAGAGAATATATAATATAAGAAAATTAGTTCTTTAATGTCAGGAGACTTAGGATGTGAGGTGGGGTACATCATGGACCCTTCACAAGACACACCCAATGGGAATTTTTTGGGAACGCCAATTAGCCTAATCTGCATATATAAATGCTGTTTGATTTTTGAAAAATTCTCATCCTGTTTGAAATGTGCACACAAGACTGACTAGTGTTTCCCAAAGTGTGGTGACGGTGTTGCAGGTGAGCAGAGAGAAACAAAGCTGTTTATAACATTCATTTAGTCATCTTATTCTGTGTACAGGCAAGAGCCTTGAGCCTATCCCAGGAGAATTAGGTCATGAGGTGGGACACCCCACACACACACACACACACACACTACTACAGGCAATTTTGGGAACACCAATTTGCCTAATTTGCCTGGTTTGAGGCTGTTGGAGGAAACCCACCAAGCACAAGGAGAACACGCACACAGACCCAAGGTGGGAATCGAACCCTGGCCATGGAGGTGCGAGGCCACAGTGCTGACCACTACGCCACCATGTCACCACTGGAGATTAATACAGCTGTCGTGATAAATAAGCGATAATATAACAACTTGATCACTGCTCACCTCTGTCAGCTCACAGTTAGAAATGTCCAGGATGTCATCTGCGCCTGCTTCTTTAGCCTGTCAAAGGAACAGACAGGTGATTGAAACAAACATAAAACATGAAATGCAAAGCCTTAAACCCAGAGACACCTTCTCACACTGACCAGACATAACTGATACTCCAGGCGTTTCTTGGACTCCTCACTCGGCTTCTTCTTCCTGTAGAACAGAGGCATCCTGCACCCAGAGACTCTTCAGTTCCCTTCTGTGTTCTGCTGCTTATTCCATACGAAACTGTGTTTCTGTCAAGCTACAGAATTCCAGAAGCGTGAAGTAAAGTGAGAACGACTCCTTTCTCACAGACTCAGTGTCTAACTGTGGCTGCCAGGAGAGACACAAACCCACTAGAGCTCAGTTAGCGAGGTGGAGACTCAGCTAGACCTTAACCCTCTCACAGGTAACCAGGCCGCTGCGTAGCAAGCTGTTATATAGCCAAAAATGTATTAAAACTTTTTTAAAAATTCCTCCTATATAGAGTATCTTTCCGGTGCTTATCTTTTTAGACAGTCACTTAAGCCTCGTAGAAAGGAGCGAAAAGAAAGCGGAGGGTATACACACACTTCCTGACGTCACTAATCATAATATTCCTCCCGAGTCCTGACGGTAAATGCAAATCTCGCGATACTTTAGAGTCTCGCAGTATTTCGAACTGAAACGTTCCACTCGGTTAGTCTCGCGATAGTTCGTCGTCCTTTATTAAGCCGCTCTACGCGGTTCTCGTTCCTTTCCCTTTTCTCTTTAGGTGGTGAAGGTGCAACAGTAATCGGTCGTCCCGAATCCGGGTTCATCCGACACTTTCACCAATTCAAGCCGAACTGAGCTCAGCGACAACATGCCTCCTAAATTCGACCCCAACGAGATTAAAGTCGGTACGTTTGAAAAGGAAGAAAAAAACCTGATAACATGCAGACGGAGTGTTTTATTCTCACCGAGAGGCCTCGCCTCTGTGACCAGGCCCGGGGCTATTGGCGGCGTGTATGGGTTAGTTTATTTTAGATATTGTCGAAGTTACATATTTTATCCGAGTAGTATTTTATTCAACAATGTAGCTGAGCTAACTACCTGCTCTGTTGCGTGGAAACAAGTTGACGGTGGTGAGCGTAGAGCACGTGCTTGGAACTGTGACCTAGAGGTGGCTGGAACTCATCTTTTTTTTGACTACGTGCAATTTATCAGCCAGTTAACCCTATTTTATTAACTTGTTTTTATTTTACCCTTGTGACGTACTTAACTTTATGGCTGTCTGAACATAAACGGAAAGGATGGAGTTCATGCAACTTTTGCCATTGCACATGCGTAGGGTTGTGACGTCAGGCAGGTCCCTTGGCGCCTGGCTTTCAGAGCAGTAATAGCTGCTGAAAGCTATAGCGAATTTTGCTTCTTTCTGGCCCACAACGAACAGAGACGACTAAGACCCCCCCCCCCCCCAGCGCAGAATACAAAGCGTGTAACTTTTTCGTGTAGGAGAGACTAGAGACGGTGTCTGCTTCAAAAAAGCAATCAAGTCTCGTAGAATGGGGAGTCACTGATGAGGGATGGAAGAATGTAATGTTTTGAGGAAGACTGGACTAGAAAGTTCAAGAACCAAAACAAGTCAAGACCATATCAGGGAAGGATGCATAAGTTTTCAGGAAGGCCGATGTGGAAAGTGCTGGAAAGACGAGAGAGAATTTTACCTACAGTTGGCTTTCATTTAACCAACCTGAATTTCAACTGCTGTTAGTTTTTTTTTTTTTTTTTTTTTTTTTTTGTAATATTAATGTGAAATTCTGACTAAATCTGAACAATGTAGCCTTGGCTCTCTGAAGTCTTCATCTTTTGTAATACTCATTTTTATTAATTTTTTTAAGGGCAAGTTATGTCATGCTTCCCTGAAGATTTGCATAAGTTAACTATTGCTAGGAATCTTGCACTAAAACTAGTTTAACTAGCTGTGTGTAGTGACTGCCAAATGTAATCAATTCGCTGAAATTCTGGGTACAGAGTTGATTTCATCTGAAACAACCACTAGCTGGAGTGAAACACCATCCAGGTTTCTAGACACTACACACAAGTTGGGGAAGGAAGACTTGTATAAATGTTAGTGCAGCTGTTAAGGGGGCTAGTCTGTGTTGCAGTGTAACTTGTAGCAGCTAAAATTGTGGCAAGTGTAAAACTAGCTTTTTTTTTATCTTCGAAGAGATGTGTAGCATAACCTGTACAGAATTTTGATGATCAGCCTCCCGCCACTGTGCTAGTCTGTATAAGTGACTGGGTATAGTCCAGTGGAGGCTGAGAGAAACTCAGCTCTAGGAAGCAGGGCTGCTCTGTATGATGGGTAGCTCTGTGCCGAAAGACCTGGAACATACTGAATAAAAGTCACTGTGTACTAATGGACATCTATCTACTCATCTAATACTGACTTTCCTGTTTAACTTCTCAGTGTACATGAGGTGCACTGGTGGAGAGGTTGGTGCCACTTCCTCTCTGGCCCCCAAAATTGGACCTCTGGGTCTGGTAAGTGACACTTTCATTCTTCTATGTTTCAGAACAAGATGCCTAGAATTAGGTTGTCTTGTGATTAGCCTCCCGCCACTATGCTAGTCTGTTTGAGTGACTTTGTATAATCCAGTGGAGGCTGAGAGAAACCCAGCTCTAGGAAGCAGAGCTGCTCTGTATTATGGGTAACTCTGTGCCGAAAGACCTGGAACAAATGAAACCTATCAGTCAGTTTTAGCTTTCAAATGAGGGCATGGATCAGGATTTGGGAGTAACAATGCTTATGATGCTCCTTACAGTCCCCCAAGAAAGTGGGTGATGACATTGCCAAGGCTACCGGTGACTGGAAGGGTCTGAGGATCACGGTCAAGCTGACCATCCAGAACAGACAGGCAGCGGTAAGCATTCCCTGTTTAAAACAGCATGTACTCTGGAAGACAATTACCTTTGTGTGGTTTCATGGTTCGGGTAAATACATGGCAGACCAAATGCTTCGGCTTGTATTAGGTTGGTTCTAATTATTGAATCTAAAATTAACTCGATGTAATTTCAAATGTGTCCAGATGCAGACTGACCTTTTTAAGTGTAAAGCATTTAAATGTCCGTTTCTATAGTGAGGGTGAAACTTGCCAGTTAGAATAGGGCAGGGGTAATGATGGGAATTTTTCTTCTTTTTAAGTGAGTTTGCATAATAGAAACAAACAGACTACCCCTTGTCATGCAATTGAAACAATAGATCTAACTCGGTTAGTTTGCTGTTTTGCAACCGTGGGGGTAAAATTAAGGTTCATTGGATGTTGCATGGCTGAATCCTTTTCTTTTACTGACTGATTAGAAGACAACTGGCACATCAGCCTGAGTGCTGAAATGCTTTTCTCCAGTGCTTACAGACTTGTCTTGTCACTTTAGATTGAGGTGGTGCCCTCTGCCTCTGCCCTAATCATCAAGGCCCTGAAGGAGCCTCCCCGTGACAGGAAGAAGGTCAAGAACAGTAAGTCAGCCTGCTTACAATTAATTAACCTTACTATCAGTTGATATTAATACAGCCTTACTTTGAACAAACCTAAATACAAAACAAATGAAGCACTAGCAAGTTTTTCATTTACCTTTCAATTTTATTAATTTGACTAATTTGAATTTTAATAATTCAGAAGCAATTCGTCATAAGAATGAAGGAAAGAAATAAGATGTTTAATCTATGGTCAATGCATGTCAGCCTCCCGCCACTATGCTAGTCTGTGTGAGTGACTTGATATAATCCAGTGGAGGCTGAGAGAAACCCAGCTCTAGGAAGCAGGGCTGTTCATACCGAAGGGCAGCTCTGTGCCGAAAGACCTGGAACAAACTGGCTGCTAATTTAACACTTGCTGAATATGCAGTCTTGTCCCAAGTATTAATGTGAATGGTTAAAGTATTCCAAGTATGGATTAGCTCTAACTGTCCACTTTTCCTGCAGTTAAGCACTCTGGTAGCGTTACCTTCGATGAGATCGTCGGCATTGCCCGAGTCATGAGGCCACGCTCCATTGCCAGAGAACTCTCAGGTGTGTACAAGTTTTGATTTCTATAATACGGACCTTCTGCTCCAGCCTCCCGCCACTATGCTAGTCCATATAAGTGACTGGGTATAATCCAGTGGAGGCTGAGAGAAACCCAGCTCTAGGAAGCAGGGCTGCTCTATTGGATGGGTAACTCTGTGCCGAAAGACCTGGAACATCTTTCCAAATCATTTCTCATACTGACATTTGAAACACTTTCAGAACTGACAGGTGAGATTAAGCTAAAAGTTTGTCCTGTTTCTCCAGGAACCATTAAAGAGATTCTGGGCACTGCTCAATCTGTTGGCTGCACCATCGATGGCCGCCTGCCCCATGATGTCATTGATGACATCAACAGTGGCAAACAGGAGTGCCCATCTGTAAGTGCGGTTTGTATCTGTTATGATTTTTATTATACTTGGTGTACCAAGTACTAACACTATTTTTAATTTTTTTTTTAGGATTAACTGGCCGACATGGAGGAATGAAAGCTACTGTTCAAAAAATAAAAGTTGTTGAAATTTATTATTCTTTTGTTTACTTTTTAAACATTAAGATAAACTTTACCAATAGATAAAATTGAAAGGTTGGTACCAACACTGCACAAGCTTAATTATTAATCTTTGTGCATCAGTGAACTGATGCATCATGTTTACATAGTGATGTGGAGGCTAGGTTTATTTGGGGGTTTTATTTAGATGTGTATTATCGGTCTACTCAGACTAGGCCATTAAGACAACTTGACCACAGACTAGCTCAAAAAGCTTAACTGTAGTGGTGTAACAGTACTGAGTTTGTAATTCCCTTTTATCTTGACCAGCTTCAATAAACACATGCCTGTAGGATTATAATTACAGCCATCAACTGTATGAGCCTGTAAGTCCCATCAGAACAACTGTGAATAAGATTTTTTGGGTTTAGCAAAAGTTAGTTATTCCTTTAAAGATGCCATTTTAATCAGGAACCTACTGTAGTTCAACATGACTTGAACACGTGTGTGTAAAAAAAAAAAAAAATAGTGCTCAAAGATTGCAACATGCAGCAGACATTTACACAAAATCAGTTTAATAGGAAAAAGCCTAATGTCCTAAAAAGTACAAATTTATTAGAAAGTATTAACATTTCTCGAAGGTCTGATATTGGCAAAGCCCTGATCCAGATGTGAGGAAACTAACATCCTTGTCTGTTTAAACAATGCATTTTCCACATTCCCTGCATCTTTGAATGTACTGCCAAAGCTTCTGTACAACTTATTCCAAGGTAATGCACCAAAAGACATGACTTTCCACACCCCACCAACAGTAAAACCTCACCTGCAGACATCAATTTTATATATATAAAAAAAATTCCACTTTTTAGAATTTACACGCTCACCCAGTCTGTTCTTCAAGCTACATCTACACTGATTTGTTCTTCAATTTCTAACCTTGAGGATGAAGATAGAAAAGTACATGTACTGCGCTAAGACATGAACTTCAGACATTTAGGACACTTATAGACAGGATACAGTGAAGTATCTTAGTCCTCTGTGCCTTTTTTTTTTTTTTTTCTTCAGACACTTGAGTGCTGGCTGTTTGTTGTCTCTCCTCCTTGGCAGGAACCAGGGCTGTAGAAAATAGGGCTGAACTTCTGCCATTGCCCTCAGTTCTCCACATCCTCCTCCTCTGCTTCATTCTCTCCATCCTGTTCATCTTCCATGTGCTCTTCATCCTCCTCTTCCTCTCTGCTCTTATCATTTTCCTCTGTGCCGTTCTTCTTCTCTTTATCCTTGCGTTTCTGTTCTGAGGCCTCTTTTTTCCCCTTCTGGCCCTTTTTGTAGGCTGTTAACACAAGTTTAAATGCTTAATGCTTTTGCTAGTTCATTTCACTACATGGGCAGCAGAGGGCACTAAACATTACACACTGCTTATTTAACATTGCAACTAAATGAAGTTAAGACAAACTTGACTGTCTTGACTTTTTTTTTTATTTTTTTTTAAAAAGTTTTTATAAAAGTAAATTTTCATTGAAAATCAGTTCAGATTACAAGTCGCCATACTGGTGTATTTGCAACATTAGAGACAATTTTAATACAAGTTACCTTCAAGAGCCTCACGCAGTGGTGGCAAGAACCGCTCAAACTCCATCTCCTCCATAGCGGACATCACATCCCCTGCGTTCAGAGTCTTCCTTTTGGCTTTCATGGCAAAACTATTGGCACTGGTGATCAGATCAGTAATGTCAGTGAGTGGCATCATAATCCTGCTTTATGCCATACAGACGTGATTTCTGCCAACTTACCATGATGTTGCATACAGAACAAATACACTGGCTGCTTGGGATATGGCTCGTCTTGCCTCTTTTGACACATTTACACCGTCTGGTAACTGGAAGAATAAAAATAGTTATATAATCAGAAGTTGTATAATTAGTCTCAATCATGCATTCTCTAAAACACTTATGCAAGGTTGCAGGGGGCTGGACATTATCCCTAGACATTGCTCAGGGCACTAGGCAGGGTACATCCTGGACACGCACACAGACACACGAGCAGTTTAGAAAAGCCAAATATCCCATGCAAACAGACCTGAGGGTCTTGAATCCTCAACCATGGAGGTGCGAGGCCACAGTGTTAAAAGGTAAGCCACCATAATCATGATACCGAACTGGTGTTGCAGACGTCGTGTGCTCAGATTCATATGTGCAGGTTTGCTCTTTGGGTGTCTTCTGGTTTTCTCCCAAAAAACATGTGGATTCTGAACTGACACCCAAGTGTGAGACTGTGTGTGTGTGTGCATGCACACAATGCATGGTGCCCTGCAATTCGCTTGTCTATTTCTTGGTGTTCTTTTGCCCTAATGCCCAGCGTTCTGAGTATAAGCTCAGAATCCACTGCAATAGTGAGCTGTATTAAGTAGCTACAAATGAATGGAAGAATAAGAAAGAAAAAAAAAAATTACACACCCATTCATCATCTATACTATAGAGCACGAGATGGGGTACACCCTGGATAGGGTGCCAATCCATTGCAAGGGCACATGCACACACACACACACACACACTACAGGTAATCACATATTATGGGCCAATTAATCTAACCTGCATGTCTTTGGACTGTGGGAGGAAACTGTACACAGGAAACCAATCAGGAATGGGGAGAACATGAAAACTCCATGAGATGGAGAAGCAAGGGGAAAGTGCTAAGTCATTATGCCGCCACACGTATTACGCAGGAGTGGAAATTAATAAGCGCAAAGCTAAAAATGCTAATGGCTGCGTCTTAAACGCCTCAGTACAGAGCAGGTAGTGCACTTGCAGGAGCACACTCCATCACAGATATCATGGAACGCTAGTGCGCATGTGCAGGGAGCGTGCAGTGGTTTAGGACACTGCCTGACTGTAATCGCTGGTGAAATAGAGTAACACCTACGGCTTTGTGTAGCGGCCCAGGCCTCAGAAATTGAACAGGAACTATTAAGTACACCTGCTACTGCAGAAAGTCTATAAAGTATGGAGGTGTGCGATAATGTTGTACTTACAGCCTCTTTAATGATGCGGGTGATGACAGCGTTGGGCAGGTTCAGGTCCTCCGGTCTCTCCGCCATTACTACCGCACACACTTAGCACAGCTAGCCTACCTTAGCCAAATTAGCGAGGAAACTTCACCTCCGAACTTCCGTATTACAGACGTAACTAGCGGATGTCTAATGGCTATTAAAAACAAGAGGTTTGTTAGTCAGTGAGCAGTGTATGAAGGTTTATTACGCAGATGCCCGTGGATCTGAACATTAATCCGGGAAATACAGCAACTAACTGTTAGCCTTTAGCTACCAACCGACTGCAGTAAGCTGTAACTATGAGGAATAATAAACCGGAAGCTAAAGAGTTCTCGTCGGCAATCAAATCGAAACGAATTGTCACAGTCTAACCAGGTTACTAGTAGTGGACGAGGACCTTACAGACAGAGGGGAACTACAAGCACCGCCGTTTGTTTTGGAGCCCGCTAAACATCCAAACCACGAGTTTCACCTTTGACCTTTTCACGTCACAGAAATCAGCCAATAGATTAGTATTAGCTAACTTCGTGTCTCCACGCTAACCGTGTTCAAGTCAAACCCTTCATTTTGCACAGAACACACATATGAGAGTAAACATTACCTTTAATTTATCTATATAATCCTCTGTTACACTAATGCACTTATCACAGTGTTACACTAGTGCTTGGATACTATCAAGGTAGAAAGAGCCATTATGCCATGATGAGACTCCCTGCATGCTATTGTCACTACCTGGCCTCCCAAGAATCTCTCTCTCTCTCTCTCAACTTGGAGCCATCAAAACAAAACACATGCATTTAAACGTGTAATAGTTTTGACAATCATTTGATCCCAATAAAAATCTACATAAACATTAGTAATTAAATAATTAAATGGAATAGTATTGTAGTTTTGTTTGACTATGCATCTCTCTCTCTCTCTCTCTCTCTCTCACACACACGCACACAAATCATCAAATTACTATTAAGGCATTTAAAAATAAATTTTTGCACGTAGGCACAAAGTCTAATGAAAAAGCAAAGCCTCTTCTTTAAATTGATCTCATCAATCTCATCTTTTATAATCATTAAAGCTGTTGGTCATTTCGAAAACTCCCGTATTAAACTGAATCCTTCGTTTCCAGTGTGTCTCTGCTTGAGAGGATTTGTGCGTATGTATATCATACCTTTAGTTCTCTTCTTTTTGAAATACAGTATGTCAAAAACTGTGCTTGAACTGTTCGCTTGGCCATTGCGAAAATGCCAACGGAGTGAAAAATTTGTCCCAGGTGAAGGTGTATAAAATACCCGAACTAAGAGTCCAGTGTTATGCACTATAATGTCCACCTGGCACAGATTGCCCAATTTTATCATATAAACATGCTGGAATCTACAGGTCCCAGCTGACATGGCACCCCAGACCATCACTGACTGTGGGTACTTGACACTGGACTTCAGGCATTTTGGCATTTCCCTCTCCCCAGTCTTCCTCCAGACTCTGGCACCTTGATTTCCGAATGACATGCAAAATTTGCAACCTGTAGCCCATTTCCTGCACACGCCTGTACACGGTGGCTCTGGATGTTTCTACTCCAGCCTCAGTCCACTGCTTCCGCAGGTCCCCCAAGGTCTGGAATCGGTCCTTCTCCACAATCTTTCTCAGGGCCCGGTCACCTCTTCTCGTTGTGCAGCGTTTTCTGCCACACTTTTTCCTTCCCACAGACTTCCCACTGAGGTGCCTTGATACAGCACTCTGGGAACAGCATAATAGGAACAGCCTATTCGTTCAGAAATTTCTTTCTGTGTCTTTCCCTCTTGCTTGAGGGTGTCAATGATGGCCTTCTGGACAGCAGTCAGGTCGGCAGTCTTACCCATGACTGCGGTTTTGAGTAATGAACCAGGCTGGGAGTTTTTAAAAGCCTCAGGAATCTTTTGCAGGTGTTTAGAGTTAATTAGTTGATTCAGATGATTAGGTTAATAACTCATTTAGAGAACCTTTTCATGATATGCTAATTTTTTGAGATAGGGATTTTGGGTTTTCATGAGCTGTATGCCACAATCATCAATATTCAAACAATCAAAGGCTTGAACTACTTCAGTTATGTGTAATGAATCTAAAATATATGAAAGTCTAATGTTTATCAGTACATTACAGAAAATAATGAACTTCATCACAATATGCAAATTTTTTGAGAAGGACCTGTATTTAAATTTTTGCTTAGATATCTTAGATATTAGATATCTGTCTCAAGTTTAACCTGCACCATAATTAAATCAAAATGTTGAATAAACGTGATGTTATGAACAGTCATTTGCTAGATTTAATAATAAGCTAATTGCTCTGAGTAAAGAAATACCTGCATCAATAGATATTAATTCAAAAAGCTGAACTGAATATTTTTACTGGGATTGCTTAATATTTTCTCCGCTGAAATAACAGCGCTGATGTGGTATAAGTGAATTTTAATGTGCTGGAGTCATTTTAAGACAGTGATCTACTTTTTTGATTTCTCATCTGTTATTCACTCTCTGTTTACCGAACAAGAAATAGCTGTTCAGCTTATTTTAAGCTTTAACCATTTGATTATGTCTAAGAACTCTTTTCCCGGGTATTAATGCTAGTTCCATATAAACAGCAGTATTAAAACTGTTATATATTGTTTGTATACAGTATAAAATCCAGCTCTCAGGGAGCAAAGGACATATTTAGATTATGTGTGTTAATATCACTATAAAGTGCCTTTAAATTAACAAGCATTATAGGCATGATATACTATATATTGTTATTTGCACAACATTCTTTCGGCTTTAAAATCACAATTTTTTATGCAACATTACACACCTTAAACACAGATGTGTTTATCACACTGCCTATTTATTCTCTATAAAAATGACTAGAAATGGAATTATACATACATAAATATCATTATACATTTTGCTTAACACCAGAATTTTGCGTTAAACATATTAAACAGCCCCAAAGTTCAGCATGATTTATTAAACAGCAATATGATAAAAAAAACTTGGTAAACTGTTCCACCTTGTTGTGGCTTGTCAACATTATTCAAATTCACCTCGTCTATCAGAGGGATGCAGAAGAGGAGCTGACCTGCACTTTGCATTATTGTTTTACTGATTGACAAATCGGCAGGAACACAAACAAACTCATCCAAATGATTCCTTAACTGAAATAAAGTAATACTGTACTTATAGTAATAGTACTAAACGATTACTTGAAACACAAGTTCAGTGTTTTATTAAGTAAGAGAATAAAAATATTGTGAGTGTTCTACCTTGTCCAGCTCACTCGGCACCTCTGCCTCCAGTGTGGGTGCGGTGTCTAGAGGGTATTCCTCCTCCACAAGGTCAGCCCAGCTAAGAAGAGCTGATAAATTCCAAAGAAGCCTCCCCTTGCGTTTTACACAAACTGACTGGGTTGCTGTAAATAACAAAAATAACAACTGAATAATGTTCTACCTTCTCCACCTTACTCTCCACCTCTGAGTGATGGTTTTTGGGGGATCAGGAGCCTCCACGTTGAAACTTTCTTTATTCTCTATAGAAGTCAGAGGTGTGGATGATGGTGCAGCAATAAAGAAAACAATGTTCTATAACAGGGGGATCCGGAACAGGAGCTGAAATACATTTGGAAGATAATGTATACATCAATCAAAATGGTTCTAAAGTAAAATAAAGTAATAATAAAAACAAAAGCACTAAAACTTCTGTAATTTAATTAGAACTGTAACATTTCCTAGTGAGACATCGCTCAGTATTCAGACAGTTATTAAGCTAAACATGTAAGACAGCATAACACAGGTGTGTAAATGGAATTCAAACAGGATTATACAACAGTTTCTGACCGAGTAATCTGATTAAACAAGAGGCATTCCACTAGTGGTGATAAATAGAGTACAACAGGCCTGGATGAATAACTACTGTATGTATCATGTTTTAACTAACCTCGATCACCAGCATGGGTGAAGGTAGGTTGGGACGATGTGCCTTACTGGAAAGAGTGGAAAGCAACTGTCTGCCAAATTCATATTCAACTAGTCATGGAAACATTTTCAATAAGAAAACACATTTGCTAACAGTCTTCCAATTAATGTTCGGGACTCAGACACAGTGTCAGTGTTTAAGTCTAGGCTAAAAACATATTTATTTAGCCAAGCATTTTTGTAAGTGAATTTACCTCAGGTAAAGGAGCAGATCTGGGGGACTCAAGGACGTAGAGTATTATGGTGACCTGGAATGTTTAGATGCTGTCTTCCCCACTCTCATTGATCACTCAGGTTTGTTGACGGTGAGGTGATTGGTTGCTTTACATCTCAGGGAGCCCTACATTCACATTATACATTGTTTGACTATAACTATACCTAAATACCATCTCTTCTTCTCTTCTGCTCTCTCCACTCTCCTCTCCTCTCTCTCTCCCCCTCTACCTGTCTCTCTTTCGAGCTATATATGTCGCTCCTGAGCTGCCAGTGATCCAGACCCCCTCTGCCCCCTGGAGCTGTCTGACGTGTCCTGCTTCTGGGTGTAGATCTCGCCGTATGGATGCCCCATGTGGTCTGCCTGGGATGCGTCTGATGACTGGGGACGGTTACACTTTTCCACAAAGACGGTCCTGTCCTCGGCTGATGCAGGCATCTGTTCAATAGTTCAGGACTGGAGATTCCTACACTTTACCTGAGCCTCCAATAACAAACTGGACTCCATTTTAACTTAAACACAACTCCCAGTCTTGCACAGTATGACTGCAGATCAATCCCTGCTATCCAATTCTCCCAAATGAGGATGGGTTCCCTGTTGAGTCTGGTTCCTCTCAAGGTTTCTTCCTATTACCATCTCAGGGAGTTTTTCCTTGCCACTGTCACTGTCGTCCTCGGCTTGTTCATCAGGGACAGTTTTATCATTGTGATTCATACACATTCACATTCCATAGAAACATAAATAATTCTTTTGATTGTGTAAAGCTGTTTTGTGACAATGTCAATTGTTAAAAGCGCTATACAAATAAAATTGAACATCATATAATATCGTATCATATCATATCATATCATATTATATTATATCATATCTTTTCACTTAGTCAAATTCATGTGACTTTTGTTTGTCCAGCAGAGTATATGTCCAGATACATTTTGCTAAACCTTGGGCTGATTTGATTCCTCAGTGCTGACTATATGGCCAGAACCCTGTTTATTAATTATAGAATTTCTGATATAACTTATGAAAAATTTCATTCACAATAATTGTGTTTAATTCTAAAAATGCATTGCAGTTTGGTAAACTGAAGAAAATCTGAAGTTTTAATTTGCTCAATTTGTGCAACTTAATTGCAGATCCTATTATTTCAAATAAGAAGGCCCACTTAAAGAGCTGTGGTTTTCTAGGGAATAAATACTTAGGCTGCATGACACTGGGAAAAATCTGCTGAATGCTGAGATTTCCACTGAGCTCATTTTCCTTTGAGTTATATTTTTGGATCTTTGTCTAGTTTTGAACCATTTGCGCCGCGTGTTTATCTCAATCTCAGATCGTGTGAAACGTCTTATGTCGAAACTGGCCAAAGTCTTTGAGAAATGTCTTTTTCGGCCCCAAAAGCATGTTCTTATGGCTTTCAGCATAGTTAATATCACACAAAAAGCTGAATAGGTTTATTTGTGTATCGCTGAAGCCTGCTGCAGTAGTCACGTAGCATTTCACTGTGAATTTTCCATTCGGATCCAGCAATTTCACGGCTAACCAAACATGAATAGAAGTCATCATTTGGGAGATGTTAATGTTTTTCCATTTGAATGTGTGTGCTGCAATGATAATGAGGATGAAGGATATATTGTTCTTTGCTGGCATGGAAAATACACCTTAACCCTCCTATTATCTTCAGGGTCATTTGGACCCCATTCAAGTCTCAAAATAAATGACTGAAATAATATTTTTTTGCTTCATATTCAGTAACTTTTTTACATAAATTTGGGTAACAATTTTAATTATGATAATTTTCAGGAGGTGAAAAAATGTGTACTTTACAGGGCCTGTAACCTTAATAAAAATAGCTGTTTATTCGTACACTAATTCTTACAACTCTGATGGATTTGATCCAGCATGGATTGTTAAGTTTTATACAAATCATGGAGTCTATGCCAGCTTGTGTGGATGTTGTCATTAGTACTGGCTGAACACAGTACCTCTGTTTTCTGTTCTATAAAAATATGTCTCTATCACGTTCAGGTCAGAATATAGCTGTGACCCAGTCAAACCTTTAGACCAATTTGAGGCACTCTTGACCTTGTCCTGACCTGGTTTTCTTAAATATGTCTCTTTAAATAAAAACTTTCTTTTGGTTACTCCTCATCAAGGAGTTTCCACAGTAGCACATCCGATCAGCATACAACTTGACACTAGATTTTTTATGAGAGATTTTTTATCTCTCCCATGTTATTTGGGTTTGGGACCACCCTTGCATGGGTAGTATGGGGTGTGGCAACCGACCCAAATAGGTCTCTTTAAATTGACCTGGTCAAATTTTTCTAGATCTTGAAGCTCTAGACCTCTAGATCCTCCCCCTCCCCCAAAACAAGCATTCCCACAACATCATCCTGCCGACACCATGCTTACTCACTCACTCATCGTCTATACTGGTTTATCCTGTATTCAGGGTTGCGGGGGGCCTGGAGCCTATGCCAGGAGACTTAGGGCACAAGACAGGGTACACCCTGGACACCCTGGCAGGGAACACACACATACACACATTTACATACAATGGGTAATTTGGGAAAGCCAATTACTCTAATCTGCATGTCTTTGGACTGTGGGAGGAAACCGGAGTACCCAGAGGAAACCCACGACTATGGGGGGGAACATGCAAACTTCCTGCATACAGAGACGGGAATCGAGCTTGGCTGGGAATCAAATCCAGGCCCTGAAGGTGCAAGGCGACACCACTACACCACCATGCCGCCACCAACATCATACTTTAACAAAAGAAATAAATTTGTCATGTAATAAGCCATGCCTTCTTTACTTCAGATAAAATGCTTGGGGCAGCAGGCAGTGTTGCCACTTCATAATTCAACAGTTCAACCACCAGAACCCTGTTCAGGATAATGTAGTCATTATAAATGAATAAACTAATTAATTTAATGTTTGGCATTTAGTCTAAACAGGGTTCTGTTCGGACTGAATTCTGCAATAGTATGTGTCCACTTGTAATGTGCACATGAAAATAGCTAACAAATTACACTAGGTCAACAGCAATTGCAGAGTCAATTTGAGGTGTGTGGTTGTGTGCAGTTTGGACAAGTGTTGGTATGGCAAACAGATGTGACTAAAACAAATAAAAGAAAACCCATATTACATATGTGGCCTTGCACTTTAGAGGTTAACACTTTACATTTGGAATTTTCACAAAGCCACGTAATCAGCTGAAGCGCAGTATATGTAGGGAGTGGCAGACTCACTCTGTCAACACTTTAAAATAGCCTTCTTGTCATACAGTTAAGTCAGAGCTGATTACAGTTAACGGCAAAGAATTTCCATGATAATGTTTTGTTCGCTCATTTTCCCCATTGTTGTAATACCCCTCATCAAAATGCTTTGAGGTTTGTTTGATATATTAGGTCACATGGCAATTAACTTTTCCACTCTTTTAAGGGGAGTTTAAGAGGCCGCATAATAGTCAGGGATAGAAAAGTTGAAGCATCTATTTAAAATGTTAACATTAGCTAAGGCATCATATTGCTGAAAGCTACCTTTTATGGTTCTGCGGTTTATAATAGTTTTGCTGAGGTAGGAAAATCTGTACGCATGGACAAAAGAAGACTTCTTACAACAAAAGATGTAATTTTCACAAACACAAAAAGGATCTATTAGTGAGAATGGTGACAGATGAGAATGAGGATGTGTTGGCTGTGTTATATTGTGGAGTGTAGTTTGGATGGTTTAGGTCTACCACTGATTACCCATATGCAGGGATCAAAAAATAGTTGGATAAATATTAAAATGATATGGTCACACTTGTACAGCAGAACCATGTGTTTGGTGGTTGACAACGTTGATTTTTTTAAAGTTCTGAGTTTGTGCGGTAGCAAATATGTGACCTGCGCTGTGTATTCTGTATAATTCTATCTATCTGTTGTGGTCTATTTCATGAGTAATGCTGACTTTTTTAGTCTGTCACTTTTTTCTTTGGCTTTGTCCTTCACTCCATAGGGGTCGCCATATACTGTAGGGTCATTTGATACACAAGATTTGGCCCAGGATTTACTATGGACGTCCATTCTGTGCCAATCCTCCCATATTCTACCCTTGGGACCAGCACTGACTGGGTTGTAGGGCTAAGGATCTTACCCAAGGATCAAACAGTGGTGAGCCGACAGTGGCAGGGCTCAAACCCCCAGTTCCCAAGCAACTCTGAGTCTCAACAGTCTGAGCCACCACTGCCCCCCTTGTTTGAGTCTGAAGTGAACAGGTCAAGCCTGGCTACTTCCATGCTGTGAGTTTAAATGAGTCTTGTTCAAGCTTTTTATTATGAGTTGTCCAGGCAATAGCAACAGACGACAGAGTGTTTTACAAGGCACTGGCAATGGTGCTTGAGTCAACCAACTTGCCTTCTCATCTAATAAACAAACCCAGTGAACTACACAGCTATGGCCATGGACATTGATTGGAATGCTGCCTAAAAGATCACTGTAATATTCTATGTCAAAAAAGTCCAGCAACAACTGTGTCACTGTCTTATATAAACCTCCCGAACTTTTCCATAGATGCAAAATCAGACTACTTCTTATGTATTGTGTGTCTGTCTTGAACCTCTTCTACGAGTAAAGCCAATGTCTCAGATGAATGTGTTGGACAGGGCAACAAGTATGCATGTGATGGAATAAATGTATTTGTGATTATGCAATAAGATAATAATTAATTACATTGAGAACAGCCAAATCACTTTTTTGAGTATCTGTGCAGCAAAATGATTAGCTAAATTAGTGCTACATGGCAGATTCAGTTGTCGCCCACTAAGCTAACTTATTTGCAATTGTGAAACCACATTACCCTTCAATCATATGAATGCTACAATAACAAGCTATCAGCACTCTTCACCAAGTGGACACACTGGTTTATTTCACCTGTCGGTGATTTTAATGTTATGACTGATAATAATATAAGATGAACAAGTTTCACACTGAGGAATATATAAGAGGGGAATGATCACGTTTTTCCTTGTTTTGCTTTTGGAAAGTTTGTTCTGCCGTGTGTGAAAGTGAATATGTTACAAATCAAAAGAACAAGAACAACAATCTGATATGTGCGGCATTGTCACATGTAGAAAAGATTATCCATGAGCCACTAGTGATTTTTACGTAATTGTTTAGTTTTTATTACATAATTTTGACCTCATATAAACTAGTTTTTTGGTGTTTGTTAGATAACTAATATGAGATTAGTTACACTGTACGGTCCTTTTATTTTTAAACAGCAATTTCTATCCACTCAAGATGTTTCCACATCTGGCCATTATTTTTATGCCCAGCTGGGGAATTAATCTGGAACTTCTGTGACAGTCCTGAACTACTTCTCTAAATACTCCACTTTTGGAGTTCCACCAACTTAATTTGATTGTTCTGTAACTATAACTGTTTAACACCGATGGTTCTGTGAAATGTGGAATGTTTACTGTGGCAACACCAGGTGTCAGTAATGATACTGACTGTAGTGACAGTTACTGTAAGTCTCAGAAGCTTAAGATCTCCCAGGCTCTTGCTTTCTGTCTTTAAAAAAAAATTAATTAAATTAATTTATGTTTGAAAGAATTGACTTGTAAAAGCCTTGCACCGGTTAACTGCCTAAACTTTGACAAGAAATGTCTGCATTTAATCATTCATCCATGTCTGGCTACTTGCTTTCTTTCGTTACCAGTTTAGGCAGTCAGTGTGTGACCTCCATAGCAACAGCCCTCATCAACCCAGCAGTTCATAAACAAACCAACAACACATATTATGACTCCTGGGTGATTCAGTTATGTCAGCTGAACTCATTCTTGGAGATCACTTCCACATTATTGCCGTTAAATCATTAAATATATAGGCAAACATTGTTTTAGTTGGCCCGTAATAAGGAAAGGGAGTATACAGTGCCTGCAGAGAATACTTTACACACACAGTAAAACATCTCGGATGAATTTAAGTGAAGACAGCCAAATGCCTCAGCAGGAGTAGGCAGTAGGAAGCAAGGGTTTGAAAAAATGTCCGGGGTGAATTGAAGAGAATCAGTTCTGAATTGCTGCCTCTCCTCGGTCGGGTCGTTGCTGAGAGTAGGTTGCATAGCAGTACAGCAGCAGCAAACAATATGGTGTTGTTAGGGTGTTGGTGGGGAGAAATGCACGCACCCTGGACACATGCAAAGTTCTTTAAGTATCATTTCATACCATCATTCAGAGTTGATTATGCTTTGTGATGATCTCGCTGTATGAAATGAAAAACGACATATGAGAGAGTTGAAAACATTGCTGATGTCTTCATATACAAAATACTACATACTATCAGTCTGCAAAATGTCAATCCTTTCCAATATGATATGTTGTATTTATTCAGCTAGTGTAGCCAAATGAGAATGAATTTGTGTACTGATTCACATGAGTAACTATGAGCATAGCATCACTGCCTCACAGCTCAAAGGTCCTTGGTTTGGTCCTGAGGTCAGGTTATTATCAGAGGTTCACTTACAGTATTTTCACATTTTTATGTGAGTTTCCTCTCACTGATCAAAAAACCCATATGTACTGTATAGTAACAAATAAATGTACAGATATACTGTACAGTATGTTCATGTGTAATGTTTTATAATAGACTTGAATCCCATCTAGGGTGTAACACATCCTTGTTTCTTGAGTTTCTGGGATCAGCTCCAGATCTACTGTGACTCTGAACAGTGTAAAATGGACACTAAGGAGGAACAAACAGTAAACTCAGGCAAATACTGCTATTTACACTTTTAGATATTTGGATAATAAAACATAGCTACAGCTGTTTCCTCCAATATCCAACCTTCTTCCTCTGAAAACCGTTGTACTAATATGCTGATATAGCAAATACCTTTTACTTTTCTGTTGCTTGCGTTCCATAATGTGTTGGACACGCAGTAGCATAGGATAGAATAACATAAAGATATGACATAAAGGCAGTTTGAATTACATAGGCCAAGAAGTGCTTTCAGAGTTGGATGTCTGTTGGGTGGCAGATGCCATGCTGTGCGACTCATGAGGAACCCATCCCATGTGCTTTCCCTTTTGCCCATTGTCATTGCCTTTGCAAAATGTTTCTAACCATGAATGTCTACAATCTCACAACATTTTAAGAACTGCAGTTCTGCATCCATGAATTGTTGTGTAATGACATACTCAAAGACTCCAAGATGCTTAAATGATACTAATTCAAATGGGATTCCCAATAATAGCCCCGTCTCTCCATCTGTTTTAGTCATTTTAATTGGAAAATTCATGAAATTGTATGGGTTGGGCTGGCTGTGAAAATTTTTCAGTGAGGTATTTATAAACAATGAGTGTGTTAGATTTATGGGGGGGGGGGGGTCCAAATCATCCAGTTAAATTGCGGAAAATGGAGGATAAATTTAAGCTTCCTTAGCTTTCCATGACACACAGCTGTGAAAATTGATAGTTTGAAGTGAGCAGTACTATTGGTGCCCAAATTTCAATGAACATACACACTCAATTATGCAATTATCCAATCAGCCAATCAAATGGCAGCAATACAAAACATAAAAAACATTCAGATACAGGTGAAGAGCTTTGGTTATCATCAAAACTGGGAAAAATGTGATCCAACTCATTTTGACCGTGACATGGTTGTTAACTTTTGAACATTTCTGCTGCACTAAGTATCCCACACTGGGGATATCATACTGTACAGTATCTCAGGACAAAATTACTGATAATGGTCAACAATTTAAATCACATGCATATACACTACCGCTCAGAAGTTTGGGATCACTTTTTAACTCCATGGTTGTTCCTGATTTAAATTTCTTTCTACATTGTAAAGCAATGCTGAAGGCGTCCAAAATATGGACTAATCTCCTTTGAACAGTTAATGTTGAGACATATCTACTACTTATGCTCTGTAAAGCCTTCATAACGGCTCTAATCTGAGGTGCTGTTTGTTAATTGGTGATTTCTGCGGCTGATAACTCTAAATGAACTTCTCGTCTGCGGCTGAGGTTAGTTTTGGTCTTGCCTCTCCTGGGATGATCTTCGTGAGAGCCATGCCACTTGACAATACTGTTCTTTACAGAACTATTCCAGAAAGTCTGATCTCAGTGTCTTAAAATAACAACTGACTATTGTTTTTGTTGTTGTTGTTGTTACATAATTACTTAATTCCATATGTGTTATTTCATAGTTTTGAAATCCCCAGGATTGTTGTAGAATGCAAGTGATCCCAAACTTTTGAGCAGTAGGGTATGAACACATATGAAGAGCCAATGTACAGTTCATGCAAAGCCAGAAGCTTTAAAGGTTAATGGTTTTCTGTGTGAGATTAGTTAGTATTTCTCTACATTAAAATACATATAAAAAAGCAATAATTTCACTAACCAACTTGACTTTGTGAGTATTGCACATGCAGAACATATGGTTTTGTGTTGTTAGTTAACTTAGAATCATGGTTTCACACTTAATATAAGGAATCAAAATATAGAGTCTAGAAGAAAAATTGTTTATCTTTTAACTCTTTAACTCTTTGATGGCTAAGAATTCTGCCATACCATTTATCATTGGGAACTCTAATACCAGTGCTTTGTCTGAGGCTTGTCTCTAAATTGCGTTTGAAGGTAGCATGAGATTCCTGGGACACACAAAACGGGAAGTCAGCACTTTTATTAACTGGTCATGTGAGTTACCATAAAATACTTGATGACGACCTAATTAATCAGCTGGGCTGATCAATTGATATGTTATCCACCACATCATGTTATAAATTACTTCATGGTATTGGCTGCTACTCATACCTGTTAGAGAGTGATTATTTACATTACTATAGATTTTCTGGTATATTGAACCAGTATGGGCCCATGACTACATAACAGCCATGCTGATATCCAGCACAACAGCACTCATCATCTCATTAGCAAGTAAGAGCCCCGGGTTTGTTCCCTTCATGTGGTGTACAAAATTTTAACCACTGAACAAACTGCTTCTTAGGGAAAGTTATTTGAATGTCACGGCAGTAACATACAATACATGCACCAAAATCAGTAAAAAACAAAAAAAAAAAAGTAAAGAAAAAAAAGCCATGTTCTATATATGCAAATTAATATTGCAGCTTTAAAAAGATCTGGTCTTACAGTAGTTTGGTTGGAGGCAATTAATAAGGAGTTAACAAATGTTATGATGTTTGGCTAAATGCATATAATATATCAGCATTGCTCTTTAACTTTAAAGAATTGCCACTCACTGTTTTATTCAAAGCTCTGAAGCTTTTGACCTGGATCTGTGGGTCAGCAAAATTGAACTTTGTATCACCTCAAGGACCTTTCCTGTCATATTATTGATTTTTTCTTTCTTTCTGAAAATCCTATAGCACACATATATATATCAGTGACTGATTTAGGGTCACAATATCTGATATCACCAAAAATAGGACAGGCGCCCTGTTGAATCTTCCACTCAAGTTGTTTTCATATTGTCATCTAGGAGAGTTTTTCCATGCCACTGTCACCCTCAACCTGATCACCAGTACAAACTGATAGTTTTTTCCTTTTTCTTAACGTTTTCTAATTCATATCCATAATTATCTGTTTTCTCTAAAGCCAGTTTTCAGCAATGTTGAATGTTGAATGTGGGCATTGTGTAGTGGTTAGCACTGTCGCCTTGCACCTCTAGGGTCCAGGTTCGATTCCTGGACAGGCTCGATTCCCGTCTCTGTGTGCATGGAGTTTGCATGTTCTCCTTGTGCTTGGTGGGTTTCCTCCGGGTACTCCGGTTTCCTCCCACATTCCAAAGACATGTAGGTAAGGTTAATTGACGTTCCCAAATTGCATGTAATTGCATGTGTGTGAATGAGTGTGTGTATGTACTGTATGTGTGCCCTGTGATGTATTGGCACCCTGTCCATGGTGTACCCCACCTCATGCCCTAAGCCTCCTGGGATAGGGTCCAGGCCCCCCGCGACCCTGAATACAGGATAAAACGGAATAGACGATGAGTGAGTGAGTGAGAGAGTGAATTGACTCTGTATGATTTGTTTGTGCTGATGCTACATGATTATTAGTCTGAATAATTTCATGAATAAGCAGAGTTCCCTAATGAAGTAAGTGGTGAGTGAATAGAAAAAAGCCGAATAAGCTTGGTATAAAGAGAAACTGAGAATCAACTCTGAATTTACCAAAATGCAGTATACAGTAATAGCGCCAGGTCCATATATCAGTATGCTTGATTATTAATAAAATAAATTAGGTGAATTGTTTAGCCAAGTACACATTGAGGCCTTTTGAGTAAAAGCACTGAGAATCCCATTTTAGTAAAGGATTTATTTCTACTTTTTCTTCCCTAAAATGCCTACCATTAGCCAAACATCACAATTATTTGTTGCCTCCTTATTAAGCAATTTCCCTTTGGGATTAATAAAGTTCTTTGAATCTTGAATCTTGAATCTTGAATTACTTGCCTCAAAGCAAACTAATCAGGAAATCAGACCAGATCTTTTTAAATCTGTAATATTCATATGCATACTGTATATAGTACATGGCTTTTTTTTCTTTTTTAATTTACAGGTTTTTGTGCATGCATGTCAGTGCTGTGGCGTTCAAATAACAGTTAAAATATTGTACACCACATGAAGGGTCCAAAATGTAATAAGATTTCTACAAATTATTTTTCTGGGTTAATGGGATGTTGAGTGCTGTTGTGCTGGATATCAGCATGGCTGTTATGTGGTCATAGGCATGATGGAACTGAGTATGACAGCACAACATCGAGTGTGATATTGATTTGATAGAATGGTTCCACAAACACCATTTATAATCAACAGATTATGATTTGCTTATTTATTTAACCAGTTATTTTGCTCCACCAACACATGTTCTTCCATGACTGTTGAAAGTAACTAAACAATTAATATAGTTAGCCCATAACAATGCAGACCTTTATTCTAATCAATTTGCTCAAGAAATGCAAAACAGGTAAATTATAAAATGTAAGATGTTTTTAGATCATTTTAAATAGGATAAAACTTACTTTCAGTAACAAAAAAACAAAAATGTTAAAATCTTCTTGTTAGTTCCATCACATGTGCTACCCAGACACACCACCATTTGGGGAATTATGTCATGGGTACACATATTCCCAAGTTGTTGCACCAGGATTTTCATTAGATATCACCTGTGTCACCGTGAGTCGTTATGGGCTTCCAGGGGTAAAAGTAGTTCTTACTGCTAATTCTTACTGGTACCATTGCCAAAAGGAGAATAAAACATGGAGGTGGTGGACAGTCCACCAGCTTGTAAGATTCTCTTTATATTTCTACTTATTCATGTGCAATAACACATACACATGCACTCATATATGCATATATACATACATACATACATACATACATACATACATACATACATACATACATACATACATACATACATACATAGATGTACATACATAAACATACACACAAGCACATATACAAGTTGACTGGCTCTTCTCGTTCTTAGCATTTCATTGTACTGTTGGCCCTGTGTTGACATGCATATGACAAATTAACGCAACTTGACCTTGAACTTATTCTGCTTTAGAATATCGGCTATGTTAATTTCAGGGTTCCAGCATTACATGGACAGCTAGCACACAAGGGTGTACAATTATTGTTCCACACACCAAGTAGGAATTTTGGATTCAGCCTTAGTAGATTCAGTGTTAGAAGCTAGATAGCCTTGTAGCTTGCCTTAGCCGTAAATAGTACAGCATGGATGACAGAAGGAGACAAAGTGTTGTTTAAGATGACGTAACATTATCAGATGTGATGTGTGGGAGATGCTCTCTGCTATTTCCAGTACTACGAACCATACCGTCCTACTTTCACCCATGCTGCGACTGACTGCTAGTGTTAATGATTGTTAGAATACCTGGGATGCGAAGTGATACAAATAATTAAACACCCCAGTGCTGTTACTGCCTATTATCACCACTAGTGATAATAGGCCTCTCGTTTAATGAGATACCTTGTCTAAATTATAAATAGCTGTCGTATAATTCTTATTATTGTTTACCTAAACCGTATTATTCCCACCTTCATGTTTAAAAAAAACGCACTCAATGCACTAAAGTAACACAGCATAAACAGCATTTTTGTGCCTGTTTCTCAAACAATGTCCCTTATAGCTAAAGAATTTTCCCAATGGTTCAGTTGATGCATGTGATCCGTTGGACAGCTTATAGAAATGTTGCAATGTTTTAACCTGTCATCTGCAGTGCATGTTTGATTAAGAATACTTTTACAGAAGGAAGAATTTGTGGTTATGTGTCACCAACATAGTCAGCATGAAGCGTCTCATGTTCTGTGGTGCAGGCATTGCACAGAATGTTCAGGGAACCAAAAGGACATACTGTAATAACAGCATTGAAAAGACTTTCTCTTATCCTTAGATCTGGGTGGGTGGGTTTTATATAAGGGTTAGTGAAATATTTCCATTTCTATTTGTGCAGTGATTCTGACAACAGTGGTCACAAAATGACAATACATACCATAAAGGCAAGATGCCTAATGTTCTAGCCAAGGATCACACAGGGAAGGATAAACTTGAGTAACCATGATTGAATAAAACTCTGAAAAATACAAGTTATAAAAAGTCTAAAAATAAAACTGTCAAAAATATATATATAAATGTATAGGAACAAATGGGTGTGATTTATCAAATGTTCAGCAGTGTTCTCATTCTAACACACTGGTGACTTGAATTAAGTGTCCAAGTGCTGGGAAATTAATTGTACTGGCTTAGCGAATATCCAGCTTGGACCATTAAATAAGTTAAGTGCTTGTGATTTGTTTGACTTGTGATTTTAATCTCCGAAGTAATCGTAACAGTATGGTGGAAGAACTATAATCCATAACTTCTATAACTACAATCTACAACATAGATTGTTGTAAAATGTATTTAAAGCAGATTCATGCACTAATGAAAAAGTTTTACAGTGTGTGATTCAGTACAGTGGGTTCTTTTTTTTGTAACTGCTTGCAGAGTAGATGGATGAGTCTGAGAAAGGGTAACCGGACAGTTGTCACATTTTTATGATGATTGGTGTCTGCAACTGCTTGGCCACCTGATGAGGCACAACAATAAAAATGTTCTTTCCCCCAGATGGTAAAAGCAGCTTTACATATTTTACTGGTTGATTCCAGCATTATGGATGTGACTTTTGGATTCATACTGGTAAAGAAAAAAGCATCAAAGCATGGACAAGCTTAGTATCAGGGAATTCATTTGCATAACATTTAATGTAACCTTTTCAGCTAAAAACAAACAAATTATGAAAATTCATATACACTACCGCTAAAAAGGATCACTTGCAGATTTCTTTGTTTTTGTTTAGTGATCTATTTTCTACATCCTACAACAGTCCTCTATATACTATATAAGGATCATGCTTAAATTGTGAATTTTAAATCATGAATCATTTGAATTAATGCGATTAAATCGTCAAAAATTGCTTACAATCTCTTCTAGTCATTTCCATTTCTCTTTCTTTGTAAATGTCATCATTTTTGTGCTTCTTGAAGCTCAGCGTTGGACTTTTTATTTATGAGTAAAAGCTGTGTCAACATAAGCAGATGTAGTATTTTAGTGTATCAGTATGGTTTGGTAGGAACCTTATGAATTATGCCAACTTTCTATTCCCATGGTGAGGCTGACCTTTGCATGGAATGGCCCAGCTGTCGTAATTTCCAATCAGCAAGGGAAAATATCTTAGAATGGATTTAGAAGGAGAAAAGGAAATACTAAGACTCAGGAAAGGAAGCCTGTCTTCATCAGGTTGACACTGGGAATGAGTTAGATGAATCATTTGGGTTTAACTGACTACCAGCCAAATAAAACTCTATCTCATTCTCTGTTTCTCTCACGCCCTCTCTCTCTTGCTCTCTGTGCATAGAGCCATAGGATTTAATACAAATATACTCAAATGTAGCTAAAAATTATGTTGTAGCCAAATCCCACTTACTGTACAGTGCAGATTCCCCAAATTCAGTCAAACGCAATCCATTTTGTAGCTATTTATGAAATGCTATTTCTAAGCATTGTGTGTGTGTGTGTGTGTGTGTGTGTGTGTGTGTGTGTGTGTGTGTGTGTGTGTGTGTGTGTGTGTGAGAGTGTGTGCGCAGATCTCGATGTAAGTTCAGGTTACTGTCTATGTGGAATGTCATGTGTTCTCCCCGTGTTTGTGTGGGTTTCTTCCAGATTCTCTAGTTTCCTCCCACCTCCTAAGAACTCACCAGTAGGTTGAATGGCTATACACTAAACTGGCTCTTTATGTGAATAAGTGTATGAATGCGTGTGCCTGGTGCCCTGTGATAGACTAGTCACTAGTGTCCCATGCAGGCTGTTCATCAGATATGTGTGAAGATAAATGAATGAGTAACTAAGCTGGTGTTCAACAGGGAATCTTTTAAGGAACTCGGCACAAATGTCTGGCGCTATCCGGAATGACATCTAAATAGCTCCCGGGTGAGTTCTGTATTACATTTCCACCAGAGCTAAATGCAGCTAAAAAGGGGTTTGGTTAATTAAACACTAAGTGATGTTCGTTATAGAAAACCCAGCTTCAACACTTCCTAAAGCCCAGAAACCTAAACCTAGTGCTTTGATAGGAAAGGTTCCTAAATAAAAATAGTATATAACTAAAAATATGGCGATTAGTAGGTCAAACATGTGTGCATCAACAAGATTAGCTCATGTTTTCAAACCGTTTGCTTTTGATAGAATAGAGGCTAGGAGTCTGTATGTACCTCTTTCGGGTGTTTGTTTACCTCTCACATGGAGAGCATCAGGAATGACCTTAAATCAAGGCATCCAGTGTAAGCAGCCTAAAACGAGACGCTGTTGCATAATCATCACGGTGAGGTTCCCTGGATATGTTTACAGTCTACGCCTCTGTTCATCTAAGCCTTTGAAGTGTATGTTTACGCCGGTATTTATGTGAGTGTCGGTTTTGCCTCATTAAATTCAATGACCTTCATCATACCAGAGACGACAGATGTTTGCATGACCATGAGATTGAATAATCATATTGACAGAAAAGATGATCATTTGTATACAAAGGATAGGTTGTATTTTTATTATTATTATTATTTTTGATTATTATTACAATGCTAAAAGCCCTGTATTTGGAGCCTAGTTGATGATCTTGGGCCACCAAGGATAAGGATTTTATGAAAACACAGACAGGGCTCTGTAAAGCCTGGGACGCCTCCTCCTTCACCACTTCACAAGGTTTGAAAGACTCCTTGTTAGAGTAAACGTTAGTGGAAGGCCAGAAACTGTGTATTGCTGCAAACAGATTCCTGCAATCTAGAGTCAGCAGAGAGAAAGGACAGAATGGATGAATGGTAGATTTGATATCTGATACATCCGTTTTCCCCCCCTTATTCATTCACTGTCCTTCTTAATAAATCCTTAATGTTCTTAAGAGGTATTTCTTGCTAGGCAATGTTGACAAACTCATGCATCTTTTTCACAAGTTTGCTTAAGCACTTACAATATTTCAGTCTATAAAAACACTCTGCAATGTTCAAATATTTCCCCTCCTCAATTATCCAGCAATTAATGGCACATTTGTCATTATATTCGCCCGTATTATTTCTTTTAGTGAAGGTTATTTCCCAGACACAAACTTTATCCAGCTCCATATTTCTGCTATCAGGAAAAAAAATATTTCTTTCTCCCAAGAGCCAAGTGCAAATTCACGATACTGACTGCGAGTGTGCTGATCCACAGGCTATCAACACAGCACGTCATCAGATCCCTGCGTTCTACCAACTGGAACTTCATCTTCAGGACACCACATAATACACTTTATATCCAAAGCACACCTGGGCGTTTTGTCTTGTACAGAGCTGAGTTTGTTTTTGGAGCTCAGGAAGGCGATTCCTTTCTCCCTTCACTGTCAACACGTCCACTAAAGATGGTGATGGAATGCAGGCTGTAATGCTGAATGCCACAATACTCAGCGCTCGCACAGCTCACGCAAGAGATGCCTGAACAAAGTTTTTTCTAACACACCTGTGTGAGACGTGGCTGTCACCTGGTGAACTTTTGACCTGTATATCAAGATAGAAGTAGAAGAGGCCAGATGTGAACAGTAGGCTCTGTACAGTCATTCTGAGCTTTTTCTTAGGATTACAATAAAGCTTGTCATGGTTATGAAATTTCAACTGATGATTCACTGTCGTACAGATAATTGCAATTAATAGTTTACTCTTTGAGTTAGTGGCACGATTCTAAAGTAGAACAGATACAGTACATGGTGGAATGGCACAACTCAGTCACAACTATCTATAAGGGCTGTATATATCAGGGGTTTAAAATTGAAGTCTGACAACCTTCAGTTTTTTTTTTCTTTTTAGTTTTATAATGAATAACACTAAAGGACATGCCTATAAAATGTCAACATGAGCCATAATATGTTCTATCCGGGAACTGTTCAATAATAAAACCTCTATGGCTACAATATTTTAATAGCAATAGTATAATTAGGAAACTATTACCTTTCAGTCATTTTTTGGAGGGTCTTGATGTGATTGGTTATGATTTGTTTTAATAGTCAGACTTTATTATTATTATAAAAAATTTTTTTTTTACGTTAGGATAAAGTGTTGTTCTGCGATGGATTGGCACACTGTCCAGGGTGTACCCTGCCTCGTGCCCTGAGTCTCCTGGGATAGGCTCCAGGTCCCCGCGACCCTAATATAGGATAAAGCGGTATAGAAGATGAATGAATGAATGAAAGGATAAAGTGTTACTTGGATAATTTTGTAATAATAAATAGTGCTATGAGAAATTGGGCAATACTTTGGCCAGTATTTCTATTAAAATTTCCATTGCGTTTTGTGGCGCTATTGAGATCAGTTGCGGTTTTAACAGAAAATGAAGAGTGAACTGATAACAATTAATTCTACATAAAATGAAATTAAAACACAATTTAAAAAGTGTTGGATGTTAAAACAGTATTGTGCATCCTTTCAACTTACAGATACAGATTGTCTCAGAGATATTCTAAATGGCCTGATATTTATTTGAATCGTAAAACAGAACTAGAGCATATAAACTGAGAAAAAGAGAATAAACAGGCACAATGTATATATTTTTAGAGTATATAAAATATTTTTAATTTGGTTAACATAACATGCTGTAAAATACAGTAAGTCCTGTTTTCCATTAGAGAAATATATCACCATTTACCAACACAGATTACCTAAGGAAAAAAACTATATATTGGAATGTAGTAATCAATCCATCACCTTCAAAGCAATATGTTCAGATCAAACATTCTTTGAAGATAAAACATTCTGACTGCTACTGTACACAGGGGGATTAGGGGAAAAACAAACTAATGCAAGCCTGTGACGATGCATGAAGCAGTTAGAGAGGAGTGTACTGAATAGAAGACAGTCTTTCCAGAGACTTTTTAAATAGATATAATTAATTATTTATATTATTATAATTAATTATATATCATCATTCTTTTTGGTGGCGATTAATGTACAGTATAGCCTCACTGATTCAAGAATCAATTTTTTAAAATTTATATTTCAATTACATGTTTGCATTTGAGATGGAAATATGTTGCAGTTCCTCTATAATGCTACAGTGCACTCAAAACTGTTTGTTTAGAATTATATAAAATAATTAATAATAATTAATATAGATATTTATAAAATCATGATATACTGTATACAGAATCATAGAACAAAGCGAATTGGCATCTAGCTATGATTATATTGTACCATGAACTCCCTGGTGATTTCCATCTAGCTCACTTTCTCTGTCAGTCCTCTTACCAGGCTTAGAGCTTGTGACACAGATTTGTATTCTGAATTAGCTAAACTTAATGAGACTCTTCACCCTCTTTGGAAACACTTGCCAAAATAGAAATCCTACATAAGCTACATAAGCACACAAGGAATACACACAGAGGTTGTTTGGCTTCCTAGTCTACCATCTGCACCTACTGTACATTCAAATCTCAGCTGTGAAAATAATTCATACCAAACCCACTCATATTTCACCTATCTGGTGCATTTATGAGCATTGTGATTGTGAATGACTGAACTACAAGCTCCAATCCAGTACAAAATCCATGTGGATTTACCAAAGGTATTTTTGGTATCTGCTTGTAGAGTCTCAAACCATCCATGGTATTCAGTGACACTACATTCACCCTGTGTAACATTTGACTCATCATGCAGTTTGGTTTTGTTGGCCCAGAAAGCAGCATATTTTCCAAGTCAACCTGAACAATGTTATAAAAGAGGAGCCTTTGATGCAAGATGAGTTTGTGTGTTTAAAATGAGGCTCTTTGTGAAGAATGGTACATGTATTAGGAGTACTTTTGTGTGTTTCTCAAACACACACACACACACACACACACACACACACACACACACACACACACACACACACACACACACACATTTTGTTCATGTCTGACTTACCCTCTTGAATACTTAAATTGATATTTCAATGAATAATCATAATTACAGTCGATCAGTAAGGACATGTTGGTGATGCCTAAATCCCTCTTCCCTTAAAGGAGTCTTAAAAAGTAAATTTTGAATGCTTTAAATATGAGTTTGTAAAATAACAAGGATAAGCTATACTCATGATTTTTGTTGATAGTAAAGCTACAATATTTTCCCTGCAATTCCGGTGCAACCCCTTCAACAATAGCTGGCCCTATGATATCACAGAATTGAGCTACATGGTATGAATGATATCAATAAGGTGCTAAATAGATGCTTTTTTAGCCAGAAGTTTGCAGAAAACCATATGGGTGAGAGACATCAATTACTGTATTTTCTTAGCAACAGGTCCAATGTGCATCAACTAAATAGGCAAATGTTTCCTGTTAGGGGGCAATTATGTAACATTCTTTTTTCAGATCTTTCTTTAATGTCAGATTTGCAACATATAACTAATGCAATTTCAGGAAAAACATGTAATCTTCATTTCCTTTTTTCCCCCGAATACATGCAGAGGGATGTACAGTACTTACTGAAACTCATTCTGAATGTGCATTTTGGAGTTACACAAACAAGAGTACAACAGTGTCATCACTTAATCACAGTTCTCAACAACCTGTCTCTTCATTTCACTCTCCTTCCTTTTTTCACTCTGCAAATTTAAGGTTACTGATGATGTCTGTATTTTAGGGGTGTAACCAAATAGGAATACATTTATCAGATTTAAGAGATAATATGTTCTGACAGATAGTAAAATATTTCCTAGTGCTTATCTTCCACTTCCATTCTCTAATAATTGCTAAAATGTCCTCATGCACTCAACACATTCAAGATTCTGAAGGTTCGCAGGGCTGGATTTGCTTGTTTCTCTTGGACTTTCTCTTGGTTTGGAAGTGTGAAAAAAAAAAAGTTAACATAGTGAATAAATCTAATATCATGGTTTTCAACAAAGCAACAGCAAAAGTGAAATATCTTTTTAAACAGATTTGTTACTAGCTCTGGTGAAAACTTTATTGTGCACTAGACTTACGTATGAGACTAATGTAATGTAGAAATAATAGCAGTCCATAACTCACAAGTCAATCAGATTGAGATCTGGGGAATTTGCGGTCCAAGTCAAGACCTTGAACTTTGTTATGTTACTCAAACCATTCCTGAATATTTTTTCCTGCTGACAGAGACAAACAACTGCCATTAGAGGACACATTTTCAATACTGCACTTGGTCTGCAACAATGTTTAGGTAGGTAGTATGTGTCAAAGTAACAACCACATGAATGCCAGGGCTTAAGGTTTCCCAGAACAACATTGCCCAGAGCATCACATGGCTTACTTTCTGCACCCTGGTGCCATCTCATCCCCAGGTGAGTGACGCACATACAGCAAGGATGTCCACATGATGTAAAAGAAAACCTGATTCATCAGACCATCCCTCCTTCCTTCATTGATTCTTGGTCCAGTTCTGATGCTCATGTAGGTTGTCCCAGCAGTGGACAGGAGTCAGCATGGGTGATCTGACCAGCTTGTGGCTACACAGCCCCATAAACAGCAAGCTGTGATGGACTGTGTGTTCTGACACCTTCCTCTTATAGCCAGCATTAACCATTGTGCTACAGTAGCCCTTTAATGGGATCAGACTAATGGGCTAGTTTTTTGTACAGTAGATGCTAGAGAGAGCAACTGCCTGACAAAACCCACTTTCAAAACCAGTTACAGAAGCAACTAACTTCTAAAACAAGGCAGAATCCCAAATCCCTTCTTATTCCTTAATCATAGAACAAGTTACTGCACCCCCTACTTATTACACTAGCTTTCTACTGTATTTAACGTTATTTGGGATTCAACATCGGAACTCAGAAGTTTATGGAGCTGATATTCTAAAGATGAATACGTGTAAATATAAAGAGAACCGTCCACGACCTCCACAGTTTATTCTGCTCACCCTTTGGCTACATAGTACTGATAAGAATACTTTCATCCCTGTTAATTACAACAACGGTCAGTCGCTAACTCTTGGTCGCCTGCTTAGGAAGTTGCAGTTAGCTTCCACCAGTCGCAGGAGGATATGTGTTGGGGGAGCGAAATTACTACTTAAATGAACAAACAAGTGATAATATGCTGATGATTAATGATGCTTGTGGATCTGTTGCATGAAGACCCTCGTGCCTATGGCACATAACAGCACAACAGCACACTTTTTTGTGTGAATGTGCTTACCACAATAAAGCATAACACATCTCAGAAAATTGTGGCAAGCTTGGTTTGCATGGTAATGCATCCTCATTTACTTTATACTATACTTTTAATGCTAGTTGGGGTGAGGTATTGCCTTGTGTGTGGTCTGAGAAAGGCATTGCAAACTCTCTCTCTCTCTCTCTCTCTCTCTCTCTCTCTCTCTCCCTTTGTTGGAAACACCCATCTGTTTATGTCTAGATGTTCCTCTCTTATTCCCCTAGTTTTGTTGGAGCAAAGAGGAGAAGACAAATGCCTAAATCTTCTTACTTTAAACAATGCCATTAAGCTACATAATCTTTAAAAAAAAGTTTTAAATAAACGATTTTTATAAATACCAGTCACTAACAAAACCATACTTGTCATCTGGTGCAGAGGAATACTTTGGGTGGAATGTTTCTGCTTGTCCAAGATGTCTGCCACATAACACCACAGATTTTAGCTACACAGTGAAGTTCTGTTCATAAGTAAGCCATAATGTACAGTATAATAAACCATCAGCAAGTCTGTGTAATATCACTGAAGAACTTGATGCTGTTTGACGCTGATATTTATTCTGGGGTGAGAGAGGTCCAGAACTTGTTTGTTATAGTAAATTTTGATTAAAAATTGCAGTATGCATTAATTGAAATAAGTCAAACATCTCTTTGAATTCCTCAATGCCAGGCTAACATTTAAAAGTTGATGTCAATGGAAACATTCATCATCGATTCATCTTCTTTGAACTCCAGCTTCACAGATTTGAATACATTGAATAGTTGATTTTCATGAACTGGGTAGCTCTTAATAACTTAAAAAAATTCCCATTGCAAGTGGTCTCTTTCACAGTCACTTTTTTCCAGTTTGCAGCCTTTAGATAAAAGATGTGAAACGTCTTGGGTTACTTTTCTGTAACCCTGTTCCCTGAAAAGGCGGGAACGAGATGCTGCGTGAAAACGCTATGGGAACCTTTTCGTGTTGCCGGTTGTGAAGCATGTGTGTATCAAACACGCCAAATTTTGGCTTATATAACCTCGGTCAGGTGACGTCATCTGATGAGACACACCTGTGGGTTATTAATAGGGGTAAAGCGGAAACATTCCTCAGATCAATTTTGTCTGAAAGGATGTCCGGTCACGTAGGCAGTGCGGCATTGGAACACAGCATCTCTTTCCCGCCTTTTCAGGGAACAGGGTTACAGCAAAGTAACCCGAAACGTTCCCTGTCAAAGGCTACACTCGATGCTGCATGAAAATGCTATGGGAAAGAAAATACCAACGCCGCCGCACTGCAAGTGTCTGGACCCCAAGGTTGTGTAGCGTGTGCGCACAAGGCCGATGAGGTCTCAGAACTATCTCTGTGAGGCTGACTCGAGGACCCATGAGCCCGGAGTAGCATGAACATCCAGACTATAAAATCTAACAAATGTATGCGGAGAGGACCAACCTGCCACGTCACACACTTGCTGCAGGGGAATACCTCTTGCCAGCGCAATTGATGAGGCGATCCCCCTGGTTGAATGAGCCCTAATTCCTAGAGGCGAAGTGAGCCCACACGCCTCATAGGAAAGGGCAATAGCATCTCTCACCCAGTGTGACAGGGTCTGTGTAGTGGTGGCCACCCCGGTTGAGGCCTCCATAGCATATAAAAAGCTGCTCTGACTTATGCCACTCGCTGGTGCAGTGGACATAAATCTGAAGAGCGCGTACTGGACACAGTAAGTGAAGTCTCTCCTGCTCCAGAGCTGTAAAAGATCAACAGGGTGCATGGTTGAGAATGGTACTTTCGGAAGATAGTTCTGGTGAGTATGCAAATGGCCTTGACTAGCCATTGTCTAGCTCTCCAATCCTCTTCAGAGAAGTAATGGCCATCAGAAAAAACATCTTAAGTGTCAGAAACCTGACAGGCGCTGACTCTAGTGGTTTGAAAGGGGTGTCAATTAGATCTTTGAGCACGATAGATAAATCCCAAAGGGACAGTGGCTCTAGTGGGTGGCCTCAACCATTTAGCTCCACGAATGAAATGGGCAACTAAAGGGTGCTTTCCCACAGTAACCCCATCAATCAGAACGTGGCAGGCTGAAATAGTGGCTACGTACATCCTGAGAGTACTAGGGCAACTTTCAAATACATTCCATTTGAGGGCATAAGCTCTCCTAGTGGAGGGAGCCCTAGCACTTAGAATAGTGTCAATTACGCTGGCTGGAAGAACAGCTTGACTTAGTTGGTCAGGAGAGACATTAAATCTAAGAACCACACTTTGGATGGCCAACGGGGCGATATCAGTAAGATACCTGTTGACGATCCTCGCCAAGACTCCCGGGAGCAGAGCTATCGGGAAAAAACGCATAAAGGCGTAATCTGGGCCGCGTACAGGCAAAGACGTCCAGACCCAGGGGAGCTGAAAGAGTCAGAGAGTAGTAATGGGGACATTTGCTGTTTCTTGCGAGGCAAAGAGGTACATCTATGCTACATGAAATCTCTCCCAGACTACTTTGGGGTGGGGTTTCCATTCCCCCTGTGTCAGAGCTTGACTGGACAGCACATCTGCTCCCACATTCATATGCTCTGGAATGTAAATCGCCCTGAGGGACAGGAACTTGTCCTGTGCCCAAAGTAGAACCTGGTGCGCTAGCTTATTCAAGCGGCGCGAGAACAGTCCGTCCTGGCGATTAATATGTGAGACTACCATAGTGTTGTCCACCTGCACTAGGACATGGTAGCCTCTCAACTTCTGGAGGAAGTGCTTTAGGGCCAGAAATAGAGCCATCATTTCGAGGCAATTGATGTGCCATGCGAGAAGATGACCTCTCCAGCTCCCTTGGGCTGGACGGCCATCTAAGACCGTATCATCGCCCGTGAGAGAAGCGTCTGTCATAAGCATCTTGCGACGACAAGACGGACTTAGAGTGGGACCCAGAGTCAGAAACCGGGGGCTGAACCACATAGAAAGGGTACGAAGCCACTGGCGCGTAACCCTTATTGGGGATTGGCCCTCGAGTGAAATCCCCTGGTTCTTAGCCACAACTGAAATGCTCTCATGTGCAGAAGGCCCAAGTTATCACTGTGAATGCAGCTGCCATGAGAGCTAAAGATCTCGGAAAGCGATGAACAGTCACTTTCTGGTTTAGCTTGATTTCTTTGAGGGTGTTGAGAATGGATTCGGCACGAGCGGGAGACAGCTGTGCCCGCCTTACGATCAAATCCCATGCGACACCCAAATATGTTGTACTCTGAACAGGAAAGAGCACGCTTTTCGTGGCGTTGGGTCTCAATCATAAGAAACAAAGATGAGCTAGGATGACATCCTGATGTCGAAGCGCTAGCTACTGAGACTGGGCCAGCCAGTCATCTATGTAATTCAAAATACGAATGCCCTGGAGTCATAAGAGCCAGACCTGCATCCATGCATTTTGTGTATGTGCGGGTGAGAGAGCTAGACCAAATGGAAGGACCCGATACTGGTAAGCTTTGCCCGCGAAAGCGAACCTCCGGTTTCACAGAAGTGGTGTGAGAACAGAATCCTGTAGCTTCTCTCTACAGTGCTTAGTACCCAAGGAGATATACTTGGCAGTAGCTTCCATGCTGGAAACATTGGAAAGAATGTTATGCGCCCCTCCCCGGTCCTGGGCACATAAGCTTCAGGACTTCTTCTTCGAAAAGAAGACGTGCGGCGGTCCGATCTCTTTGAGGCGGCTTGTGAGGGGCGGCGAGCCGTACCCAAGTCCTTGCGAGGGGGTGCCCGTCTGCTGACGCTTTCCATCTGCGTCTCCCATCTGGCGAGAATCAGATCTGGTCGGGACTGGATGTCCGACAGTCCTGGAAGGCTTGTTCATATAGCCTAGCTTCTATAAAACCTAGTGGCGACAGAATTAACAGCGTCGCCGAACATGCCGGAAGGTGAGACAGGGGAATCAAGGAGGAATGTTCGATCCTTATCCTTGATGCCTGTCAAGTTTAACCACAGGTGCCTTTCTGCGTACACCAGCGAAGTCATAGAATGGCCGATAGCACGGGCTGTGTGGCGAAGGGACAAGTCAGTAGCCAGGCGTAATTCTGTGAATGCTTTCTCATTCACGGTGCTGCTCATGCTCAAATCCTTTAGCAGATCAGCCTGGTACGCCTGCAAGACCGCCATGGTGTG